>JAMAJV010000007.1:758833-1066848 GCA_023628835.1 Sordariomycetes sp. S4602
CCCCGGCCCCCCCCCCGGCGGGCGCCGCCCCCCCCCCGCCGCTTGGGCCGCGAGAGAGAGTTTGTGGAAGAGCGGGTGGAAGAGAGAGCCAGTTGTTGACGGGACAAACGCTCCACGGGAGATTGGCGGATTTCGTTAGTTCGGTGGCCCCAGTTCCTTCTTGATACGATGCAACGCACCTTGCGAAAAGCACACGGCCGCTGCTCATGTCGTGGGGGTTGTATGGATGCGTTTCCAGCCCGCCCAGGACAATAGAGCCTGTCAGACTGTATGTCAACGGCTGTCTTTGTTCTCCCGGTCTCCGAGTCGCGCCACAAGAGGCTTCAATTCCATGGGACGGGCCCTTTCGAGGTGAAACACCGTCCGGCCGCTGTGCTCGCCCGGCAAGACTCGGCTCGCACGGGACGAACCGATCTGAATGTCAACGTTCGATTCCGTTTCACCTTTCGCTTATCCCGGGCGGCTCTTTGCGCAAAGCCAAGCCTGCGACTTATAATAGCGAACCACATATAATGAATCGGACTCGCGGAGACGACCATAACAGCTGATATATAGGGTCCTCCCTCGCGTGTCAACCCCGCGACAGAATATCAAGCTTCACCTGCACGTGGCCGACTCATCGCCCTTTTCCACCGAGAGAGCAATAGACAGAACATTCCATGTTTTCAAATGCAAACACCCCCGAGAAAATAGCCCTCGCTATCATCAGGGTCCCCCGAAGAGAGCTTGAGCCTGCCGCGTCTCGTCCCGCCGCACAGACCGCAAATTGCGATATTCGCCCGACCCGATGAGCACTGATCAAATCTCGGATCGCCTCTCTCGGAGCACAACGGGGCCGCGATATGACGTCGTGACGCGAGAAACCGGCTCGCGGGGCTCGGCTGATGGATCCATGGTCTGCTCTGCTCGTCTCTCCTACGAGATAGTTTCCTTGGCCGCCTTCGTCCTGCAAGCACGGTGTTCTCCCGGCAGCTCGGGACACGACGTCCCCGGCCCACGGACCTTCCACGTCGGTATACAAGTATGATACCACTACACGCAGGGAACTTGACTGGCGAGAGTGTCGATATCACCTCCCACCACCACCCTGGGATATTAAGGAACCAAACTTGCAGCGTCCAGCTCCAAGACTCCAAGTCCAAGTCCAAGGCTCGGGCCGCCAACACCCGCACCCACACACGTTTTTTTGGTCGGCACATCACATAGACACCATTCCTACTCGGTACAAGTATGTACTATTAAAGAGGGATTGTCGGCGCACACCCTGCCAGAATAGTGCAAAGCACGCCGTGACTGATCCCTCAAGGCACTACCAATGAGTGAGAGCCGGCCGTCGTCGGGGAGTTTGTGGTGGGCGGCCCACGCTTTCAGAGGCCCTGCCGAGACCCCGGAACGGCGCCTTACCCTTTAAAGAATGGCGCTTCCGTCTTTCGGGCGGACCCCTTGCAGGCTTATTTGTGTTCATTAATTACTGCATTACCTCCACTCGAGCTTCATGTGTTCACAGCGCCAAGTCTGCACACGCGTTCGTTGTGTGCTCTGGCTGTGGGCTCGGCTCCCGAAGGCCTCATACCTCGCTCGTACTTGGGCATGGCAAATAGTAGTCCCACGAGGTCAACAACACTAAGAACGTCACGTTATTTTTCCGTCCTCCATTCCTCCAGCCGTGTCGTATCATTCCTCACTGGCCAGACGCGCATTGATGCAAGCAAGGACTTCTTTTCACCTGCCAGAGGCAGCGGCCCCCACACATACCAGGGTCGATTCTCCCTTGGTGGGCTCGGAAACAACCCGAGCACCTGGTTCACCCCAACCAGGCATCGGCGCCCTTGTCACTTGGCTGTCTGTTGAGCCAAGGTGATTTTTGACCCTCCCCGGTTCTTCGGGCTTTTGTGCCCGTTCTCGGGACTATCGCCTGGCTCCCCGTCCGGAGAATGGATGGTGCCTAGGGCCTTGAAGGTATTGCATGATCCACCTTGCCCTGCCAACGGTTTTGGCGGGGTCACCAGTCCAGAGATGAAGTCCGGATATCACAGGACGCCGAATGAGGTGGGGACTGGATGAAAGGGAGATTGGATTGATGAAAGAGAGTTGAGGTCTTGTCAGGAGCCGGCGGCTTCTGCCGGTTGGCCCTGGCGCCACCAGCTTGACGGATAGCGGCCCCGTCAAATCCAGCGCCCACGTTCTGGGGTTCAACAGTGCAGCAGCGGTTCATGTTGGCCCAGCATCCTCTGCAGTCAGGAAGGACATTGATCCTTACTTGTACATGTAATCCCCCTTCAATTGCACTGCAAGATCGCAACCCCGCGCGTTGCCCGTCCAGCAGCGGCCAAGGAGTGTGGGTTTGTTTCACATTATTCGGCCGGGTCGCCGGACCATGCATGCATGCTCTCAGAGGTTGACGCCGAGGCATGGCGCAGGGAA
The DNA here is from genome assembly GCA_023628835.1 of Sordariomycetes sp. S4602. Classification (NCBI taxonomy): domain Eukaryota; kingdom Fungi; phylum Ascomycota; class Sordariomycetes; species Sordariomycetes sp. S4602. The sequence goes on from JAMAJV010000007.1 coordinate 761,258, forward strand.
ATTTCCTTGGGCCGGAAATAACACCACTTGCCCGCTCCTTTAGGATGAGGATTGGGATTGGGACTGGCTGGCAGGCAGCTGCGCGACTTTTCCCTTTTGGTGACTTGCCCAAGCAACGAACGCGCGATATGCAGCCAACGAGGGTGTTCCTTATATAAGCCCCTCCCCTCATCTCCCCCATAATTCCCCAGCATAAGCGCGTCCTGGCTCCCGGACGACTCCTTGTCTCATGGCGATTTATGCCGAAGTCACAACCCCCATCTTAGCTTAATTTGCGCTATACCCACCCTGACCTTTGTCACTTGTCTCTTTTATGGCCGCCGTCCTGCACCTCCCTGTTCTGGCCGGGCCTCCCCAGTCATAGCGCTCGGAACCGTGTTCCCGCACACCGCAGCACAGCCTTCTGGAATCTTATACCGCCTGCCTCCACCACGAGACCTGCTCCGTTTGCGCCCATAGACCCGTTCGCTGTATCCCGCGACCACCGTGGCAGTATCTCACGCGTTGGCCGAATCCCCGATACCCCGTGTCGGCCCCTACAGCCCTGCAACCATGACCACTGCAAAGCCCCACGACGAACCGCCGCTGCTTCGCTGCGACTCGCCTCCGCCCGAAGTAGCCCCCGCCCCCGCCATAGGCGCCTGCCCGCCGCTCTCCAGATGCGTCTCCTCGGCCTCATTCGTGTCCTACGGCTCCAGCAGCGACGCCACCGGGAGGGACTCGCTCGCTAGCGACATGTCCTACCTGTCCTCCGGCAGCTACCGGTCCAGGAGCTCCGACGTGAGCTCCCTGTCCAGGAAGTCGTCCTTCACCTTCGACGAGAAGAGCAAGCGCCGCGGCTTCACCCGGCCCCAAGGCACCGGCTTCGCCGCGAGCGCCAAGTCGAGGGAGAGCGTTCTGAGCCTCGGCAGCATCGCCCACATCCAGTACTACTTCGCCCGCACCGGCCTCCTGGATGGCAAAGGCGCGCAGCTGGCCAGGAAGACGAAGGAGGATGGATCGTTGGACCTTGCAGACCTTGAATCAAACCCGGTGTCCCCGGCTCTCACCGATCCGGACGCCTACTCCGCGAACCTCGCCATACCCCGGAGTCCCAATTTCGGCTCACCGCATCTCGTCGAGTCGCCCGTGGACGAAGCGCCCCTGGACCCTGACTACTACGGTGATCTCGAGGAGCCCGACCCCAATATCCTCCCGCCCACTGTTAGCACCTTCCACCGTGCCGAGAAGCCCGTGCCTCGGCCACCGACGACAGCCGAGCTCAAGCGCGAACTCAATACCGCCCTGGAGACCGCATACAAGGCGCTTGGGGAGGTCAAGGATCTGAACAGCGCAGGAGCGCGACGGGGTAGCGAGGCCGCGGGTGCCAACAGCCCTCACCTGCAGGCAAAGGGCATAGGCTGGTTTGAGATCCAAGGCATGCATATCCTCGACGTCATGACCCTCGCAATCCGCGCGGCCAAGGTGTACTACACCTCGCACGAGAAGCCCGACAGGCTGGACTCGATCAAGTCGGAGAGGGAGGTGCGGGGCGACCTCCTGGGCGTCATGGAGGTGCTGAAGAACGCTGCCTCGCGGGAGTTTGTCGGCGGCATCCGGAACCGCGAGGCCGACGCCATGGAGGCCTGGCTCAACGGCGTGTCCGACATGCTCAAGCGCGAGGAGGAGATCGCCGAGGCGGAGCGCCTAGAGCGCGCGGGCTGGTCGTGGCTCAAGGGCGACTGGACCGGACGGGAGGTCCAGCGGGAGTTGGCCTTTATCAAGTCCATGGACCCGGATGCCGAGCCGCTGCCCGAGTGGATCCCCGCCGCGAGCGCCGACGAGCTCCCCACGCCCTTCCTGAAGGAAATGCAGAACGGCCTCAGCCTAGTGAAGCTCCACAACGCCGCCGTCCAGAAGTCCCAGCGCAGGTTCGGTTCCATCCCCGTGTTCCACACCGACACCCAGAAGCCCTACCGGGCCGCGGACAACATCCGATACTGGGCGAAGGCGGCCGAGCTGCGTTGGGAGGTGTACCTCAGGGTAGACGCCCTCGGTGTCGTGTGCAACAATGGCCCGCAGGTCTGGCTGGACTTTGAGGCGGCCATCCTCCGGTGGTGCCGGAAGGTGCGCGAGGAGATTACCGACGAGCTTGAGAATGAAGCCCAGGGCAGACCCCGGAGGCCTACGGCTACAGCTAGAGCCTGAAAGGTGAAGCAAGACTCACCATGATGATTTACGGGTACATGTCTGAACATAGGGGCGGATCCACGGGGGGTAACCCTGCAAACTGCCGGATGTTTCCTCTCCTCTCTGTCTGGCTTTTTTATATCTTCTTCGCTTTCTTTTGTATCCCTTCTATTACCCATCTACTACTTTTCAGCCTCTCGATACCTCCTCCTTGTCACCTTGACCAGACCCTCATCGGTTCTGGTCGGTATTCTTTACGAATCAACGAAAGGGGGTCTGACCACCTTCAAGTCCCCGAAATCATATACCCTTAAGCATAGATGCATGGCACCGTTGGCACCTCTCTTTTGTATATAACTTGCATTGGGTAGCGATGCTACCGTTTGGATGTCCGAACACCGGACAGGGTTGTGGAAGGATTGAACCCCCCAATCTAACTGTCCTGCTTATACAGTATTTTAATTATCCAATCTCAATAGTTCAGGTTTTCAAGCGTTCAGTATCACCGTGAGGATCCCGACGTAGAAGAGCTGCGTTGTAAGTGGCCGAATCGGCGATAGCTCTACTCTAAGGCGTTAGTGCAAATGAATTTCAGCATCAGAAACTCCCATATAATTCAAACAGCTGCCTTACTCGTGCAGACACTTAAATTCCGAACCATGTCTCACTGGAGTTGGATCTTCGAGCTCTGCTGCTGTCGAGGCCTCGGTATGCCAATGTGTCGGCAGATCTTCGGCAATTGGCCGCCACCTGCTGTGGATCCTGATAGCTTGACTACGCAGCAGCCTCGTTGCCTGCCAAACTGACCTTCCAGCGCGCTGGCAGCTTCCCGACCCGCCCGACACAACGTCAGTCCTTCCATCACCACGACGAATCTCAGAATCACCAGATTAGGCAGTTTCCGTATAGTTTCTCTTCCTTTCTCCGGTACTCCTTGACGAACGCCCAGCCTCACCCGGACCCATCCCCTACGAGCATCTACCCGTCCTCGACAGCTCGGCCTCGAGCTCTCCCCTACCAAGACACGCAACTTCTCCCGACGTCAGAATGGCCAGCCCCGATGAGGACAGAACCAAGGCCCTCGACGCGTACCGCGCAGAGCTGATAAAGTCCCGGGAGTGGGAGGCGAAGCTCAAGGCGCTACGGCTAGAGATCAAGGAGCTGGTGAAGGACTACGACAGGACCGAGGATAACATCAAGGCGCTGCAGAGTGTCGGGCAGATTATTGGCGAGGTGCTCAAGCAGCTTGATGATGAGAGATGTAAGCTCAGCCTCCCATGCCATGCCCCTATGGATCGCCCCTCGCCTCTTGTTTTTCGCAATGCTGATACCCAGAAACAGTCATCGTCAAGGCCTCCTCCGGCCCCAGGTATGTCGTCGGTTGCAGGTCCAAGGTCGACAAGGACAAGCTCAAGCAAGGCACCCGTGTTGCTCTCGACATGACGACCCTTACCATCATGCGCATGCTGCCCCGCGAAGTCGACCCGCTCGTGTACAACATGTCTCTCGAGGACCCCGGACAGGTCAGCTTCTCTGGTATCGGTGGCCTGGGCGACCAGATCAGGGAGCTCAGGGAGGTCATCGAGCTGCCCCTGAAGAACCCGGAGCTGTTCCTGCGAGTGGGCATCAAGCCGCCAAAGGGTGTCCTGCTCTACGGACCCCCAGGAACGGGGAAGACGCTACTTGCGAGGGCGGTGGCTAGCGGTCTGGAGACGAATTTCCTGAAGGGTGAGTGGCGGAGATTTTACCTGGAAACCGGCTCTACCCAATACAGTCACTAATGTTGGATGCAGTGGTATCATCTGCTATTGTGGACAAGTACATCGGCGAGTCGGCGCGGCTGATCAGGGAAATGTTCGGCTACGCCAAGGAGCACGAGCCCTGTATCATCTTCATGGACGAGATTGATGCCATCGGTGGGCGCCGGTTCTCGGAGGGCACTAGCGCCGACCGCGAGATCCAACGAACGCTCATGGAGCTTCTCAACCAGCTCGACGGCTTTGACTACCTCGGGAAGACCAAGATCATCATGGCCACCAACAGGCCCGACACCCTCGACCCGGCCCTGCTCCGTGCGGGTCGTCTCGACCGCAAGATCGAGATCCCCCTGCCCAACGAGGTTGGCCGTCTGGAGATTCTCAAGATCCACGCGCAGAGTGTCGTGATGGAGTCAGAACTCGACTTTGAGAGCGTGGTCAAGATGAGTGACGGGCTCAACGGTGCTGATCTCAGGAATGTGGTGACGGAAGCGTGAGTAGCCAACAGGATCCATCCAGCCCATGCGATACATTGCCGAGGAGTCTTACTAATGCTGCGTTTGTGCTAGCGGGCTTTTTGCGCTCAAGGCTGAGCGGGACAGTATCAACCAGGACGACTTCAACAGGGCGGTGCGCAAGGTCGCCGAGGCGAAGAAGCTGGAGGGCAAGCTGGAGTACCAGAAGCTGTAAGACTAGGATGACATGCATATGTACACGCTCCAGCGCAGGAAGGAAGCGTAGGAAGCGGAAGAGGAGAGGAGAGGGTCAAGAATTAGGAAGTAAGGCTGAGGCGTAAACAACCAAAGTCGCTTAGATCCCTGCGTGTGCTTTCTTCTACGTTACCTGTGAATTGGAGACAGGCTTACTCGGCTGCATGACACAAGATGAATCCCCGCCTGCGGCTTACGCTGATGTGAGGTCCCCCCGCCCGCAGCCATTCACTTACAAGACCCAATTGGGCACCCCAGGGTGAAGCGAAGGATCCCAGCCGTCCGAGTTGAGACGGGGTTGCGAGCCAAGGATCCGCGAGAGCGGCGTTGCTGACGGGGTGGGCTATCCGCAGTGGTGAGGAGAAGAGGGGTGGGGGCAGGGGCGTGTCCCCAAGTGCGCCGTGGGGCGCGGAACTGCTCGGATGCTGGCTAGCGCAGGGAGGACGGGCTCGGGCGGTCCCACGTGCTGGTGGTTACCCAGACTACGGCGCAGCGAGGGGGGGACGGCGGTCTTGGGAAGGGTTTTCTTCTCTGCCACACGGCGCTTCGGGGGGTTGGCATCGCCCGACGATGGAGGCAGGAGATCTAGCAAGGGATGGATGGCCTTTTGGTCCGACGGAGTACGGGCTATGGAGTTCGCAAGTGATGAGAGAAAAAAACCCGGCCCGTCCGCCCGTTCATGTCGTCATCAGGCAAAACACGAACGATCCCCTCCCCAAAAAACAGCGCTGGGCGAACCCTCGGATCTTTTCCGATCCTTGCGACCGCCCATGGTGCCAAGACCAGCCGGAGGGCTCCTCCAGCAGGATACGATGGCCCCAAAAGCACCAGCGGGAGCGCGAGCTGGCCTGGGTGTGGGTCGCTGCGGCGAGGCTGGCCCTTGGCCCCGTCGTTTTGTTGTGCCATTTTTAGTAGCTGCGGAAACCCTTTTCGGACCTGCTGGCGGGCGAGCAGAGTTTTCTGCCAGCCCGTTGTGGCTTTTGCAGCTTTGGTTCTTAGGGTGTTTTAGACGCCATCAGCGGGCTAATAGTACCGAGGCAGAGGGGCCACCTGACCTCCCTTTTGCCGCATTCGTTGTTCTCCTTCTCGCTCTTGTTCCCTTGGGGCCCATTGCCGTTGTGGATCTGCAGACGAGCAACAGGCGGAACAGAAGGTTGTAAAGGGGTGGGGAACGGCAAGCGGCGCTGCGGCATCCATGGCCCCGGCAGTGGCGCGGCGGGCTCCTTGCCCAACCGCCATTTTTCTCAGCGGGGCCCGGTCGGCCAATTCGTTCTGGGCGCTTCGGCCAGTCCTCTTCGTATTCTCCGCCTCCGCTTTTGAGGCTGTACACGCCCGCAACGACGCTGACCCCGGGTCCGGGGGGAACGGCAGCGGCAAAGTCCGAGACCGAGGCTGACGCTGGTTTGTTTTTCTCACCTCGTAATACTTTTCCATCTTTTTGGTTCTTAAAGGGTGACGATGTCATGGGGTTGGGTTGATACGAGCGCCGCCAAGACGCCGGATTGTGACCCTGGCCAGGTACGAGACGCAGCCGCAGCCCCCGTTCCTGGGAGCGTCGTTACACGCCCTTTGCTTGGGGGGTGGGTTTGCGTGTTTATCGTGCGCGGGGGGTTTGGAGTTGTCCCGGTTCTACGAGGTACAAAGATGGAACTCTATGCGATGCGGGAGCCGCGGGGGAGCGGGAGCTCGTGGTCAGGGGCTCTTTGCTGGCGTTTGTCGTACGACAGCCCAGCGACGGGGTTAGAGTGGCCCTCCTCGCCAAGGATTGGCTGCTGCGTTTCCCTGATGTGATTCAGGGGTGCGTGTGCGAGTTTCGTCCGAGGCGAGTGCCATCGGGACGGAAGCAGTAATTTCTGCCAGCCGGCGTGGTTTATATCGAAAACGCTGCATGCGAACAAGAGGCGATTTGTGCTGTTTCAAGAGAGATATGCGGATAGCCCGGTGGAGAGTCCATCGTACATTATGTCAGCCGTAGTGCGAAAAGGATATCCCCGAGAACCTCGCACTGATAGGCTGGTTTCCTCACCAGTGGCCCCAGCCTGACAGAGAAGTAAAACCGCTTGTCTGCTTGTATCCCAGCAAGAGAATATGTACAAGCATATGCAGGCGATCGGCTGTGGATTTGAACGAATGCGGGAGGAGCAGCAGCCAGCTGGCATCCATCTGGCCAATGATCGGGGACCCGTGCTCCCGCTGAGCAGGCGTGAGCTCCCATTTGATATTACCTACATGATCCGGTTTTCGTGTCCGGTACGCAGAGATCGGTGTACCCCGTTGGTCGTTGGAATACGATCGCGCCGGAAGCGTCTGTGGGAGCTTTGTCGCCCCCGGAGCAGGCCGGGCGGTGCAGACGATCTGGAATGGCGGGGTTCAGTGAGCTTGGGCCAGGGTTACGGACACGCCGTGTGCTCCCTTCCAACCCCAAACCCGGTGGTGCAGGCGGGGTTTCCACCTTGTAATATGTGGTTGAGATGTTCAATTGGCATTGTGCATCTCTGGTCTCTTGGGCAACTCAACAAGGGCGAATTCAGGGGGCTATTGCTATTCCCTTCAAGGCCTGCAATCGCTCTTTCTCCCCAAACCGAGCCAATGGTCCAAGCCAGGCGCCATGGAGGGATAGCGCTAGCGAACCTAGTTCAGACAGCACCAGGGCCGCAGTGACCCCTTTCAGGGCCCAGGGGCTGCCAAGAAGGGCGCGCCAGGCAGCGCCCAGAGCACGGCGCGGCCAGCGGTTGATTCAGCCACGCCCCTCCTGGGCCCCAGAACCCCACCCCGCCCGCCACCGCCCCCGCCGACATGTCTCGTCCCTGGCCGCTCCCCCACCGCCAACCAAGCCCACCAGGAGGCGCCATTGTCGTGGGCAGCTCTTGCCGTGGTGACCGCCTTTACAAGTATGTACAAGGAGGTCCCCTCCCCCCCTCCCTCCAGCCTTAAATAAGCTGACGAAACCGCCGCCCCCTTGTTCCCCCTTCCGTCTCTCTCCTGTCTCTGGCAACTTTCTTTTCCCCCTCCGCCGTATCTTCATCCAGCTCTCCGTGATACCCCCCTCATCCCGCAGTCTTCACTCGTTTCCCCTCTTATCAGCCATCATCATTCCTCAGGACTAGCCCCATTCCTGCAGCAACCATGTGGTACGAGCACAACCCCACCACTCCCGCCCGTGCTGATCCGCCGAGCCCCCCCCCCTGCTGAAGGGAATTTGGGCCGGGGACAGCTGGGCTCCAATGGCCGTTGCAGTGCTGACATCTGCCTCTTCACAGTGGAATCTTCGGCTACATCAACTATCTGGTGGAGAAGGACAGGAAGTTCATCGTCGACACCCTTATCAACGGTACGTCGTAGCTCGCTCACCCCCAGCAGCTTCCCCTCGGTCATTGCTCAGCTACTAACTCGGGTGCCCCCCTCACAGGTCTCTCGCGCCTCGAGTACCGTGGATATGACTCCGCCGGTCTGGCCGTCGATGGCAACAAGAAGAATGAGGTCCTTGCCTTCAAGGAGGTAGGCAAGGTCGCCAAGCTCAAGGAGCTCATCGAGGGCGCCGACTTGGACAACGAGAAGGTGTTCGACTCACACGCCGGTATCGCCCACACCAGGTGGGCCACTCACGGCCCTCCCTCGCGCGTCAACTGCCATCCCCACAGGTCCGACGTCAACTGGGAGTTCAGCATCGTGCACAACGGTATCATCACCAACTACAAGGAGCTCAAGACCCTGCTGTCGAGCAAGGGCTTCAAGTTCGAGACCGAGACGGACACCGAGTGCATCGCCAAGCTCGCCAAGTACCTCTACGACTCCAACCCCAACATTGGCTTCACCGAGCTGGCCAAGGCCGTCATCCAGGAGCTTGAGGGTGCCTATGGTCTTCTCATCAAGTCTGTCCACTTCCCCCATGAGATCATCGCCGCCCGCAAGGGCTCTCCCCTCGTCATCGGTGTGAAGACCGAGAGGCGGATGAAGGTGGACTTCGTCGACGTCGAGTACTCGGACGAGAACGCGGCCCTCCCCGCCGAGGCCGCCTCCCACAATGTTGCCGTCAAGAACACGTCGGATGCTCTCCTCGGCGCTAGCCTCGCCGCTCCCGACAAGTCGCTGCTCCACAGGTCCCAGTCCCGTGCCTTCATGACGGACGACGGCATGCCCATGCCTACTGAGTTCTTCCTCTCTTCGGACCCTTCGGCCATTGTCGAGCACACCAAGAAGGTCCTGTACCTCGAGGACGACGACATTGCCCACATTCACGAGGGTTCTCTCAACATCCACAGGCTTAAGAAGGCGGATGGAAGCTCTAACGTGAGGACCATCCAGACCCTTGAGCTTGAGCTCCAGGAGATCATGAAGGGCGAGTTCGACCACTTCATGCAGAAGGAGATCTTCGAGCAGCCCGAGTCCGTCGTGAACACCATGAGGGGCCGTCTCGACATCGCCAACAAGACCGTCACCCTCGGTGGTCTCAGGTCGTACATCAGCACGATCCGTCGGTGCAGGAGGATAATATTCATCGCCTGCGGAACGAGCTACCACTCCTGCATGGCTGTCCGTGGTATCTTCGAGGAGCTGGTCGAGATCCCCATTGCCGTGGAGCTCGCCTCCGACTTCCTTGACCGCGAGGCGCCCGTCTTCCGCGACGACACTTGCGTCTTCGTGTCTCAGTCTGGTGAGACGGCCGACTCCCTGATGGCCCTGAGGTACTGCCTCGAGCGCGGTGCCCTTACCGTGGGTATCGTCAACGTTGTCGGTTCCTCCATCTCCCTGCTCACCCACTGCGGTGTCCACATCAACGCCGGTCCCGAGATCGGTGTCGCCTCCACCAAGGCCTACACCTCGCAGTTCATCGCCATGGTCATGTTCGCCCTCTCGCTCAGCGAGGACCGGGCTTCCAAGCACCACAGGCGCCAGGAGATCATGGAGGGTCTCTCTGTTGTCTCCGGCCAGATCAGGGACATCCTCAAGCAGGACTCCGCCATCAAGGACCTCTGCTCTAGGGTGTTCAAGGACCAGAAGTCGCTGCTGCTCCTCGGCCGCGGCCTCCAGTTCTCGACCGCCCTCGAGGGTGCTCTCAAGATCAAGGAGATTTCCTACCTTCACTGCGAGGCCGTCATGTCTGGTGAGCTGAAGCACGGTGTGCTCGCGCTCGTTGACGAGAACCTCCCCATCATCATGATCCTCACCCGCGACGGTGTCTTCAAGAAGTCCCTCAACGCCTACCAGCAGGGTAAGTTCCCAATGATAACCATCAAACCCCCCTTAGTACGTACACGGAGCTAACCTTTTTTTTTCCTTAGTCGTTGCTCGTGGTGGCAAGCCCATTGTCATCTGCAACCCTGACGACGAGGAGTTCGAGGCCAGCCAGGCTCTGAAGATCGAGATCCCCCAGACGGTCGACGTTCTCCAGGGTCTCCTGAACGTCATCCCTCTCCAGCTGATTGCCTACTGGCTTGCCGTCCTGGAGGGTCTCAACGTCGACTTCCCTCGCAACCTTGCCAAGTCGGTCACCGTCGAGTAAGGGCTTAGAAAGGGGAAGAGAAGTTTCACGAACGTTTACGGTTGCTTTCTTGTGCGATGAGGTTTCTGTCGATTGGATGGCGTCTGTGGAGGGAATTAAACGCTTGGATTGGAATGAGCATCGGGATACTGTTTTTTTTGGTCTTGACCCGGTCAGACTTTCACGGAATACGTGGATGTTGCAGAGCTGGCGAACATGATTGGGGTCTATTAATGGAGGAGTTGTCTTTGGAGGAGGCCCGGGAAAGTTGGGCGTCGCGGCCCCAGCGGTTTCCACGTTGTTGGAAGAAAAGCAGATGCGTTTTACAGGGTATTCGTAGTGATGCCTTCCACCTTAAAGGTCGGCCTGGTAGCGAATACAACCCACAACTCTAGTTTACTCATGGTCCTGTTGCTTGCTTCGTGCCGCCTACAATTGTGAAGAATTGGTGAACCATCCCTATAAATGTTGGCATGCCTAAATGTTTACGACCGAACTGACACAGCCAAGTGCATATGAGAAGAATCCGTTTACTTCTCATTTATTGGTACAATAACTAACGCATCCCAACTTGCATCAACCCAACTCCAGAGTCGTGGTGTTTGATCCATCTATTGGACAAACCGACGACCCGTCCCCTCACCTTTCCACGCCCCTTCCAAGATCGTACTCCCTTCCTCCTGTGCCTGGTCCCCTCCCGTCTAGACGTTCTGGGTTCCGTACCCCTTGATCCGATCGGCAAAGGCCCAGCTCTGCTGCTCAAGCTTCTCGTCCTCCTTGAGCTCGACGCCGTCCTTGGTCACGACGGCGATGGAGTACGCGTCCATGCTCCGCGCGTCGCGGTAGAAGAGCACCTTGAGGCACTCCTTGATGGCCTCGACGGCCTTCTCCTTAGACAGGGTGCGCGTGGCCTCCTCGTCCGGGACGATCTTCCGGAGGAGGGGCTGGGCGAGCATGGAGCCGAAGCCGGTGGAGAGGCTGGGGGCCGAGTAGGTGGTGCCGCGGAGGTCGGCGGAGGCGAGGAAGGGGGCGCCGTCGTCGTCCATGCCGGCGACGAGGAGCTGGTTCCAGAGGGGGTTGAACTTGTTGCGGCGGGCGTAGAGGAGCTTGGAGAGGTAGCGGTGGAGGTTCTGGGCGGAGAGGCGGTTGGTCGAGGGGCTGGAGTAGGACTCGTCGATGGCGAGGTCGGAGAGGTGCCGGGTCAGGTACTGCTGGTCGGAGACGTCGCCGCCGAAGCCGACGACGGAGGAGTCGTTGAAGGGGAGGAGGCGCTTGACGTTTGTGAAGCGGGCGAGGGAGCCGTAGGAGGCTGGAGGTGCACGTTAGGGCTTCAAGGTCTTGTGTGGCAGGCCCAAGGACGGGGAGGGAAGGGGGCTGGCTTACCCAGGTTGTCGGCGGCGATGACCACGCCTTCGCTGTACTTGATGGCCAGTACTGAGGTGCCGGTGACGATGGGCGACTGCGTGTGCTGGTTCGCGCCGTCGGGCTGCATGTACGAGTGGTCATAGGCGCCGTAGACATCGTCCCTGGGCTGGAGGGCACAAGTTAGCTTGACGCAGGGAGGGCTGAGCCGGCGGAGAGGGAGGTGGACGAACCCTGCCCCAAGCCTGAGGTCGGTGATCCATTGCTGCGGCGGAGCTGTCTGGTGGGCGCTGGAAGGGTTGACTGGGAAAGAGGGACGGATGGAGTCCTCGAGATGGTGCTGAAGGCCGGGGTTTGTCAAGCGCGAGGTTGCGGGCGTGGGCGATGGTGAAGGTCGAAGCTGCGGGAGTCTGGCGGAGCTTCGCGTCGCTGGTGTTGCCTTAGCCAGTCAGCCCGCCTGCTGGGCTGAGCTCCGGGCACCTGCGAAGTGGGTGCCTGAGGATGACGTTTCTTTCGGTGCATGGTTGCTGGGCGTCCCCACACTTTCTCGTTACATAATACCGCCCAGGAAACGAGCTGAGCCAGAGCTCAGGGTATCTAGTACTGGGACACTAGCAGGAATTAGCAGTGAAAAGGCAGTAGTGGGTACTTTTACAGCTTCATCTCGTCGACCCAAAACACGGGGCCAAGGTTGTTCGTCTCGTGCTTTACCACTCTCTTCCCTCTTCGGTCGAGCCCACACGACCTCAATCCCTTCTCGGTCAAGAAACATCTCCACTCCGCTCTTTACTCCAGCTCCAGCAGCTGCGCTTCTCCGCCAATTCCACGCTCGTTGAACCAATTGACTCCCCTCCCGCCCCCGCGACCCGCCGCCCACGATGCTCACGGCCGTCGCCCGCGCCTCCGTCCGACGGGCCGCGGTCTCGCTCCCCCTGCGCCCGCTGACCGCCCCCGTCGTCGCCCGCCCGGCCCTCTCCGCCGTCGTCCGCGCCCAGCCCTTCAGCTCGACGCCGTGTGCCACCGCCGTCGCTGCCAAGAAGGCTCCGGCTAAGAAGAAGCCTGCCGCCAAGAAGAAGCCCGCTGCGAAGAAGAAGAAGCCTGCCGCCAAGAAGCCCGCGCCCAGGAAGAAGAAGGTCCTGACGCCGGAGGAGAAGGAGAAGGCGCTGGTCAGGGACCTCAAGAAGGAGGCGCTGCTCAAGGAGCCGTCGAAGCAGCCGGACTCGGCGTGGCTGGTGTTCGTAGCGCAGGAGCTGAAGGGTGCGGCCGTCGGGAACGACCTCGCGAGCGCCACCAAGGCTGTCAGCGAAAAGTTCAAGGCTCTGTCTACGGGCGAGCACGAGGTGCGTTCGGATGCCTTTTTCCCCTCCCCCCTGGGCGCCTTTCACCGCCGGAGTTTAGGGGATGTTCTCCGCTGACCAGACCCCCAAACACAACAGCGCCTTCAAGTCAGGGCGGAGGACAACCGTGCCTCCAACGTCGAGAAGTACAAGCTCTGGGTCGAGTCCCACACGCCCGAGCAAATCTACTACGCGAACCGGGCCCGCGCCCGCCTCACCCGCAAGAACGTCAAGGGCAAGACCCACCGCAAGATCGCCGACGAGCGCCTGCCCAGGCGGCCCGCTACTGCTTACTCGCTCTACGTGAAGCAGCGGTGGGCGGACGGCGGCCTCAGCGGCACAGTGGGCGATGTGAGCGCCGAGGTCGCAAGGGACTGGAAGGCGCTCCCTGAGGGGGAGAAGAAGGTGAGTTTTTTTTTCTACCCTGGCGTTCCCTGCCTTCCCACCCCGCTTTTGTCTTTGGGCGCTGGTTTTGCTAATGCCTTGGGTAGCGGTATCTCGACGAGGCGGCCTGGGACAGTGCAGAGTACATCCAGCGCAAGGATGCGATCTTGGGGGCGAACGCGTAAAGGGGCCGGCGTGCGGTAATAGAGATATGTTAGTCGAGGGGTTCCAATTGTTGGTATGGCCCGGGTGCTGCTCTGGGTTTTGCGCGGTGATTCTCCGCTCACTTGGGGTGTCTCGGCGCGCTTTCAGTGCTACCACTAGCTACGGTTCTTGTCGTTTAGGTCTTGTGTGTGTGAATATAGTGTAGAGTTCTCAAGGACAGTCTTGGTGGGCGATATGCTTCCTGGTATTTTAATTCTACCCGTCTGTGCGGTAAGACCGGAAAGTTGACGAGACAGTATGGCACAGGTATTTTATTCATCAATATCTCCTTGTGAGTCCGTAAAAGATCAGACACCCTGTGAATGCATGAACCGCCAAGCGGTAAACCATATCCCCCAATCCGGCGCCGTACAAGGCCAACCAGCGCCATACCATAACCGCAAGTAAAACAAAAAGACGCCGAATATGTCATGTCGGAGACGTCATCGAGCCCCTACCGCCCGTTGCGCCCGGCACACTAATCCTCGGCCTCCCGTCGTCCCCGATCCACTCCACATCCGTGCACCTCACTCTGCCACCGGTAGCGTCATTCAGAAGCAGATACACGTGCCCCGCGAGCGAGGCCCAGCAATATGTCCGTATCCGCACGCATGCCTCGTCCCTCACACACCAGACGCGCCAGCCAGCCGCGCCCCGGCTGATGCTGTCATGGAGCCGGGCCCAGGTCGTCCAGCGGGAGGCCTCGTCCCAGGTGGACATGTCCAGTCGCCAGTAGCCGCGCTGGAGCCGGACTTCCGATGTCTCCGTGGAGACACCGGCCTCTGAAAGGTGAAACTCCGGGCGATAGGCCTGCTGTAGGGGCAGGTCTTTCGCGAGCTTCTTCAGGAGCGGTGTCAAGAGGGAGGACACGTCCAGGTAATCGACGGAGACCTGCGGTTCAGGGGGGAAGATCTCCAGGGCGCTGAACTTTTTCTTGTACGACTCAAGTACTTCAGGGGAGACCTGGGGAGACGGCGCGCTCACGCTGCGGGTGAGGGGGGGAGCCGCGAGACGGGCGTTCGTTTTGGCGCCTTGGTCGGACTGGTGGCGGCGAAGGGTAGTATCCCGGACGGTCTTCTCATTTATTGTATCGTGAGGCTCCGGCCTTGGCTCTCTGTCCTGGCTAGAAGTTGCGGGTGCTTGAGAGGTCGAAGTGGTTTCCATGGGGTCTCCGACTTCCACAGGAGAATCATACATCGGCGGCGATTCTAAGATAATATTGGTATCTACCACAATCGTCTGCAGAGGATCGGGTGAGCCGCTTCGCGGTGAAGACGGGAGGGGCCGTCGGGGTTGGCGATGGCGGGTCTTCGCGGCCTTCCGCGGCGCCCCGGAGGCCTCGTCCGGCCGGTCCCCGTTCTTTTCATACTCCAACGCCCGCTTCGGCGGCGGTGCGGATTTCATACGCCGTAGATGGTGTTCCAACATCCGCGTGGGCGAGATGAACGGATCTAACCTCACGTCGCCGGCTGGACATGAGTCCGGAACCTCCTCGATGATGGAGTCATCGTCGTTCTCGTCCTCCTGGGAACCGGCGATAACGATGCCGCCGCCGCTGCTGCCGTCCTCGGTGCCCTTCCCGGCATTCTCGCCCAATGCAGGTCCCGATCTCCTGCTTAGAGCAGAACTGGGACCCGAACCCAAGTTATTAGCCGGATGAGTCTTTCTGCCAGCCGGGGACTCGCATAGCACGGGTGGTGCTTGCACGGGGCTGTCCTGCTTCGAGGGTTCCCCAGCAAACGAGTCCTCCACAACGTCGACGTTGGACGAAACCGTCAGGTCCTCTGCATCCGGTAGCGTCGTGGTCCTCAAGGGGACAAAGTTCATAGCAGCGCGGGCAAGCTGCCTGTAGACCTCGTCGCTGGCGGTGGTGGCTGGCGCCGCGATGTGAACCAGCAGCTCAACATCTTGCTCTCGGCGGTCCATGGCAGGCTATGTGTACGGGAACAAACGGTGGGATGTAAGAGAAAACATAGCCTGCCCGAGAGGAGGCCTGTCGTTGCCTGCCTGGCTAAGGATGGAGTTGGTCCGAGAGAGATTGCACGCAAGCAAGGGAGCGGCGTCTTTGTTCAGGTCCGAGGAATGTTTGGAGTTCGCCCCGAGGGACGGGAACAGTCCGGATTCGCGATCAGCAGTCTTCCAGGGTGCTGTAGTAGAAACATTGTAGCGCGAGGATAGAGGTTCCGGCGGTGAAATCAGATGCGCAGACTCTCGTGTGTGTCGTCGGGGTGAATTCGTGAGCATGTCAAATGCCCCTCCAATAATACCAGACGCCAGGCAGTCGTCTTCGCAGCGTTGTGGCGCTATCCTGCTGCAACGTTGACCTGCTGCACGCGGACGGATGCAGGGACGTGGGTGGGGCACTCAGCGGTCCTCGCAGGCACCCTCACCGGCTCACCGCCCCGCTATGCACCCGCTGGCAACCATCCTGACTGGATCCTTCAGGCGCTTCGTGAGGTACTTTAGGACACCACCAGGCTCCATAGTGCGTAAGGTAGTGGATGCGCGCATTTACCCCAGGAAATTTGATCCCATCCAATGCCAAGCCGCCGTCGGCGACACAAACTGCCACATCGTCCCAACTGCGAGTGAATACCCGAAGTGCCTCCTCCACGCCAATTCGACCCGCCACCTGCATAATCCGTCCCAAAATCCGGCCCGTCACCTCGCCTTTTCCTGACGCTGTCCCCCTCACAGAGCCATTCCCCGATCTCGCTCTCACAAGTCAGTCGCAATGGCGCAAGCTCCCACGAAGCCCGATCTGGGCAGGGTCCTGGTCATCGGCGGCAACGGCATGCTGGGCCACCACATCGTCAAGCTGCTGATTGCCTCGTGGACCGCCAAGATCTCCGTCATCGACCTCAAGTGCGAGAACAACCGCCTCCCCACCGCCTCGTACCACGAGGCCGACATCACCGACCCCGACCGCATAGACTCGCTCTTCGAGGAAATCAAGCCCGACGTAGTCATCCACACGGCATCGCCCGCGCCGCATGCCGGCAGCGCCGTCGCGAACGACCTGTTTAAGAAAGTCAACGTCGATGGGACGAGGGTCATCGTGGAGGCGTGCCAGAAGATCGGCGTCAAGGCCCTGGTGTACACCTCGTCCGCCAGCATCATGACCGATAACAAGACCGACCTGAGGAATGCCAACGAGAGCTTCCCCGTCTACAGGGGCGCCACGCAGCCCGAGTACTACTCCGAGACCAAGGTAAGACAGCCCTCGTCCAGATCCCCCATTCTGGAACCGCCCCTGGCCCCAGCATGCTGACACGCCGCCCAACAGGCCGAAGCCGAAGAGATCGTGCTCGCAGCGAACCGCCAGGAGGGCCACGGCCTCCTCACGGCCTCCATCCGCCCCGCCGGCATCTTCGGTGAGGGCGACACCATGACCATCAAGCACCTGGTCAACATCTACCTCGACGGCCGCACCAACGTCCAGGTCGGCGACAACGACAACCTCTTCGACTTCACCTACGCCACCAACGCCGCCCACGCCCACCTCCTCGCCGCCCACGCCCTCCTCCTCACCCACCGCTCCTCCACCGTGCCCCTCGACACCGAGCGCATCGACGGCGAGGCCTTCGTCGTCACCAACGACAGCCCCGTCTACTTCTGGGACTTTTGCCGCGCCGTGTGGCGCGCCGCCGGCCACGACGCCGGCACCGACGTCGTGTGGCACCTGCCCACCAGCGTCGGCCTGGTGCTCGGCTTCCTGAGCGAGGTCTTCTTCGGCATCATCGGCAAGCCGCCCACCTTCAACAGGCAGCGCATCACCTACTCGTCCATGACGCGGTACTACCACCTCCGGAAGATAAAGGACAGGCTGGGGTACAAGCCGCTCGTGAGGCTGCCCGTCGGCATCGAGAGGTCGGTGAAGTGGTACCTCGAGTCGAACGAGGAGGCGGGCGCGAGGGCTGCCGCGCTGAGGAAGGCCCAGTGAGGTGGGTGATCGTGGGGACTGTTCGGTTTTGATATGCGGGTGTAGGAACTTGGATGCGGCCTGTAATGTTTCATATATACCTGAGCCATTTCATATCTAATCTTACCTGAACGTGTTTTTAATACTCTCATACAATACTATACAGATATATGCTTGGAGTGCCTGTGGCTGTAGTATGAATAGGTCTGGTTTACACCTCATGCCTGTGTGATGTGAGATCAGAGGAAAGCGTTAGATGCGTAGAGAACCAGAAGAGGGATGATGCACGACCACACTCCCAACAGTTCTTCCTTAAAAGCCGAGTCACAATACCTCAGACATCAAGATCAAATGAGCTCTAAATCAAGAGGGAAATGCCTCTTCAGTCAATTGAGTAACATGGTGAACAGTGAGAACAAAGATTAACAAAAGGAACAAGGAAGAGGAAAACTCCATGCAATGCAACAAAGGGTCTCCAAAGCAAGCAGCAACTTGATTTTGTAGAAATGGCAAGATAATGGAGGGGGTAATCAACATCAGCAACAACATAGAAAGGGATTCCCCAGACATGACCTCCACCAACGCGGGGCTATGGATGTATATGCAATGCACCAAAAAAGTGGCATGCCAGTGGTTCAGAAAACTGCGGTGTGTGACCGTTCAATCATGGCCCATGGCCACGCCACCCTGCCTTCCCCATCCCGAATTCCGCCACTCCCTTGTCTGTCCCGGGTCTTGCTCTGCCGTGAGCTGGGTGTCTGAGCGCTCCAGCTTTCCGTGCGCCGCCTCCTCTCGACCCCTGTACCCTCCGCCGGCTGAGGAGTTGGAGTTCTGGCTTGGGAGGGGCGGAGCCAGGACTGGCCGGACGCTGCTCTCCTGCTGCCAAAGCGACGGGTCGGTGTCCACCCGTCGGGGCGGCGGCCTCGTGGACATGTCCTGCTTGTTGTATACTTCCTTGACATCACTTGCGGGGACCGGCGGACGGCCCTGGAGCTCATGGAACCGCTTGAGAATGTCCTTGGTCGTATTGCTGGAGAACAGGGAAGGGTCGTTCAGCATACCCGCAATTTCGTCAGGCACCTAGGTCTCAGGTTAGCCACAGTTCATGGGCAGAAGCATCATAACACTCCCGTAAAATATAACCCAGGGCAGACATGGGAAAAGATACATACCAGACACATTTCCTCAAGGTAGTTCACCAGCGTCTCCACTGCCGTAATGGCAAACATGTGGTTGCTGTCCAACGCTGGCGCCTTGTCGTTGGCAAAGAGAATGTTAGGCGCAATTACAGTCGCCAGGTTCCTGATGTCCATCTTTGATCCGGCCTCGTCATCGACATGGTGGAACGAGCTCGCCCACTTCAGGAAACAGAACAGAATCTCGAGCGCATCCCTGTGGCACTTGGGCAGAAGACAGCAAGCCAGGTGCAGGCACTGCTTCCTCTTTTCGTCATCGGGGATCTTGGCCGCAGCGATCCAGACGCGGTAGAGTTTATACGTCATCAGAGGATCCGGCAGCTCGCGGAGGTACCGCTTGAGCAGCGCTGCAACCTGCACCACGGGTTGGTTCATGAAGTTGACGGCGTCGGATCCGTCCCTGTCGATGGCCTCGGCGAGATCACCGAGCTTCTTGATGTTGCCGTTCTTTCGGAACACACCCTCGACCGAGAGATCCATTTGTCTCATCGAGCTGACGATATCGTCGAGGATTGCCGGTACACGCAGCGTTCCCGGGCCCACGCCGTCGGTTGAGTCTGCACCGTCGCGTTCGATGATGATCTCGATAGGCACGCTAAAGACGCCCTTCTTCTTGACCGGCTTTTTCTCATTCTTGAAGGCCTTGCTGATGTTCTTCCAGAAATTCGCCGGCTTCCGCGATTCAACCAAGCTGAGGAGATCTTCTAGGGGGAACTCGTCTCCAAGCATCGGCTGCATGGTCAACACTGCCAGGTGTCGGACGATAAAGTACTCGAGCCCGGACAGCTCCGAGAAGAAGCGCCTGCCGGACCGCTGAAGTAGCGCATCGGAGTTAGAGTACATGTCGTCCCTCCCCATCGACAGCGGTCTCTGTGCGGGACCGCCCCCGGTAGCGGCACTCGGCGACCTGAAAAGCCCGTGCTGACTGGGCTTCGACTTCTCACGCACCTGCTCGGCGGCGACGATCCGAGGTATGTCGTCCAGCGTCAGGGCATCGTTATGTCCGAACATGGCATCCGTCGTACCAGAATCCATGCCACCCCGGTCTTCGACGATGCGGAGGTCCTGATCCGGCCTTCTGGTGTCATCACCACCTGGTGACCCCGGTCGCACGCTTCGCCCCTCGGGCCCATCCATGACCCTTGACGCTCGGGCCTTCTTGAAACTAGAAGAGAGGTGTTTGTCGAGTCGCGTGCTCCGTAGCCGGCGGACATCGTTCAGGGTATTCTCGTACGTCGACTCACGGCTGGCGCCCGTTTCTCCCGCGCCCGGGTATGTCCGCGACCTCAACTGCTGGTCTTGCTGTTGCTCTGAGAACCCGCCCATATCTTCAGGGGATGTGCTGAACTGCTGTCCACCGGCACCCCGGCCATTCAATGCCTGGTCGTCAAGGGATGGCGGGATCGCCCCCGAGCTGCGGAGCATGTCCAGCAGTCTTGCCAACGCCACACTCAGCAGGAAGACATACTGCTGCAGCTTGGTGATGTGCTCAAAGGGAACGGTGTCATGGGTGTTGATGGCGATGCACTTGCTGCAGTATGTCTTCTTGTCAAAGGCATTGAAGTTCGCATCCTCGAGGTTCCTGCCCAGTTCCTTGCTGCACCGGCTACACGACACACAATGTATGTGCCACCTCAGAGAGCCGTGCCGAGCGCATTCGTCTTCTATGGACTTCCCGCAGCGGCCGCAGTGATCCGAATCTTTCGCCGAGAGGTTCGACGAGGTACTTAGTGCTTGAAGGGAGACGTCCTCCATGCGCAAAGAGTCAAGATCGCTGAGGTCGTCGAGGAATTGGTAGAGGCCGTCGGGGGTTTGCGAATCATGCTCCAGCCTCAAGGCGCCTTGGAGACAAATTCGGATGAGGAGCTTTAGATAGTGCGCAAGTCCGGTGACTAACGAGAGCAGCTCCTGGGTGACCCCCAGCTTTTTGCTCTCGGTGTGTTGCGCCTTCGAGAGGAGGGAGAAGAATGCGACGACCTTCTTGCACAAAAGTTTGGCCTCCCTTCCGTACGACATTGCTGGGGTCAAGTTAGACGAGGTGTTCCCATGATAAGAAGGGTGGTTGCTACGCGGGTGATGCGGCGTGTTGGCCAACACACGCGCTAGACATGGTAGAGCGCCGACGACGCGGTAGGTGAGACTCACACTTAAAGCCATGCCTTTTGAGATTGACATCTAGCCGATCCATGGACCGGAACAGAACCTCTACATGCGAAATGAAACGCTTCGCAATGAGAACGCCATCGAGGTATGCCAGATTGCTGACATGAAGAAGCATGTCGGATATGCAGGCGGCGGACGACTCTTCAAAGGCCGAGAGGACGCTCCAGATCCGGTACACCTTCTCTTCCGTGCGCTCCTCCTCCGCTTTCACAGCGTTGGCTTCATGGCTAGCACCCCCCTCGAACGGGTCCTCCAGTGCCTTTCCTTCCTTTGATTCGCTTAACCGCACGTTCCAGAACTTGTGGATCATGTAGCACTCTGGGTGCCAATGTTGATTCTGGCCGTTCCGGTATATCTCGACGAACTGCTTGAGGATCGAAGTGTGGCAGCCGTTGCATCGCTGGGCGAACTTGGTCGAGTAGTGGTAGTGACAGTACACGTTCCCGTCGTGCTCGTAGTAGCTGTCGGAGGCGCCGAAGACGGTTGGGCAAACGGAGCAGGTGAAGTGGTCCACGTGGTACTTGCGGTCCAGGGCGGTTATATAGGAGGCGCGCAGGGCTTGACCACACGAAAAGCATAGCAGGCCAAGTCGTCGGAAGTAGTCGGTCTCGCAGAGAGGGTACTGGCCCTCGCCCTCCTCATCGGAGACAGGGAAGAACTTCGAAGCGACAATCTCTCCGCAATCCTACAATCAGGGCGCATTAGTTATACCAAGCGGCACACCTAGGCGGTGGGTAGAACGCCATGTCCCCAAGATAATGAAAAAACAGGTCTAGCTCAACATACGCGGCACCTAAAACAATCCAGGTGGAAAGTGCCATCTAGGGCTCGCACGAATTGACCGGTCAACTGTAAGCCGCACTTCTTGCACAGTCTCTGACCGCTCGCCGATCGGCTGCTCTTCGTCCGCGGTGGGTTGGCTCGGTCGGGCGCTCGACGGTCGTCCATGTCCAGGTCTCGACTATGGGGAGCGGGGCTGGGAGTGTGGCTGGGGTCGAGAGGAGACAGGCCAGGCGATCGTGCAGGCCGTTCGGGGAGCGAATAGATGCCATTCTGTAGGGCTTCCGACTCTCGAAAGGGGGAGTTTCGCTGGCCGGGAGGGGGCACTGCTTGGAATCGTCCGGCCGGCGGTAGGTGCGAGCCATTACTGTAGCCGGAGGCCATGGCTGGGGCGCCCGACTCAATTGGGGCGGGGACGGGGCGGGGTGTATCAGACGGGGTCGTCGGGTCGGACACGAGGCGGATACGGGTTCGTGTCGTGACGGGAGTCGAGGATGAGGCGATGGAGTAGGAGACGGCTCGGCATCAGCTGGGCTCGAGCGGTGTTGCGAGGACGGGAGGAGTCAGGAGCGAGTGGGTCGGGAGGAGAGGCGGAACGGCGCGGGAAAAACGCCAGGCTGGACTCGGGCTCCCGTCGAGATGGTTCGCGGATATGGCCGCCGGGGATATTATTAGGTGGTCGAGCGTTGTTGTTTTGTGTTTCCACGGCGTCCCCAACGGGCGGAGAGGAATTCAACAGAGACAGACGGTCAGCGTGGTTGGGCCTGGTTTCCACGTGGTGGGTCGAGACAACCAGCTGCTAAGATTAGCAGGCCACCCTGTTCTGGCGAAAAGTGACAGCGTTGGCGTTGGCGTTGGCGTTGGCGCTGGCGCGGGCACTGGCACTTTGATGTGGGCTTTTGGGGGCTGGGCTGAGCCTTGGGCTGAGGGAGGGGGACAACTCTGGACGGATACGGCGAGTCGAGGAAAAAGGATGGAGATGTGCGGCGTTACACTGGATGGGGCCGACCCGTCGAGGCAGTGGCAGTGGCAGTGGCAGCAGGGGCAGTGGCAGCGGGCTGCGAGCATACGTTGAATTCGAATGGCGTTGCAAGGGGCCGGCGGCCAGGCGGGCTCAGGCCTCGCCGGGCGCCGCAAACGTATCAAATGCACAGTAAGCCGGGATTACATAGAGTGGGTTCTCCGCATGGCTGGACGTGAACATGCCCCCTGCTCCCGCGACACCGAGCATCCGTCCACGGGCCGTCACGAAGGGAAATCGACACGCCGGTGGAAGAAGATGATAATATTAGGGTAATTACTTGCGTCGCCGCCGACGCCATGAGGGGATACGAGGGACGGGGGAGCGAGTGGAGACCAGACAGGAGAGAGAGCCGATGGTGCGGCAAGCCCACTCGGCGAGGATAAGTTCTAAAAAAAAAAATTCCGACGGGTTGCAGCATCACGGACGGTCCTTGGGGCGGGCAGGTCGCGGGCCCTTGATGATGGCCACATTAGGGCACGCTCGACGATAATACAAGTACGGGCCTCAGCTGCAGAGGCCGGGAAGGCATGAGCGCCTCTCGGTGATTTGATATTGCCATTCGTCCCAATTTTGGCCGGGCGACAAGGGCCAGCGGCCAGCGTCTGGCACCAATGCCCGCTGCCGCACCTTGGCAAATTAAGCCTTCCGAGAAGAGGGGCAGATTTGCGATACCCCAGCAAAGCAGTCCGCACCGGCGCCACGGCCGTCCGGCTCTGGCCTGGCCCCTGCCGACGGACGTCCAGCGAACGCCAAGCCGGGCCTTCTCCCCCAGCTCCTAACACGGGCGGAGACCACGGCGAGGCCAATCACCGATCGAAATCTCAAACCCCAAACGCCCAAAATCAGGGATTTCTATGTACATACAGGGCCATACATGTACGTACAAGTAAGCACTTGCCCCCCTCCCCCAACTTGTCCCTCCAGCGACGTTGTCGGGCGCGCATGGATTCTGCCCCTCACTTTCCCGGCTCTGCAACTGTCACCCGCCGCACCTCGGCGCTGGGCACACGCTCGCAGCGCCGTGATTGGGGGAGGCGGTCGGGGCAGTGGGCGGTGGAAGCCACCGCTAAGCCAAACGTGGTTCGCTACCGCAGCGGGCGCGCTTGTCTGGCTGATCCTGGAAAGTGGGCCCCGCAATTTCCTGTTTCATCACGGCCCCCACCAGGCAACCCCCCAAAAGCCGCAAGTGTACCCAGCGAGCAATACCCTGTCGTCCAGTAAAAAGGACCCTGTCGCAACGGCGAGACCAGGCCTCTCACAAGTTCATTATCGCCCCCTCGTGTGCTCACAACGCCCACCACCGTCACGTGCTCCTTGTCTCCGGACGATCTCCGCCGCTGCTGCGCTGCTCCTTTCCCGTTGAGGCCAAAGGGCTGAGTGAGCAAGGGAAGCCAAAATCAATGGCGTCTCCGATGATCTCGGGTCGCTTGCCGGTTGGAGCTTGGCCGGGGCGGGCTGGCACGAGCGTTCGACGGCCCGCGACGTTGACGTCGGAGCTTCGACATGCTCCATGGTAACAATTTCCGGCTGTGAGCCGCGAGCTGGTCGGGCTAGCACTCATTCGGGCTCCTGGAAATGTCCATACGTCGGTGGTGTCGAGATTATACCTCACTAGCTACGGTCGTGTCACTGGCCGTCGTGGACGCCATCACCAGACAAGCAGAAATCATAGGCTATGCCCGGGCGCCTCTTAAGCCCAGCTTCGGCATCCCTCTTATATCAAGGTCCAGATTGGCTCGCTGGGTGGCTAATCCTATTCGGAAGAAACCCCCCGGCGACCCACGGGGAAGGGATGTGGCATTCGCCAAACTACAACCTATGACGTATGTAAATCATCACGATCGCACCCGTCTGGTGTAAAGCTCGCAGCACCTGACAGTAGCGGTGACGCTGCGGGCATGATATCTTCCCCTCTTGGCCCGGGATTGTTTCGAGCCTCGTCCGTCTTCAAAATTCTACTCGAAACACATCCTCTTTCGCCGAAATCCCTCCCCCATCCCAGTCGGAACTACCTAGTACCATCTCACCCTGACTCAAGATGCCGTTATGGAGCAAGCAAAGAGACGAGGAGGAGGAACACAATGGCGATGATTCCGCGGTCGACGGCCCCGACGAGAGGACGCGGCTGCTCCCAAACCAGATTCACAGCCGACCTTCGCTCTTGACGCCCGACGACCCGGCGGTATGATACAGACCCTGGCCTCTTCTTGACGCATACCTCTAACCCGTCGTCAACAACAGGTGTCTCCGTTCAACCTCTGGACGGTGCGCATAATGCGCTATGTGACGCTATTCATGGGCCTGCTGAGCCTCGTGTGGTGGGCGTTGCTGCTGATCTCGGCGTTCGCGACGCCTCCGGGTCTGCACACAAGGGGATCCGGCTTCTTCGCCCTCGGCAACGCCACCGTCGCCCTGGTTCTTATAACATTCAACCTCGCCTTCTTCGGCACGCCCTCCAAATCGACTCGGAGGCTCTGCGCTACCATGGCGGTACGTAATATTGACCACGTCACTCACCTTACACACGCGGCTAACATTGGTCCAGTTCACCCTCCTCGTCAACACTATCCTGGCCCTGTCCGTGCAAATGGTCCGTTACCAGGAAGGCTGGGTCGGCGCCGTCAGCGTCCTCTGGGCGCTCCTCATGAGCCTTTGGGTCCTGCTCGCGGACCGCACCGTCGAGTGGGGGAAGGCGGAGGAAGAAGAGAGGCTCACGGGGCGGGCCGAGACGAGGCGGACGCTCGCCGAGTGGACTAGTGTCCTCATAGAGACTGTCGGGCTCTTCGCGCTCTGCCTAGCCATCGTGCTGATGACCCTGACCCTTGTGCTGAGGTCCGTGGACGCCGGAGTGGCGCCGCCGGGTGAGCTATACTGGGTGGACGGCGGCAAGTACAGGATACATGTGTTCTGCGATGGCAACAAGACGAGCCAAGAAGCGGAGTCCCTGCCGACAGTTCTCCTCGAGGGAGGGGAGTTGCCAGTCGAAAACGGACTCTGGCAGGTTGCGAGAGACGGCCTAAACAACGGCTCGTTTACTCGATACTGCTTCATCGACCGGCCGGGCTTTGCATGGAGCGACACAGCGCCCTCCCCGCTCTCGGCCGGGATGGAAGCCGTGGCGGCCAGCGAAGCGCTCGCAAAGGCGGATGAGCGAGGGCCGTGGATCGTGGCCAGCGCGGGCGTGGGGTCATACTACTCGCGCGTCTTCGCATCCCAGCACAGCGAGAAAGTCCTGGGCCTCGTTCTCATCGACGCACTTCACGACGACGACTTGGGTAGGCTGGGGACTCCAAAACGAGGGTTCTTGCTCTGGATCTGGGGAGTCCTCTCGCCGCTCGGGCTCGACACGCTACCGGCGGCGCTTTTCAGAGGCAGGCGGAGTGTCGACCGCATATGGGGCGCGTCGGCGCGGCACAACCCCAAGCACATCTTTGCGCAGCTGCAGGAGAGCCTAGTCGCGGACTCGTTCACCAAGAGAGATGTCGAAGGGAGCAAGGCGATTATGCGACAGAGCACGCCGCTGGCGGTGGTCACATCGGGGAAGAGCGTGAAGGGGGACGATACGTGGCGGGGGAAGCAGAGGGATCTCACCAAGCTGACTGCGAACCTGCGGTCGTGGGATGTCGTGGAGGGAGCGCCGCACGAGGTGTGGCAGACGGTGGATGGGCGGCGGGTGATTGAGGAGAGGTTGAAGGAGATGGTGTACCAGGACGATGAAGACTGAAGGACGATGAGGGTTCAAATTACGATGTGATGGTAGCTGCTGCGTCAGTGTTATACACATATCTCCAATCTTGGGTTGTGGTTTGGACATCCGTGCCGTGGATTTCACACCAACTTCAGCGGCAGCGAGCCGCGATGAGTAGAGTAGAGACAGCTTGAGGATTATGTTTTGCTGAATCTGAATCCTCTGTCGCTGGTGGATTTGGAGACTTCCGGCGGGTGGCAACATGCGTTGGGGGCAGTGCCTGCTGTGCGAGGCACAAGAGCGGCCTGGACGTTGCAGGAATGCAACCCCAACCGCCAAAACTGGGCAGACGCGCACCTGCTGCCGAGACCCGGTCAGCGCCCCGCCCGGCGCTGGCGGCGCAGCGTCCCAGCGCTGGGGCACCGCCCTGGACGCCGCCAAACCTAATGGGCCGCCCGCCCGATCGATCAGCGATGATCTCATGGCTGCACGGCAGACAGAACGCTGCCTCCATTTTCTCCCTGCACACATCATCCAATGTCGCCCCGCAGGACAGACATTCCGAGGCCCCGTTCTTGGCGGGATATGCCAGCAGGGCGACACCCGCTTCCACGATCGCCGCGTGTTTCCTCACTTTATTCCCTCTCCTGATACTTCTGTTTGGGCTGGATGTTGCGAACAAGTCAACGCGCCTGGCTCCTCCTTCCACTTATATAATTACTCCATAATAGAATCTTCCCCATATCGACGGCCAGCTTGACCTGCTGCATTCCCCGCTCATCCTCTCTCCTCCTGTGGCGCAAAACAACATTACTGCGTCCACAACGTTAAGAGATCTGATCTTATAACTGCAGACATGCCCATCCGCAACCCTTTCGGCCGCCGCTCCGGCGCGCCTCTGGCGCAGGATGAGAACGTCCGCGAGCCAAACGGCCCGCGTCTGACGGTGGAACCGCCCGGATTCGAGCAGGTCGACACGGTCGGGTCGAAGGCGTCTTCCCTGAGCACCAGGAGCTCGAAGAACAATGACTCCGGCGCCTACAAGTTGAGTGGTATGACGCTTTTCGACCCTTGTCGCCGCTTCTTGGCGGAACTGCCCCGCCATTACGTCCGTCCGTCTTGGAACGCGCGCTCAGCACCGGAGTGTTCCCATAGCTAACCTCTAATAGTTGTAAATGATAGTGGCGTATACCTGCCGGTATGTGCACCTCCCGACTGGCCGAGACTCGTAAAAGACTAATGGGACAAATCCCCAGCCCTCGCCAACGGAGGACTCGGCCGAAAAGAACCCCTGGTCGCCGCGCCGTCTCCTCTCCACCTCGAGCAGGGCCTCGTCCGAGGCGGCCGTGAGCACGGGCGAGATAGAGCCCTTTTCCATCTCGCGCGAATCCTTCGATTCCTACAGGCGGTCCTTTGTATGTTTCTCCACGCTACCTCTCAAGCCACGGGCGCGCGGAGATCCCCTCCGCCGGCCACTAACACGGCACCCCACGAGCAGGACATCTCGGCGAAAGCTCCCATACGCCACGAGCAGCCGGCCCGCCAAAGCCTCGACTCCGCCCTCCTCCCCCGCCTCCCCCGTTCCAGTCGCTCCCCGAGGCAAGAGCCCGCGACTGAAGAAGAGGCGTTCGAGGATGTGGGGCTAGACGAGGCAGGGTCTCAGCCACCGCAGCAGCAGGGCAGTGCTGGCGGCAAGCGGAGGGGCATATTCTCCATGTTCTCCGAGGGGCAGGATTCCGGCGGTGGGTCGCCGGCCGTATCGCGGTTCTTGCCGGGGAGGCGGAGGAACCAGAGCGGCCAAGGGGCTGAGTTGGGGAGGATGGAGGGCCCGGGGGAGTCCAAGCTCAGGGATGGTCAAGTTTGACGGGCCCTTCGATCGCAGTCCAATCTCGCAAGGTTCTTCGGCGTTGTTGCACAGTTGGGTTATTACTTGGTTGACGAAACCGGGCCGTCGTTGCGGATCCGGTATAATGGGTTTGCGTCCCGGCCGGCAGGCGCGGGACGCCGAGGGGGCCCACGATCCCACCGACGGTATGGGCAAACGATATCATGCGGTTGTAGAATTATATACCTGTAATGTTAATGAATCCGAGGTCCACTCTGGTAGAGCTCACTGTGCCAGAGCTTGGCGGGTATGGAGAGAGCATGTACCTCGCAAGCTCTCACCATTCGGCGAACTCCGAGATAGCCCCGATCACGGAGCCGGGTCGCCGGACCCGAGCATCCCGCGACCGAGATTCAAAATTAGTAGAAGACAATATTGGGGCGTACGAGCACCAGGATACAAGAAAAAGAGCCGTTAGAGTGTAGAGACCCTAGCAGGCCTACCTACTAGCGCCCAAGTGGGCCGGCTTGGGGATGGCGTAATGCGGGCATATTGGCACTAACACGACAGGGCGACGGGCCCAGAGTGGAGGCGATGAGCGATGGTGTGAGTGATGAGGGGGAGGGGCACCGTGAAGGTTCGGACCCGCTTGGCCCCGGCCCATCGAGTCACCTCAAGCTGCTGCACCCTTGCTCGCCCATCTTTCGCCCTCCCGTGGTTTTAAGTGAAATGGGGTGCTGTTTACAGGTCAAGACAGACTATTCACCCTGACCTCAGGAAGCACGCCCAACACAACCCTCGTCCGTCTTCGCCCCAGCACTCGGGTGTTTCGCTCCCGCCGAACTCGGATCGCGTGAAGCGTCGCGGCGCCAACTACTTGCACCAGCACTTGGAATTCGTTCACTCGACAACACCTCCCCCAATTCGCAATGGCCGGATCAGGGAGCAAGGGCAGCGGCCCAGCTAAGACGGAGCTCTCACTCGCGTCGCTCTCCGTCCACGCCGACGACGGCATCAGCACTCACCGCGCCGTGGCCCCCGCCATGCACGTATCAACCACCTTCCGCTACTCGGACAACCCTGACAACCTTATCCCTGACGAGAATGTGGACGTATGTTTCAGTCCCAGCAAGAATGCAATAACTCCCTACTCCAAAGACCCTGGACTAACATGGCTATAGCCCTCCGCCCCCCAGGACTCGCACATGTACTCGCGCTTGTCCAACCCCAACCTCGCCCGCCTCGAAGCCCTACTAACCACCCTCCTCGGCGGCCCCGCCGTGACCTACACCTCCGGGCTCTCCGCCTTCCACGCCCTCCTCACGCACCTCAACCCGCGCCGCATCGCCATCGGCGATGGCTACCACGGCTGCCATGGTGTCATCAACATTATCAAGCGCCTGACCGGCCTCGAGGTCCTACCCCTCGACTGCCCCGCCTCGGACCTGAAGCCCGGCGACCTCATCCACCTCGAGACGCCGCTGAACCCCACGGGCGAGGCCTACAGCGTCGAGGCCTACGCGAAGAAGGCCCGCGAGACGGGCGCGCTGCTCTCCGTCGACGCCACCTTTGCGCCGCCGCCGCTCCAGGACCCGTTCGCGCTCGGCGCCGACGTGGTGATGCACAGCGGGACCAAGTACATCGGCGGCCACTCGGACATGCTGTGCGGCGTGCTGGCCGTGAGCCCCAAGCGCGCGGAGGAGGGCCTGCACGAGGGGCTCTTCAAGGACCGCGTGTTCCTGGGTGCCGTAATGGGGAGCCTCGAGGGATGGCTGGGCATCCGCAGCCTGCGCACCCTGGAGCTGCGCGTGCGGCGGCAGAGCTCGAACGCCGAGCGCCTCGTCAAGTGGCTCGTAGACCAGAAGGCGGACGAGTCCTCCGTCGTGTCCAAGGTAGTCGCGAGGGTGCAGCACGCCAGTGTGCAGCCCGAGGCCGCCGAGGAGTGCTCGTGGCTGCGGAAGCAGATGCCGGGCGGTTACGGCCCCGTCTTCGCCCTCTGGCTGAAGAGCGAGGAAGCCGCCAAGCAGCTGCCGAGCAAGCTGGGGCTGTTCCACCACGCGACGAGTCTCGGCGGCGTGGAGAGCCTGATTGAGTGGCGGGCCATGACGGATAAGGGTGTTGACAAGAGGCTCCTGAGGGTTAGTATCGGTGTGGAGGGCTGGGAGGATCTGAGGGACGACTTGAAGGCTGCGTTTGAGGCTTTGCAGGATAAGGCGTAAGTCTATATAAGTTGGATACAGGCGTGTGTGAGACAGACTTGTGACTTGTCTTACACGCAACAAATGAAGAGAAGAACAAAATCGATCAAAAAACACCCTTTTCTGACGCCTAGCTCATCCCGTATGTCCCGGTATACAAAAATATGCGAACGCTCCACACTTCCCGGCCTGATCCTCACAGCGCCCCCGCGTCCTTAATACGGTCTGAACCCCGGCTTCCTCCTCACAACCTTCTTCACCGCCCCCCTCTGCACGATCTTCCTATCCTCCTTCCCACCTTGCTTCTTCTTGCTCCCCTCCTCCCATTCCTCTTCCTCCGCCTGCCTCCTCTCGTCATCTCTCTTCTTGTCCTCCGCCATCTTCGCCTCGATCTCCATTCTCCTGTTGAATTCCGTTTCGATCATCCTCTTCTGTCCTGCCGAGTACCCCTTCTCCTTGATCGAGTAGAACACGCCTCCAAGGTCTGCGAGCCAGTGCGGATCCACGGCCGTAACCGTCGAGACGTACACCTTGGCCGTGAGGATCAGCTCGTGGTAGACGATATAATCCGGAGGGTGGCTCGCGTAGAGGGAGCTCGTCGGGTGAAGCTGCACGGCCACGCTTGTCCGGAGGTTGATGTACTCGCCCGAGCCCTTGTACTTCGCCGCCTGGTGGTAGTACCCGGAGCAAATGCACTTTCGGATCACGTCCCAGTCCGTCCCGCAGCTCATCAGTTCCATCTTCTGCATCGCCATGATGTCGACGAGCTGCTCGCGGATCTCCTTGGCACGCCGAAGCGACTTGCCGTGTAGGAAGTGTTTCACGCACCACCCGTCCGAGTAGCGGTTCGCTTTCCAGGCCGAGTACACCTGTAGGTAGGTGAGGTGATCGGATTCGTGGACCCAGAACTTCTCGCGCTGAGTGTCAGCCTCCTCCTGGCGCTCCTTCGGACGGTAAAAGACGTTCGGGACGGACAGCATAGAGACGATGGTGATCATTTCTTCGCTGCAGCCGTACTCGACCGAGGTGATAAGCAGCTTCGAAAGAGATGGCTCCATGGGGAAGGCGCTCATTTTCCGGCCAAGATTCGTAAGGTCGCCGAGATTGTCCAGCGCCCCGAGGGCCCACAGGTCGAACATGGACGTTGTGATGGTATCTTGTGGCGGAGGATCCATGAAGTCAAAGTCTAACAGATCTTTCACACCGAGGGACTTCAGCATGAGAACTGTATTGCTCAGATTTGTCCTCTGGATCTCGGGTATTGTCTGCAAGTAGAGTTCCTCCTTGAACGACTTCTCAGTGAATAAATGGAAGGCCTTTCCAGGACCGGTACGGCCGGCACGGCCTGCTCTTTGCGACGCATTGGCTTGAGAAATTGGCGTGATCTGGAGGGTGTCCATGCCGATTTTGGGGTTGTAGACCTTGAGCTTGGAGAAGCCCGCATCAACGACATACTTGATGCCGTCCACCGTCAGACTGGTTTCGGCAATGTTTGTCGCAACGATGCACTTCCGTACACCCGGCGGGGCCCTGTCGAAGATCTTGGCCTGTAGATCTGCCGGCATCTGACTGTAGATTGGCAAGATGCTAAGCTTGGGCGGGTCGTTGAGTACATCGAGCCGCTTCTGTATGAGTTCGCATGTAACCTCGATGTCTTCTTGTCCGGTCATGAACACCAAGATATCACCGCCATCCATGGATACGTGTATCGACAGAACCTGGTGCACCGCCGAGTCCACGTAGTCTTCGACGGCGGACTTGTGAAACATGACGTCAACGGGGAACGTCCTCCCCGGGATGAAGAATTCGGGTGCGCCGCCAAAGAAGTCGGAGAATCTCTTCGAGTTCATGGTGGCCGAGGTGACGATCAGCTTGATATCTCGCCGCGCCTGAAGGACCTTCTTGAAGAGTCCCAGGAGGATATCCGTGTTCAGAGCCCTCTCATGCGCCTCATCCATGATGATGCACGAATACTTCTCTAGCTGCGAATCGTTCATCGACTCTCGCAACAGGACACCGTCAGTCATGTACTTGATGACGGTATCTTTGCTCGTGCAATCCTCGAATCGGATGGCGTACCCGACTGTTGACCCCAGTGAAACTTCCATCTCTTCACTGACACGCTTGGCCACGCTCATGGCGGCGACACGCCTCGGCTGCGTGCACCCGACCATCCCCATACCGCCATAACCCTCCTCGTATAGATATTGAGTCAGTTGCGTCGTCTTTCCCGATCCTGTTTCGCCCACGACGATGACCACCTGGTTTTCCCGAATCACGCGGAGCAAATCCTCCCTCACAGAGAATGCCGGGAGGTACTCTCGTTGTTCCCGTAGCGTTTTGCTTTGACTGAAACTGCTCGCGCCTTGATTCTTTTTCTTCTCCTCGTCCAGCTTGACGTTCCCCCGTTCGCCCTTCATCTCCGCCACGACAGGAAGCGCACTGTCGCGGTCATCCTCGTCCTTCACGCCCATAACCTTGCCCAGCATCGTGCCGGCCATACTCGTCGCCTGCTGGGCCTGACGTTGCCTCTCCCGCTGCTGCCTTGCTTCCCTCACGACCTTGCTGCCCTTTTTGCTTGCAACAGCCATGTTACCCTGCGGGTCTCGAATGGCCGACACGGGCTCTTGCTGCCTCGTGAAGATCGTCTTCCCCTCAAGGAACGGCGGCCGGAGCTCGTGGGTGAGTAGGTGGATCCTCGTCGTCTCCTCCTCATCGAAATCTCCCGCCCAGTCCCGCCGTTGCGCAACACCTGACGTGACCATCCGGTTCATCTCCCACGCGTCGTTGTCCCTTTGTCGCTGTTCCTTCCTCGCATCGAAGCGCCCGGTCACCTTCTGCGCCCGCGATGAGGCATCCTGTATCGTCGTCTCCCACGACGGGTCTTGGTACATTCCGAAAGGGTTGTAGTACTCGTCGCCAAGGGTATGCCCGCCGCCGTCATCACCCGCATACCAGTCCCGATCTAGAGCCTCGTTGTCTTCATCGGGTTGAACGTCGTCAGGCGTCCGATCGTGCTGCGGCCGGCCCCGGGGCGTTTCGTCGCCTGCCCGGTCTTGATACCTGCGAGACGCGCCATCTGGCTTGTCTGGTTTGTTGCGCCTTTGCTTGAATCTCGGCTTGGGCTGAGCGCCCGTGTACTCGTTATCGTCCATGATGCCTGCCCCTCGCTCGTTCGTGTGCTGTGTTCCCTACCGCCCAGGCCGTCATTCGCGTTGAGGATGAGCCGAGAAGTGAGAGCTCACATTGGGCGAGATGAAGCGTGCCATCACGTGTACTCTGATGGCAGCAGCTGCGAGCGCCCAGGAGCTGGCCGCCCCAAGCTTCCTTATCGCGATAAGATAAGACGGCCCCACACCGAATTTTTTTCTGCGTCCCCGCCAAAGAGAGCCGCGAAAAGGCACCACACGAGAATCGCCGGGCAAGGAAAATTCACCTTCACGGTACCAGATTACCGTTTTTCACCTGAAGGAGGCGGAAGCGCACAAGACGCCTGTAAAGGAGTCACATCTGGTCCTAATATCGCCCTCTATCACGCCAAAATGTCCATGATAACGGCGGCCCAATGGGTCCCTCGCGGGGTCGCCGCCCAATTCCCGACGAAATACGACTTCGACCAGGACGAGTTAGACAGGATAACGGACATCGCAAATCTCCAGCTCGAAGACGCAAATGAGGATCTAGAGGAGGCCCAGGGCGCTGAGGGCGCCGAGGATCAACCCGCCAGCGGCTCGGGCGTCACAGAAGAGAAGAAGGAGAAGAAGAAGAAGAAGAAGAAGGGGGCGCAAGATGAGTACGTGAAACCCTCTATCCGACGGCTTCTGCTGCAGGGGATGCCAGGCTAACTGATCGGAAAAAGTGCCGCGTTAGACGACGATCTCAAGGAATACAACCTCGACACCTACGATGATGACGACGAGGACACGGTATCGGGCCACCCACTCTCCACGTTCGGAAACACAAAATCCCTAGCCTACTACGAATCCAACAAAGAAGACCCGTACATCCAGATCCCCGAAGGAGAGGAGGATGAGGACGAGGACAAGGAGGACCTCCAAATCCTGGCCACGGACAACATGGTGCTAACGGCCAAGGTGGAGGATGACCTTGCGCATCTGGTGGTGCACGTCTACGAGGACAACGCGAGCAACCTCTACGTCCACCACGACATCATGCTTCCCGCGATCCCGCTTTGCGTGGAGTGGCTCGATATCGCGGTTCAGAAGGAAGGGGCGCGGCCGGACGCGAGGGCGAACTTTGTGGCTGTTGGCACGATGGACCCGGATATCGAGATCTGGGACCTGGACACGGTGGACAGCATCTACCCTAATGCGATCCTCGGACAGGGCGGAAGCGCTGCGGCGGTCAAGGAGAAGAAGAAGAAGAAGAAGAAGTCTAAGAAGACCAACGACGAGTACCACGTTGACGCCGTTCTATCCCTGTCTGCCAATAAACAACACCGGAACCTGCTGGCGTCGGCATCGGCGGATAAGACCATCAAGCTGTGGGATCTCAACACGACTAAGTGCGCCAAGTCGTACTCATACCATACGGACAAGGTGTGCGCGGTGGCGTGGCACAACGTCGAGTCGACCGTGCTACTCAGCGGGAGTTACGACAGGACCGTTGTGGCGGCGGACATGAGGGCTCCGGACGCCAAGGTACCGCGCTGGGGGGTTGAGAGCGACGTCGAGGACGTGAAGTGGGATCCCCACGACCCCAACTACTTCTACGTGTCGACGGAGAGCGGTATAATCCACTACCACGACGCCCGCAACGCCCCCGCAGATCCCTCGGCGACGAAGGCCGTCTGGACGCTGCAGGCGCATGACGAGTCTGTCTCGTCGTTTGACGTCAACAGTGTGATACCTGGGTTCATGGCGACCGGATCGACGGACAAGACGGTCAAGATCTGGAACATCCAGCCCACGGGACCCAGCATGGTTGTGTCCAGGGACCTCGACGTCGGGAAGGTGTTCTCGACGACGTTTGCGCCGGATCCGGAAGTGGCGTTTAGGCTTGCGGTTGCAGGCAGTCGCGGAACGATGAACGTGTGGGACACGAGCACGAACGCCGCGGTCAGGAAGGCCTTCGCCGGGCGGGTCCCCGAGGGGGACGCCGGGGAGGAGCGGCTTGTTGGGGTGAACGAGGAGAGCAGTGACTCGAGCGAAGGCGAGGATGGGGACGGAGATGAGGATGAGGACGACTCGGATGATGACGCTCTGAGCGGGGATGCCATGGACGAGGACTAGACAAGAGAAAGATACCAAGACAGTTTGGACATGATTGATCTGGTGTGGCGGTCACACGAGCCTCGGCTGGCGTTATACGCTCTCAATGAGACCGCACATGTTTCTTACGTGACGCAAATCAAGGTGTAATCAAGGTGTACTCCGAAGATCCCAGGAAACGCAGCCATCGGGAAGCCCCGTCCGGTTGGTTTCCGTCCCGGGGGGCAAATACTACGTCGAGGGCGCAATCTACCACGCAAGGGGGTGCGACCAACACGCGATCATGCGTGTTCTTGGTGTTGTGCAAGTGCAACGGTCATCCCTGTTCGTGAGAGGCGCGAACCGAGTAAGCCGGGTTTGATTTCAACGGCGGCGGGAAGAAGCGGGCGCCGTGGAGACGCGTCCCCGTCGTCTAAGAGCCCAGAACCCCGATGTGGAGAGGAGAGCGGGTTTGCCGTACGAGGTAGCCCATGTTCTTGTAAGATATATGACGCCCGTCTCTAGCCCGAAGGTTGTAAACGATACGCTTGAATTGCCATCCCAAACTGCGACCTACGACGGTTGGAAGCATTGAAACGTCATCCCCGACACTATGTGTGGTGTAAATTGAGCCTCGGCGCAATGCTGCGAGCCACGGTTTTGGACGAGCGATGGCGCTGATGGAGCAAGTTGCGAGACGAACACCAGACCGCCGTGGCTTGTGGTGGGGGCCAGTGGCGGCCGCCCACACCACGACGCTGCGCAGGTACCAGGCAACTCTGAAACGTGGACCCGCCAGGGGAAACAAACGTGAATTTCTCAGCCAATCAGGCAGCCGCCCGCCCAGCACAAGAAACGAAGAGGAAGCGGGTCTCTTTGCTCCATCAATGAGAACGGGTCCCCGGCTCGGTCTGTCCTCCTGCTGCCCCGGAATGGAAGATCGCCTGACGAAGCCAGCGGCAAAGAGGGCCAAACCTGGATGGGACGAGGGTAAATGGAGATCTTCTTTGGGTGAGCGAAATCATTTGTTCGGATGAATAGTCATGGGGACGATGAATCAGAGCAAGAATCCTCGCGCCCGAAACAGGCTTTGCGCTGGCAGGTTTGCGCTGCAGCCCAAGGCAGCCCAGGGCGCGATATACTTGTCCCTTGTATGCATCCGGTAGGTCGCATCCCGGGGCCGAACGTGGCGCACGCTCGCGATTCCGATGAGCGGTAATTTACTACGTAAATGCCTCCAGGCCCCCAGCGTCTGGCTATTCTTAGCGGGAGCCAGGGTATGTACATTGATCTGCACCGGGCCAAGCGCGCCAGCAACGTACCGCCCAAACCTTGAAATCGTTCGGTATCATGCACCGCTGATCCGTGCCTCTCATGGGTGTGCGGCAGATTAGCCGTACCGTTGGCCCGACCGAAGCCCGATGATTGCGCCGCGCGCTCGCCCGTCCCGGACGGCCTTTTGCAGGGCTTCCAGGTTACGCGGTCGCGGATCAGGATGGGACCTCAAACGTCGGCGGTCCTGCGAGATCGAGCGAGACGGATAGCCCCGCTCGAGAAACGACTGCGAGAAACGAGACGGGAGAAAACCGGGGACGGGCAGTCCAAGTGGGATTGGAAGAGTCTGGGGACATGGCGCGCTCCGCTGTGGGTGTCAGGGGGTGAAGCCCACAGTCCGTGCCAAGAGCCGACAGGGGCGGCCCTGCCAGGGCGGCTGTTGATTGGCTGCGGCTTTCGCTTGCGTGCCCTGGACCCACTGCTAGCGCAACGTAGAGGCCAGGGGACGGGACGAAGTGCTGGGCCAAATGCTGGCCGGGCGCGACTAGTTTGGAAGGCAGAAGCCATGGCGAACGGGGGTATGTCCAGGGTCGGGAGGGGGAAACGGAGACCATTGGGCCGTGGGCTCTTGCGCCCGAGAGGCTTTTGCGTGGTATCTGACCCTTTCATCGACAGGGACCGGGCGGGGCCATGCGCGCAAAAAAGAGTGCGGATCGTCGTTCTGCCCGATATTTCCATGGTCGTCGCGCCCTTCTCGCCCCCCTTCGGAATTGTTCTTCTCATCTTCCCACCAACGGCCGCCCTTGCCCTATTCGCGTCGCGATCATCGTCTCCGTTCGATCACGGACGACTTTGCCTTCGAGGTTCCGGCCTACACTTTCATTCGACCTGTTGTCCATTTCGACCCCTTCTTCTGCGTTTCGTCTCCTCGCCGGATCGGGAAGATATAGCCCGTCTCCCAGAAGAAATTAGGGGTAACCGCACTTCGCCTCTTCTCACGTTCTTTCCGCCAGGCAAAGCGGGTTGTCCTGTAGCGCCCGCACCACCTGTGACGCTCTTTCTCGACGGTTACCTCACCGCTCCTTGGAACAAGAGGGGGACAAAGACCTGCTTGGCTCCCAGACATCGACTTGCGCGCCTTGACGGTCCAGCAGCACGGTCCCTCCTCTGGCTAGGACCCATTGACGAAGTCTCTCGCCACCACAGAACTCGCACTATCAGAGTTCGCTAGACGCGCCGTCGCGCCCTCCTTTGTCTTTCCTGCCCGGCACGGGATTCTGTTCTCTTTCTTCATTTTCCAAATCTTTTCAAGTCGTCTGATACACCCGAGCTCGGGCAAACTTGATCCATCAGCATCTATCTGCAACAGCTACACGCTGTGTTTGACTTTCCTTCTGGTTCAGGCTCAGAGAGCTTGACGCCCACTTCTTGTTTCCAGCACACTCCCTGTTGCCCCCTCAGTGCGACACTCCCGCCTGCACCAAGCGCATTACCCGTATTTTCCGTGCCCACACCTCCCACACTTCCGCCACGGAGGTTTAAGACCGACTCCCCAGAACAGGGTGTACACCCCCAATCAAGACTGCAGCTCGGCAACTCAGACACCAGTACCCTGCAAGTATACTTACATCCCCCCAGAGTGCTACCTCAAATATCCAAGGCAATATCTTGCAGCAACCCGCACTCTTCAACTCGGACGCACCCTGCTTATTGAGCAACCGCGCCTTACTGAGCCTCTTGGCCACTGCAAGTGTTTGCGGGAAACACCATCCTCGCCAACAGCTCTCTTTATCGTCTAGACCTGTCAACACCACACCTGTACGGGAAAGCAAGCTGAACCGCCACAATGTCGTCAATCGCGAGGGCATTCACCACGAGGAGGGTGAAGATGAGCGTTGAGCTGGCACAGGAGGCAAGGGAAAGGGCGGCCATGCAGCGAAACAACAGCACAATGCCCAGCACAAAGCCGGGCGGCCCTATCCGACCAGAACTTGTTGACGATGCCGACCGCCCCAAGATCTCGGCGCCTGTTGAGCTCCTCCACACCACAAACATGCTCTCCTACAACGCGCCCGATCTTCCCAGGCCCTCCACCTCAAGCCAGGCATCTTACAACACAGACAACGACTCCGACAGCGCCCCGGGAACCGCTCTTTCCTCGCCTCCGACGAGTCCGGATGTCTCCCCTAGCGAGCTCAAGCGCGTGCCTTCGCCGGAACCCAACCATCTATCTCCCTACTTTGGGGGGAACCACCATGCTCCGGCCCCGAACCAGGCGCCCGTTGCCGCGCCTGCGATACCGCAGCGGGCCCCGTCGCACACCAAGAAGGCCTCGATGGATGCGATGACTCGCCAAAAGTCGACTGGACGTCTTCAGAAGAGGAGTGGAAGGTCCATGTCGCGCTCCAACGTCTCGGCTCCAAGCCTCACGCACTCCAGCTCCATGTCTACCATGTCCCACCGATCAGGCCAGTCTCAGTCCTCCGTCGGCTCCATCTCCAACCCGATCCCCATCGTGCCCGCCGTTTCCGGCGTCCCCCCACCAAGGCCCCAGCATCCCAGTTCCCACCCCTTCGGGGCGGAGTTGGCGCAGGTCAACGAGATGGCTGAGGAGTTCGGCGTCAACGACAAGAAGGCCGACACCTTCGAGGAGGAGGAGCGGGAACTTATCTCCCAGGGTCTCCGCAAGCTCAGCCCCGACGTCTACCTTCACGATGTCGAGCTTCTCACGGCGATGTTCTTCCAAGAAAAGGACTTTAGGTATTCAAGACCAGCTCCGGCTCTCTGGATCTGAGGCCTCGTCATCATCGGCATGGATATGGAGGAATTGGGTTTTACTCCTTTCACTGTATATATTTCAACGCGCACATAGCGGCTCACGCCACGACTTGGCCTCGGGCCTCACGTTCTTTACGGGATACACAGGACACAACGGCGACCACCAAAACGGATATTTTCCTTACTCACGGTACTGCACGGGCTCTGCGAGCAGAGACCCATCAAAGAGGGAGGCGTTACAAGTTTGGTCGGAAACGGGCATCACGACTGAGGTTTGATCTTTGGCATGTATTTATGGTTTGATATTCCCCGTGCCTTAGAGGCAGCTCGCGGACTCTACGTCCTAAGATAGTAGTCTTCGAACAAAATACCAGATTCTACGAGCCCTCTTCATCGTGTGCTGTGATTGTAGTGAGATAGGGAGCGATCTTCCTCGGGCTACGGTGTTAGTTGCCTGGCGGCGGCTCTCCGGAGGCCACGAGGACACTCCAAGGAGCCGGACCGAAGCGATTCCAGGTGCTAGTGGCAAGACACGGCCAGGCGGAAATGGTGGTTGGCCGGTGGGCTGAACCTCATCGCGCCGAGTGTGCCACTTCATTTACCGAGGCTTCGAACTCCCGGGCCGCCTAAACAAGACCTGCGCGGGGGTGGTGGTGCGTAAATTAGACACCGCCGATTCCCCCGGCCGCCGGTTGGACAGCCAACTTTCCAAGCCCGCCGGGCTTCTTGGCCGTCACGCGGGCACTCTCGAGTCGTTGCATCGCATGTGAGCGCTCGGCATTGGTGGGGTGGGTAAAGACAGGAAAGACGGCGGCGGTGGTGGTGGGCTCCACGCGAGAGACCGTTTCGTTTCGCCATGTTTCGTCGGCCCGGCATTTCGGAAGATCTGCGATGATCTGTGTGGGCGGTTTCTGGGGTAATTGGGTGTATTGTGGGTTGAATTAGCCGGTTGGTGGGATTTTGCCTGAGCACGCGGGGCCGCCGGTGACGTCTTTCTGAGACTCGCGTTGGTGGGCGGGAGTACGGCCGTCTCTGGGCGTCTGAGACTCGAGGGCGTGTGTGGCTGTGATAGGCATTGCCTATTGAGCGATGAGTGCGTCGAGGAAGAGTTCTGTTGTCTCTTTACGCCACGCCTTCCGGTACAAGACGAAGCCCATCAAAATAGCAGAGGCCTACGAATTTAGTCTAAGTAAATATTATAGTCCGCCCACTAGCGAGTTCCTAGAAGAAGAAAAAGAGGGCACCGGAAGACGGAGGTTTCGCTCCGGAAGGATACGCGTGTAAGTCAGCCTGTAAGCGGCGGCAATCATCACCAACTTGTTCACTTTTTACACCGTCCGCACCACCGGAGACAACAAGCGACTGCACCTCACACCCCAATTGGTGACCTGGATTAACCCTTCTTGGCCCAGCCCTCTGGAGATGTGTGTTGAGATGAAGAGCTGGTTGAGGCCATGGTTATCGAGAGCTCGACGACGAGGTGACCATTTTAAGCCTTCACTGGAGGATCAGAGGCCATGGCGATCGGATACAGAGTGCCCAGCGCACTAGGAACCAGCCGAGGCTGAATCCGTAAAAGCCATCACTAACAGTATAATGCGACGCCTAGCAGGCACCAGTTCAAGCGGGTCGGCGTCGGCGTGTTTCAATTTGCTGAAGACTGAATCGGATTACACGAGGGTAGGTCCTACTTCGGCCCGTTTGGCTCCAAGATCAGTGGGGGCGCTATCTCAGCCTCGTACAGCTGGTGTGCTCCTCCACCCTGAGTCCACTAAACAAGGGGACTAGAAAGTCTGTAAAGTCTATTTTCTGGTCCAGGGCGATGGAAGTTTCCCTCGGAGGCATGGAAACCAATTCGCAAGCTATCGTCAGCCAGGCCCTCTGGAGGGACGCGTAAGACGATAGAATTGACGGACGTATCCATTTTCAAGATAAAGCTGGCGTCCATCTGGGGTCTGATTGATGTCATCGTCAGGCCGGCTTCAGAGCCGCTGCGGTTTCTGTTGGCGCTCCTTGGATGCACGGCGGGAGAAGCCTGCCGCTTGTTGGCCCGTTATCGCGGCGCCGGCACCCGACCACGTGACACCCTTATCAAGCTGCATCAGGGACGCCAGATATTAAGGGGAGGGAGGACCTGGCCTTATCAGGCACACGAGCCGCAACTGGTTTTTTCCCTTCTCCCATGGTGTCTCCCAACCGACCCCAATCCGAGATGCGACCCCTGCTCGACTTGCTACCCGATTTTCTCGAGTCCGATAGTGTCGCCATGCCGCATCTGCCCTAGACTCCACCCAATACCATTCCAGTCGATGGACCACTGATTGTCACAGAGCTGGCTTTCCCCATGCGACCCCGTTAAGAGCCGCCGGAGCTCCTCACCACCCGTCTTCTCCCCCATGTTCCCCCTTTCCCTCGTCCGCCTGCCGACCAAGCTCCGGCGGCGCGCCCGGCGAAACCGAATGACGACCCTCCTATTCCTGCTTCTCCTAGTCATCATCCTCGTCGTCCCCTTCTACATCATCTACAAACCGCCCGCCGCCCTCATCAGCTACTTCGCCCGGAAATGGCCCGACGTGCTCTGGCAGGTCGACACGACCGAGAAGATCATCGCCCTGACCATTGACGACGCGCCGAGCGCGCACACGCACCAGATAATGGAGCTCCTCCAAGCCCACGACGCGCGCGCCACCTTCTTCGTCATCGGGTCCCAGGTCGAAGGGCGAGAAGACCGCCTGCGCGAGGTGATACGCGCCGGCAACGAGCTGGGGAACCACGCGATGCACGACGAGCCGTCGCGGTCGCTGAGCGACGAGGCCCTCGAGGCCGAGATCTACGAGGTGCGCGGCATGCTGACGCGGGCGTACGAGGACGAGGGGATCGACCCGCCGAATACGTACTTCCGGCCCGGGTCCGGCTTCTTCAGCGACAGGATGCGGAGGCTGGTGGATAAGTTGGGCTACAGGCTCGTGCTGGGGAGCATCTACCCCCACGACCCGCAGATATCCTATCCGAACGTCAACGCGAATCACATCCTAAGCATGCTGCGGCCGGGGGCCATCATCATTTGCCACGACCGGAGGAGCTGGACGGTTCCGATGCTGCAAAAGGTGCTCCCCGAGGCGAAGAGGAGAGGATACAGGTTCGTAACGGTCACCGAACTGCTGGAGGCAGCTCGCTCCTAGGCTGCCACGCTGTTCGTGGCTTGCAAGGACGAGTCATTGCTTTGCTGCTGGTTATCCAGTTTCGCGGCACGGATGGCGAGATGGGAAGTGTTAGCACCCTTCCGGCTTGAAGCCGGGGGTTGCCTCACGCTGCGCGCGTTGTTCATGCTATGTACAAGACCATTGGGCATATAGACGACATGGCCCAGGTATATCACCTGGTTAATCCTAATTCATTCCACAAAACAGACGTCTCCCACCTCGTTATCGTGCACAGCGCAGATCATCGGCGGATCTCGAAGCCCTCCTCGCCCTCGACCACAGCGCGGTCCTCGAGCTGCAGCTTCCCAACGCGCGCATTCTTCGGGCCACCTTTGATGAATTCCAGCATCGCGTCTACGCCCTCATCGTCGCCTTGAACCTCGCCGTTGACCTAGCACATCAGCATTTAGCGCCTGGCTTTCGATGCCTCGCTACACCTCGTCATGACGTCATGCTGCGATACCTTGTCACTGGGGATGTTTTGCACCCATCCCGTCACATTGTGCCCCTTTGCAGTCTGCTGCGTGTGATATCTGAGCACAGGGTTGGCGTCCGTGAGCAATCAGCGACCAGGGCCGGGGTGGTGGTGGCTGTCTACCTGAAGTTGACCCCTGAAGAATGTCAGCTTGGGCTCGTGGAGCCGCTAATTAGTGGGTTTCCACATGCCTTGGACGGTCCCTTGGACGAGAAAATGAACCTAGGACTAGAGGTTAGGGAATGACCCAGCCGCGGGCATCGCAGGCATACCCACCCTTTTCACCATGTTGACGGTCTGCGGTCGTAAAGCGTGGGATTCGAGGGAGTGTTGAGCGCTGATGATGCTTCTGTGAAGATGCCCCACCATGCAATGATCGGCGCGCGCACAAGGGCCGTGGATTGCGATCGGCAGAAAGTCGGGTGAAAATTGTCGCCGTCAGTCGCCGCCTAAGATGAGGTTGTTGCCTCGACCGCAGGAGCCCGGCATCTCACTTTTCTTATAAATCTTATAAATACCAGACACAGACGCAGAGCCGACTCGCCCCGCCACAGAAACCCACTGGCATCGCCCATTGAGGGTCTCCATTACGTACAGCCAAAACATCCCCGCATTGCCAAGACCCGACCACGTCTACTCGAAACCACCCAGCGATGGAGTCCCCACCACGAGACTCCAGCCCCGCCAACACCGCCCCGGATCCCCCCGTCGTCTTTCGCTCGAAGAGGAAACGCCCGACCCTCCGGACCCGGCACGAGGAACAGGAACTCGCAGCCGGCGCGACGTCCCCGCGCGCCGCCACCGGGGATGACGTGGCGAGCAAGGCTGTGGAGGAAGAGGACGAGCGGGACGTCTCCGTCGCGGAGGTGTTGCGTCAGCGGAGGAAGCAGGCGAAGCTGAGAGGCACCGGACTTGCGCCCGAACATGTGTCCGCACGGGGGGCTGGGGGGGACGAGGGTGGCGAGCAGAGCGTGGTGGAGGCAGGCGACAGGCGCATGGCGTCGCCAGACGCTGTAGTAGGCGGCATCACCAACCGGTTCGCGCCGCAGACGGGACTCGTGGGCGAGCT
Source organism: Sordariomycetes sp. S4602 (assembly GCA_023628835.1). Taxonomy (NCBI): domain Eukaryota; kingdom Fungi; phylum Ascomycota; class Sordariomycetes; species Sordariomycetes sp. S4602. The sequence goes on from JAMAJV010000007.1 coordinate 805,469, forward strand.
CGTGAACAGGCACATGTGAGAGACCCTGTCCCCCTCGATGAGGAGGAGCGCAGATGCGGGCCGTCGGGGACACCACTAACCGGGCAAGGATGGAATACGTAGAATCGAAGCTCGGTAGCCGCCACGCCACATCCACTGGCCCCCAACCAACATCACCATCCCCCTCCGCCGACGCCCGCGCGAACTCCGCGGGCCCAGCCGAGGTCCAGAAGCCCACGGTGCAGGGCAAGCTGATGGAGGTGGACCTGGGCGAGGAGGCGCGCAGGCGGAACGAGGCGCTCACGGAGCGGGCGCGGAGGCAGCTCGCGGGCGACCGCGCGCGGGAGGAAGACGCCGCGGAAAGCAGCGGCGGAGCGTCTAAGAGGGCGAGGCCGGCGCGCGGGAGGAATCGGCGCGGGAGCGACGACGAGAGGCGTGACCAGCTCGTCGAGAAGTTCCTCCACGAAAACAGACGTATGTCCCACCACCTTTACTTCCCCTCCCCTCCCTGCTCTTCTACCCCTTCTAGCCCGTCCCCCGTCGATAAACCCCCCAAAAGCTAACGACACCTATAAAAGCGGACCTCAACATCCCCATCGAGGAAGCCCCTCTGCCGCCCCCGCCCTCGACCGACACCCCAGCGGACGACCGCATAGCGGAGGAGTTCCAGCGCGAATTCCTCGACGCCATCGCCAGCCGGCGCCAGAAGCGCCGCGCCGCCAAGCCGGTGGCCCGCCCCGGCGACAAGCGCGCGGGCGAGGGCGACGTGCTGAAGGGGCCCAAGCTGGGCGGCAGCAGGAACGTGAGGTCGGCCGTGCGGGATATACTCCTCCAGCAGGAGAAGGATAAGGAGAAGGGGAGGGCGAGGCGATGAGGCGTTTGCACGAGCTGGGCTTTGTTGCGCTTATCTACTTGCGGAAGGAGGCTTACGATACTCACATAATGTTAATGAAGCGGACTTTGAAACAGGACGCACAATTGAAAAATCAGGTTTATATTCTCCCCTATCTAGTAAACGTTTGGCGTAAATACGTCCGGGCGTAATATGTGCGAACTTGCTGGCGTCGAGTATTTTTCCCGCGCGCCAAACCATCTAGAAGCGAAAGGACAAGGAGTCGTCGCAAGAACCATTCCCAAGAAACGTTTCCATATAAACATAACGCGTAAAAGCGGGCCACTTATAACAAGGCAGGGAAAGGACGGGGGAAACGTGTCCGATCTAGGCGCAGCTAGATTCTCAAGTTCTTATCATCCTCCATGCCCTCACACAAAGACCGTCTTAAGCCGTAGTCCCGTGTAGAGAGCCCAATGATATCGCGTGAGACAAAACCCATATATAAAACCAGTTGAAGGCAGGTAATGATGAGAGGGGGTAATGAATGGATGAGACAATGAACAAAACAATCTTACCGTGCTTGCGCCCCCTTGAGGGAGCTATGAGGAGATAATAAGTCCGAAAAGCTGTCCGGGAAACCGGGTTCATGCTCATTGAAAGAAAGAAGGAAGAAAGAGACTCAAGTCCCTGATGCAACACCTTTATATGCGAACCAACCCATGTGTTAACCGAATGCGCCGAGTACCCCCGTGGATCCAAAAGCCTCCCAACCTCGAAATGCGCCGAAGGGATGTGTGTAAGATGCGTAGGCCGTCAATAGATAAAGAAACCGTCAAATGATAAGCGTGCAGGCGATGCCTCATCTGATGTCGAGCTGGAACGGCTTGAACCGACCCCCTATTGTGGCACATCGAGGGCACTTCCTCCTGGCACCCTGCTCTCCCATCAAGACATCGACGCACGCAGGGCAGATGCCGCACACACACTCGGTGCAGGCAAACGATTCCTTCAAGAACGAGACAGATTGGCACGCAGCGCAGTATATCTGGGTGTTTTGTGAGGAGTAGCTTGGAGATGAATCCGAAAGGCCCTTTGACTCCATGTGGAAGTTCTCGCCGCTCTCGCCGCTCTCCACAGAAGGGAATGGATGTGGATCAGGCAGGTCGTTGTGATACGAGGGTGGCGTTAGCGCCTGTTGGAGGGGGGAAGCCTGGTAATTGCCGGGTTGGAAATGGGGGTGTGAGGAGAACGGCGGCAGTGACGCTCGTGGAATAGATACGGGCGACTGAGGAACCTGGTCATGAGGTTAGGACACACTCCGCTTGAAAGCCCCGAGTTTACATTTAAACTTACAGGAGTCCGATCTTCGTCCACGTCACCGGCGGCGGAGGCGGCCTGGTCCGCCGCATCAATCAAGTCCTCCCAGCGTTTGCCATAATCGGCCGACGGCTCGGCGGACAACGCTTTGCGGTCATGGATTCCCGGTTTCAGGCGGTCGTCGTTCTGAATACGCCGTAGCCACTCATGGGCTGAGCCCTTGGACCTTTGCTTCTTGTGGTGCCCTTCCCTCCGCTTTGTCACGGACTGTTTTCGAGGGCGCGTGCCCCCAAGCGACCGGTGAATAGGCGGTAGCGTCGAGGACCTCCCGGGAGGAGATCCTGAGAGAATAGAAGGTAGTAAATCTCTTGGGCGGCCGGAATTCATAGCGGGGAAGGGATCGCTCGTGATGTCATTATTTGATAGGTGGATAGGGGGCAGCTCGATGGAGGATCGCGGGATTCTTCGGCCGTCCGAGTCGGAATGCCAGTCGTGCTGTTTGCAACATTCATTTAGCTTGCGTCACTGTGTAATCGCCTGATCATTCCTTGTTACTTACCCCTTCCGAGTCCCAATCGTGGTCTGGCCTGTGGAGCTGGGCCAGGGCCGCTGCAGCACTGGCGGCTGGCAGCATAGAAGTGCCTATCCGAAGACGATATTAGTATTGGCCGTGCTATGGGGGCGAATAAAAACTTTGCCGTCATCTCGGCGTGTTGCATGATAATTGCATAGCGGACGACTCGACATTCTAGCGGAGGCCGCATCGCCACAGCAAGCCCGCCGCGAATGCCAAGCTGGAGAGGAGAAGAAAAGTCTGCCATGGGAGAGCACATACCCTGTGAATTCGGAGTAGCAACCTGGCCTGGACCTCCTGGAGGGGAGTTTTGCTGGGTTGGCGGGCGTTGCGTCGGCGGAGAGTTGATCATCGTCAGGAAGCTTTCCTCGGTAGCGGGGAGCTTGGCGATGTAGTGTTCAGGGTGAGCCCGCCGGATATGCTCTTGCATCGAACGATAGCGTTTCTCCTGGAGAAAATCCTACTGTCAGCGAAGAGTTCTATCGGCGCATTGGGGCGCATCGTTTCAGTAGGTGCCCTGCTGGAGCCTACGCCGGCAACCTGAGCTCGGCTTTGCCCGTTCGGGCCCCTCCTCGCAACAATAGAAGAAGCATTGACTGCTCGAGTTGGGGTCGAACGAAGGCAAAGCTTGCGGCGAAGCACGTGTGGCTCTACAACCATGTGGTGCGGGCAGTGCCACGAGGAAGAGTGGGAAAACTCACGCCGATGCAGCGCTTGCGGCAGCTCGAGCCATCCTGGTTTCGTAGAGGGCAAACAACTTCGTTATTGGCGTCGGTTATCGAAAAAGACGAGGTCAGGGAAGATCGCGGCGGCATCTTGTCGTTAGCCCCGCCATGCGCTGGCGGAAGCGACGTTGAAGCCCGGGGGCGTGGTGGTATATACGAGGTGTGTAGAGGGGTTACCGCTGTGGTGGGCGGTTTTCGGTTATCGATTAGCGCTGGTGACGAGCTATGATGGATTGGCACCCGCTGAGGCCCGAGCCTGACATCTCCAGCCGGTCGCGAGGTCGGTGATCAGAGCTGAGCTGGCTCGAGGATAGTGCCGTGAGAAGAGATAAATGCGCCGAAGAGCTTCCAGCTTGGCCGGTCTTTAAGAGCTGTTTAAGCTTGTGGGGAGTTGTGGCGAAAGGTCCTTCACGGGATCCCGACTGTGGGCGGGTCGGGTCTGAACTGGGCGCTGGAGAATGGCCCGAGAGGAAAGGCGCGCAAAAGCAATGTGTCGTGGGAGGGACGAGAGGGGCTTATCGGAATCAATCTGAAGTCCCAACTTCTTGCGCGGATATCATGAAGGCGGATACAACGAAAGCAACGGTTAGAGCAGAAGAGGGGAAAGCTCAGAGAGGAGAACGGAGAAGGAAAGCGGTGGAGGTTTGCATCGACAGACCCCCTCCGAATAAGACCTGTGAGCAGCCAGCCAGCCAGGGCCCAGCGGCCTTAGCGGATCGCTCCATTGATGGGGAAGAGAGAGAGGAGAGGGGGGGGTGTGTGACTTACTTTCCACCAAGTTACGTGTGATTTCGGAGCGAATGGGTGCTCGTGGGCCTGTGGACGGGCAAGTCCAGTGGATGTTCCATTGCAGCGAAGCTCGAGGGGTCGAGTACTCCGTGTCCGTAATTATGGAGGAGCACTATGTACTAGTACGCCCCCCTCAGCGAATTTCCAGCGGCCCATTGGCAACTCTCGTCAGCGCCCACAACTCGAGCGCCCAGCTAGTAGAGGGCCAGACCAGGGCAGCTCGAGGCCCGTTTTGTGGACGAGGGACAACGTAACTCGAGCTGAATCTCGCCTATGCTTTGTGACGGATGGGAGCCAACAAGAGGCCTCGCATTCTCGCCTCCCCCCCCCCCCCCGGCACACCCGTTCTGTCAGCTGGGCCAACATGACCTGTCAGGGAACTCGCCCGGTCTACGAAAAGCGAAAACGGTCCTCTCACCGGCCTTGAGCCTTCGCAACCCCCAGCGTGTCTTGTGGCTCTAAGATCCAGCTACTGGCCATTTCCTGTCTTGCGGGCTGAGCATCCATCATCATCTATCAGACCTTGGTCCTGCTGCCCCTTGTGCTGCAGCTTCTTGGAGCTTGCGAGTAGCCGACGAGAGCTCCGTATGCATTCATTACCGAGTACCCAAAGGCAAGCGCCATGAAATTGGAGGGGGCTTCCCCGTCCCTGGCGCGTCTTGGACTGGGAGTGGTTGAGAAAGAAACACCCACTTGATAAGGCAAGATTTGCTTTTGTAAGTAACTCGACGTCGGATAGGCGAGCCTTCGTGATACCCTCAGCCACACTGACGGGTCGTGACATTGAGGACGCTCTCTGCTCCGCGATTGCCGACCCCCCTTGTGCATGGGGAATGCATGCTGCCCCTCCAAACAATGGAGGTCATAGCTCGGCTTTCCCTGCTCCGGACCCACGAATGCTCGGGGCGTCTGACGGAGTTTTCTGTACACTGTACGCAACATGACAGTGCATGTAAGAGTGGAGGACGCAGCTTCCCATCGCGTACCCCGGCGTCTGCGACCTCTTCCGGCCCTCGCATGTACCTCCCAACCCCGCCTGCTCCCTGCGAATGAAGAAGCTTCTCCGAACGATGGCCCAATGGAATGCGCTCCCCTCAGTGGGTATCATCCTAGAGCATGAAAACACAGTCGGTAGCTTGTGGAAATTTATTCGCCTCGAGGCGAGACAAGATCCCCCCAGGCTCGTGACTTTCAACAAAGCCGCGCGTATGTATGTACTTGGTAGTGGTTTCTGAGATCAATGTGGGGAGAGCATTTGAGCCCCTGAGAAGAAAGTCCCGCCTGCTGGATGCTTTGTGCTGGCTGGAGGGGATGTTCGGTTTTCAGGTCATTCTCAGGTGCCACTCTGGATCTGGATAACACGGGCGGTGACCCAAGACATATATGCGCAACTGAATACCTGCCAGTCAACGTGATGCAACCGAGACAATGGGGAGCAAGACGGAAAGGGAAACCTGGCAGGAGCCGGGACGATCGACCGCCGGTGCCTTTGAGGGCATTGATTGGCTGGCTGCGTCTGACCCGACTTTACCTCGTACCCCTCTCGACTTCCACCCTCGGTGACGGCGCCAAGTTCACATGGCGCCCATTGACACGGCAAGGTGAGTGGGGGTTCTCGTAGGACTCGGCCCCATACTGCGAGATGGGATTCCAATGCAGTCTGGCCCCGTGCACTCTGCACGAGGTACATGGCAACAAGGTTTGGGACGCTTGACCCTTAACTGGGGCGGGCGGGAATGAAGGCCCGGAAGTCACTCGGCCGCGGCCCCCTCCATGCACCCACTTCACTCCGATAAGAGCTCCTCGATAAGGACGGACTGGGCGTAGCTTCCTCCGGGGCCGACCTCCAGGGAGCTGAAGGAAGCTCTGATTACCCCGAAAATATTTGCCGATAGCTGCACTGGGATTTTATTCAGCTTTACCTCGTCGATTCCCGGAGCTGAAGCTTTTCCTAGGGCGAAATTGCTCGCCTGCCTCTCCGGGACGTGCTGCACGGAACTGGACCTTCTCGAAGGAGGAGAGGGCCCCACCAGCCAAAGTCGAGCAAGAGGTCTTTTCATGTCCAGGAAGACTGTGCGGGGCAAAGGGGGGGTGGCCCTATCACAATTCAGCCGACAAAATGAGCTGCTGCTGCCATGAGCTCCTGTCCGCTTTCAACCTCGTCGCCACCGCCACTGATGAGGGAGCCACAGACCACATTGCCGAGGAAGCCTTGGGATTTAGCTTCATGGCTAAGGGTAGCGGGAGTCCAGCCTGGGGGCCGAAAATCTCGGCGATAGCCTGACCCTAGGGGCGGGGAGAGCAGCCAATGCAGCTAGGGTAGGTGGGCTGGGGCGCCGGCACTGAGACCTGACTCCAGCGAATGGCTCGGTGACCGAAGAGGGCCGGCAGCTCTCCGGTGAGAGGGCGCTGTTAGCATGCGGTCGTCTCTCTCTCTTTACCTGACCTGCGGATATCCCCGATCCGGCAAGACGGGTAGCTGGGAATCGCTTTTTATAGATCACCCACCATATTACCCCAGCGCTCTCTGCAGCCATGTGCCCCCCGCGGAGCCGACAAATTGGCCCTTGGCGGAGGGTACACGGGATTGTCGGAGGCAACGTACATACGCCATGCACATTCCTTTCAACCGCGGCTTCGGAGTCGCATGACATGCCCCAAGACCAATCGCAGTTGCCGCCTCCAACGGAGAGGCTAATTGGGGGCAAGACCTCCTCGGCACGAAAGGCGGTGAGGAAGCTCCCTCTCTAGCGTCTGCCTGTCTTGAGCCGTCTGTCCGGAGTTCATGCTTTCAATGCTCCGGGCCGCTTTCTACCCGATGCTCGTGTCAAGAAGAGATGAAAAACTAGGAAGTAAAAAAACTTCGTGCTTGTGACTTGTTTTTTTTAGCGACGCCCCATTGCATCTCGCAGGGCAGCATTGGCGGAGGGGCCGTGTAGTGACGGCATTACACAGGCTGCCGCGTGCCCCTAGCCAGAAACGGGTAGCCCTGTGCAGCGAGGGTTCTTGGTGGGGCGACCCCCTGGCTCAGCATGCCACTTCAGGCCTGGCGCACCGCGAACACCACACGCATTCAGCACGCACACACGAGGTTTGGCAGAGGCGAGCGCCACTGTCTCGCCTCCAGCTGGCGCGTCCAAACAAACTTCAACGTTCAATTCTCGTTTCGTCATCAAGGAAAACCCCCCCTCACAGCCATCGCCTCATTGCCAATAGGCTGAGGGAAGCTCGATCTCATCTCGAGGCCACTGACAGGTACTCCAATCACCAGTCGGGCTTGCCACCCAAAAGCGAGCAGGCCATCTAATCGCCGCCACCACGTTTCCCGCTATGGCAGTCCGGCGCCTTGCAGAAGAAGGGAAAAGCCGGTACAAGCAGGCCGGTATTAGAGGCCAAGGAGCTTCTCAGGCGCCGGACCAGATGTTCCCGCAAGATGCGATACGCTTCGCCTCCGTCCCTGCATTAAGGGATATTAATGGCATGTTTCGGCAACTCTTGCCAACCCGACAGCTGACGAAGAAGCGTCGTCTTCCCCATCGGATCTTCCATGGACGCTCGGGCAGTCTGAAGCATGGATCAATCATTCCTCGCCCGGTGTCCTGATACACCACCAGCGCGGCGCAGCCCCAGCGGGTTTGAAGAGGCAAACGGGCCTCGCTGAGGATGACCCTTTCTCAACTGCTGCAGAACATGGTTCCTCACGCCTATTAGTATATGATCGGCAGGCTGCCGCCCGGCTCACGGACTCTGTCGTGGTCCTCACAAACCCGATCCGCCGTGGGAACTTCCGTTCGAGCAACCCGAAACAAGGCCTTGTTACAGTTGAAACTCCCTGCCGCACAGATTCCAAAACACTTACACACCACAGCCTCTCCCCCACATTCGACGTCTTCGGTTCCCCTTCCTCAGGAAACCCACGCGGTACCCTCCCTGTAAATTCCTGATCTTCCAACAGAGTTACAAATGTGTCCACCAAGTGGTGGTTCGAAAATAGTAGCATCTCGCCCGGCCGTCTCAATCGTTTGTTTCTGTTCCCGTCGTATTGGGGAGGGCGTCGAGCTGGAACGCGCAAGTGCAAAGGGACGTGCTGTCGGGCGGCCACAAGGAGAGCGTGTCAGAGATGATCGCCCCTGCTCTCTCGCCTTGAGAACGTGGCCTCTCCCCGCCGGACAAGCCGCAATATGTTTCAACTTTTTAACGTGTGGGGATCATTTCTAAAGCAGGGCCACTTCGGGTGAACCCCCAGACAGAAGGAGATGCCGATGTCTCCAGGGCTACAACGTCATACTCTCCGGCCTTCAGGGCTATTCTTACATCGCTTACAGATGCCACTGGGGCAGCCGTTATCCACTTCGTCCAATAAGTGAAGACTTTCGTTTTATCGATCTGGCCATCGCGGACATCAAAGCCCCCTGTCTGGCGGGGCCGGCCCATGCTTTCCCGGTCTCCCTTTCCCCTTTCATGCCCAGCTTCGCCCGACGCTCGACTCCGCCTCCTCCGATGGGTGCATGATATAACCAGCATCGTCTGCTCTCCCGTTCCTTGCCCGCTGTGCTCGTCCATCCCCCACCGCCTTTGGATGTTGAACCGGATCACTCGAGAGCACGTATCGAGCTGTGTGTCGAGGGCTTGTTCGTGAACCTTGCTCTGACTTCGAAGTGCAACGTCGATCATCCTACAACGCCATGTCTGTACACGTGAAGCAGCTGAACGCCGACGCCTCGTTCCTCCTCTCGTTCGATCGCACCTCGGACCCCACCCCAACGAACGACAAACCGCGGCCCTTTACGATATTGACAGACCCGTGGATTGTAGGCCCGTCGAAGGTCATACACCCCATTCTAGCAGTGACGAAACACCGGCGCGCGGCCTGCATTTCCACGCTGGGGGACCTTCCGGTGCCGGACCTCGTCGTCGTAAGCCAGCACAAGAGCGACCACTGCAATGAGGCGACGCTGCGCCAGCTTCCTCCAACCGGAACCAAGACGCTCATCCTCGCTGTTCCCGCTGCGGCGAAGCTGATAAAGAGCTGGAACTACTTCGACGAGAACAAGATCATAACCATACCACGATGGGAAGATACCACCGGTCTCACGAGGCAAAAGGAGCCGCTGATTCGAGTCTCGGTTCCCTCCCCTATCCCGGGGGGTGCGCGTGGTGAGGTGACGGTGGCTTATATCCCCCAGAAACGGGACGTCAGCGGCCTGCATGCGGCCATAGGGATCACTTACACGGCGCCCCCGAATCCGCAAGGCCCCTGCCTTCGGTGCCCGGTCACACCCCCAACGACACCAGACAGAGAGCGCACGATACGCCTTGCCTCGCAGCCTGTCGTGTCTGCCGCTGTGCAAGCTCTCCATCTTGCGCCGCCCACGCCCCCAATGTCGCCCTCGCGGTCCTTGCGTTCCACACGCTCCGAAATGTCCTTCCGCTCAACTCAATCCGCTCAACCTCTTCTTCCGGAGCGGCCATCCGCTTCCCAATACCAGGGCGGCCCCGCACTATCCGTCATATTCTCCCCTCACGGCATCTCCTACCGGAACCTAGAACCCTACGTCACATCCCACCTACTCCCCTCCTCGGCCCTCCCACTGACCGCCCTCCTCCACTGCTTCGACTCCGTATCGAACCCCTGGTGGCTGGGCGGCAACATCAGCGCGGGCGCGCCAGCGGGGCAGGAGACGGCGATGAAGCTAGGGGCGAGGGCCTGGGTGAGCGCCCACGATGGGGATAAAGACGTTGATGGGCTCATGACGAAGATGCTGAGGGCCAGGAGGTACGCCAGGGAGGAGGTACAGAGGGGCTTGACGCCGAGTGGGAAGGGTGGGGTTGGGGTGAGAGAGACGGAGGTTCTGATGCTGGGGGTCGGGGAGGGGATTTCCGTGAATGGGGGAGGCGTTGCTGGCTCTCACTAGGACTGGATATTGGAGTTTTCTTTTTCGCCATCTCGGAGGAGCATATTATGGATAAGGGACTTGGCTCTGGCTTGCTTCTTGTTTTTGAAGTCGATTTCCGGTCACGACTTGAGGATGCATACTAATACCCCATGCAGGATACAGATATAAAGGAGGCGGACGAGGGACTCTGGGTACTATTGGTTGGCTGCCCTAGCTTTGAAATTGAACAGCGCTTATATCGCTCGGGGTCACCATAAGAACGGTTCTCGTTACGGAGTGCAAATTGCGCTGAACGTAACTTTTGCCATAATCAGAGTCAAAGCAAGCGGAAAACTGAACGGACATGCGGAAAGCTCCAGAGCTTTCACTAGCCGAAACGAGAAGGAATAAATCAAGGAAATCATCATCCATTACCACAAGGTGCCCCCCGCCTTGACTACACCTCCCCCCTTTACCTCATCTGCTTTAGGATCTCGCTCAGGAAGTCCTCGAAACTGAGCGTGATATACCCGTCCCGATCGTCGTCGTACTTCTTGAACACGTCCGTCATCCTCTTCAGCGAGATGCAGGCCTGCACGAACAGGTCGAAGCTCATGACGTTCTCGTTGCGCTTGTCGTAGGTGCGGAAGATTAGCTCGACGAAGCCCGGGGTGAGGCGGTAGCGGAAGGCGTAGAGGGCGTTGGAGAACTCCTCCAGGGAGATGTTGCCGGAGCGGTCGACGTCGAAGCGGTCGAAGAGGGTGCGCCACGAGGCGAGGAAGGACCAGAGGCCGCAGAACTCCTCGAAGCCTATGGTGCCGGAGCGGTCCGAGTCGAACATGCGGATCATCATGCGGACGGTCTGCGGATCGAAGGGGGACCAGTCGCCGTTTACGAGGGCCGAGCTCAGCTCAGCCTCGGAGAGGTGGCCGGTTCCTGAGCGCAGCATGTGTTAGTCGCGCAGTCCCAAAATGCGTGCGCGCGCCATCATAGCGCTACTCTCTGCAGTCGCAGTGAACGTACCATCCTTGTCAACGGCACGGAACAAGGGAAGCAACTTGGGGTCGGCGACTCCACCCATCGCATCTGGGGAAGGGGGAGGCCGGTTATCGGTCGGGGGGCGTGTGTGATGCGTGGGGCGAGGCCCAGACGCTGCGGGCGGCGGGGACGCGGCGTACTGGGACGGACTCAACCGGTGGTGAGAGGAGAGGTCGCGCGAGTCGTGACGCGGTGGCGGAGCGCCCGAGGGGCCAGGCTGGCGGGGCAGAGGCGGGGCGGGCTTATCGTATCCATTGTGCCTCGGGGACGGGGCATTTTTCTGTACAGGCGGAGAGCCCGGGTTAGTACGAGGATCGAGGGAGGCAGCTTTCGGAGGGACAACGTTCTGAGCGTCTTACGTTTTCGGGCTCCGCGAACCTAGAGGGCTGGGAGTTAGACGATGCATAAGAGGCTCGGGGTCTAGCCACCGGATTCGCAACAGCTACGTACCTTGGCAGCTCGTCCGGGTTGTAGGGCCGATTGTACGCCATGTTGAGCGGTGTCTCCTGGCGAAATGAGGAATCCGCGAAAGAACTTGCCCGAAGTCGAGGAAAGACGCGGCGGGTTGAGAGGCTATATGTGCTCGCTGTTGGAGCAGGGCGGGCGTGTCGCGAGGGGGCGGCGCACAATCGCGGGGCGCAAATGAACGAGGTCGTGTGAGGAGAAGGGCAAGGCGGGGTCGGCGAAAGCTTCTAAGCCAGGTCCAGTTGCTGCCAGGCTGCCAACAACCAAAAAAAAAAGATAAGGACGATAGTTAAGTGAGAGGGCAAAGAAGGGAGGTCGGGACAGAAGAGGTCTTTGACGGGGATCGGTCGAGGGTAGTTCAATGCGACGACGATCTTGGAGACGGGACCCGCCCGATGAAGCTGAGGTAATGGTATTAGGGTGGCGCTTATTCCAGGGAAGGATGGCTCAGGGACCAGATTGTGGATTCTGTATTTCGGGTTACGGAGGAGCGGGCGTGGAGACTTGATGGCACATTGAAGGCTTGGGAGGAATATTAGCGGGGCGAGAGGGCATGCAATGTGAATACTTGTACGCATACTTGTACTTGTACGTCCCAGCAAGGCGGGGTTGCAGCCGAGAGAGAGCCTCAAGCTGACTCGCCTACGACCGGTCGAAACGACCTTACAACCGCACGGGCAAAGAGGCCGGAAGAGCCTCGTGCATTCGGCCAGCCCGAGCATTACCGGCGGACTCCCGTCCTCGAAGGAGCGTGTACGGATGCTAGACGCGTGGCCTTGCCGCTGACGCCAGGGTTACCAAGCCGGAATGCCGTCTTGGCCTGTCGTTCAGTTCATCTGTAGTGTCCCTGGAGGCAGGGCCGCAGATGTGGTGGCAGTTGTTGGACGGCTGGTCTGCCTCATCTGGCCATACCCCAAGAAGCCGCTTCATCGGGCCATGTTTCACCCCCGGCCCGGGACCCAGCTCCTTGGATGAGTTTATTCCCTTTCTCTAACTCCCCACCGGCCCCCTGCATAGGGAGAAACCACCAGCTATGGCTGCCAAATAAGCGCCGATTACGGACGATCATGACAGCGATGCCACCAGACATGAGCGTTGGGATATTATCTCTTCAATGTTCATACAGTGGACGCATGCTAGCGTCGTCCCTTGGCTTCCTCCTTCCGCCGCATCTCATGGCTCGCGCTTGTGAGAGAAGGCGCCAAGCGTGGGATTGCCCGCATGGAGTGAGTGGGGTTCTTTCCCCGCTTCGACAAGGGCAGTGGCAGGCACCGGGAAATTGCAAGCCTTGAGCCCTGCAATTGACGTCAGGGCGGTTTCGGGCAATGTACTTTCGACCCTTGGCCGGCGGCCCTTCCGTTGGTGTCGTGCGGATGGGTCCCGCCTTCCCTCGGAATTTGACGCCATGTGGGCGGGTCGCCCCTGCCCAATCCCACCCTCCAATAACTCAAAACGGCCTTACCACGCACCGTCACCCCCTGCACCAGGCCCGGCCACCCACCACGCCTTCCTCGCCCAAACAGAACCAGCTTCCTCCTTCCCCGCCGTGCCCATAGCAGCTTCACATATTGAACACAACAACATGGACAGCCTGACCACCGACGGCGCCGACTTCTGGCTGTTCGGCTACGGGTATGCCACCCCAACTGCCCTCCCTATACCCGACTCGTGCCCTACGTAGCCGACCGCCCCGAGCTCTCGTATTCGAGTTCGAGGCGTACGAGCCTCACAGTTGGAAGGCTTCCTGTTGAAAGCCCTCACAAGCGATTTACGCGCCTCACATGGGGTCATAGCGGGGCTGGCCAACAGCCCGGGTGAAGCTTTTAGCGGAAACACTCGGGTTATCCCTGTTCCCGTCCCTTCGACTTCTTGTTCCGCCATACTTGACCTTGTCTAACACTCACCTGTTGGATGCTAATAGGAGTTTGATATGGAAACCACCGCCGCATTTCGGTACTTCGGCCTCCCGTACAAATATATCTTTCACGTCGGCCCACTGACCATTCCGCAGATAAGAGGGTTCCCGGTTGGGTGAATGGCTACGTTCGCAGATTCTGGCAGGTACGTGTATTCACATAATATTGGGACTACGTAGTCTCCGCTTCCTTGCCGTGGCGTCCGCGGCGTTGATCCTCTTGCTCCGTGTCCTTGGTCTCATGGCTCTCGTGGTTCATTCACTCACCGTTCGCGACGCAGGCGAGGTAATTCCAGGGTTCTCGAACAATTCCATCGCCCTCAAGCTGGAATTGCGTCACAAGTGAGGATGACCCGCTGACTTGATTAGCGAGGACCACCGTGGCACTCCGGAGGCCCCTGGAAGGGTCGTCACCCTGATCGAACGCGGCTACTGGGAGGCACTAGAAGACACCCACCAGTCGGCTCCCGATCGTGTGTGGGGCGTTGCGTATCGCATACAACGCGACAAGGTCCCCGAAGTCAAGGACTACCTGGACATCCGTGAGATCAACGGATACTCAATCCAGTTCGCCCCTTTTCAACCGGCCGATGGCGCACCCACAATCCAGACCCTTGTCTACATTGGAACCCCCGACAACCCCCAGTTTACCGGCGTCCAGGATCCGCAAGCCCTTGCAAAGCACATCTCTCAAAGCCACGGTCCTTCCGGCCCAAACCCGGAATACCTGTTTAGCCTCGAGTCATCCCTGAATGAGTTGAGCGACGAGGCTGGAGACGACCATGTCAGCGACTTGTCCACTAGGGTCAGGTCCGTTTTGGGACTGAGCCAGGAGCCAAGCGACAGAGTCGCCGCCGCCCTAAGACCTCAGCTTGATAGCCCTAAGGAGGAACCGCATCACAGATTAGAACATAGCGTGGAGGAGCAGGAAGAAACCGAAAGGCTGAATTAAGAAGGTCTCTCTCCGAGACCGGCTTACCGGCCGGAAGTGGTGGGGGGTGGATGGACACGCCTCTAGGAGATGCGAAGCAGTTGGCACAGCGCTATCCCGGGTCAACGGATTCCATCGCCTCGCGTCATCCGAAATGGTGTCCTCAAAAATCTCGAACCGCTGAATGAGAGCGCGAAGCTACCATGACGACTCAGCCGTTGTCGAAACTTCCACCCCCTATTTCATGTTGACCGCCGTTTTGTCATACCATAGACAGCTAGTCTAAGCCAAGCTCGTTCCTGCCACTTCCAATATCCCCAGAAATGGCACAGCCACCGACATCCTGTTCTGTAAGGCGCTCTAACTTGCTTATTATTGTTTCACCGATTCAGCGCCTCACCTTCTCTCTTGCCTCAGTCTTTTACAACCACCGAGACTGGACGAAGAATGTGTATGGGCTCGCGGTAGACGAAGGAAACGAAATTTCCAAGGTAAACCCCGAAGAATGGAGAATCCCCCTTTCAAAGTTGCTTCGAGTCGTCACAGGAATCGATGCGGTGCCGGACAGCAGAGCTGCGACAGACGCAGAAGCGAGAGCACGCCCTCAACAAGGCCCCATACACGAATTCACACCCGACCAAGCTTGACTCGGCGAGAACAAACAAATCGAATAAGCCAAACCCAACGCATAAATACAACATGGAAGCAAAACCATCGGGCAATGCCAATCTTCAACTTCTTCGGTTTCCCTGCTCGAACGATCCCACGTTCTACCTCCTTTTTTCCCAGCCATATTCCAACGCCTATCTATGAACCGTGGGAGGCCATACATGCAGTCATGTGTATACTCATTGCACATACTTTTGTCGGGCCTTGGATCGTACAATCGAACGCGAAGCGGACAGCTCGGACATGCCATGTTCGGAGCCACGAGAAACGGTCGATGACACCTACTTCGGCAACGCCCGTCGACAATTTGCAGATTCAATTCGAGACACAAGGACGGGCCTGATACCGCAGCTACCATCGAGAGTCTTGGTGACTAGTACCCACGGCCGGCGCCGCCTCCGCCCTGCGGTGGAGGGGGTTGCTGCTGCTGATGCTGCTGCTGCTGCTGCTGGTTGGGGTCCGGGTACGTGAACTGCGGCGGGTATCCTTTGTCCTGTCAGCATCACCGCATCCGCCCCATTGCCGTGGGGGTGAAGGGGGTACAAACCTTGCGGTGCGCCATAGGGGGCCTGGGGAGCGTATCCACGACCATACGCCTGGGGAGGCATGTTCATCCCCGGCATCGGGTAGCCCTGAGGAGGACCGTAGGGCATGGGTGGAGCACCGTAGCCTCGGGCCATGTATCCGCCACCTCCGCCACCTCGCCCGCCGGGGGCTCTTGGTCCGCTGTCGGAAGCTTTGTCAACGCGGATCGTTCGTCCATCAAACCTGCATAGGCAATCTAGTGTTAGGCAAGTACACAAACGTTGATTCCCATCGTTGAGAGAATGAGGCCCGCAAGAGTTAAAAGAGGACAACAGAAGCAATAGTAACAGGAACAGGAACATCAGTAAGGCGTTCGTACTCGACATTATTCATCGTATCAATGGCTTTCTGGGCGTCGGACTCCTGGGTGTACCGCACGAACCCAAAGCCACGGCTGCGACCAGTGTCTCGATCCTTGACAACCACCTTCGGGTGAGGGAACGAGTTTCTTTCGTTAGACCAACATCTCTCTTTTTGTTACACCGTGCCCTGTTGCCCCATTCGGTCTTGACGCAGACTGCATGCAGACAGGAGTAACCCCGTTGAAGGACCGGGCGTGGAACAGCGACCGGGTTAGGCATGGAAAAGCGGCTCGGACTCACTGCTTCTTCAACAGGACCGAATTCTTCGAACTTCTGGCGTAGTGTGGCTTCCTCGGTGTGCCATGCCAGCCCACTGCCGATGGGTTAGCCAACCGTCCCTCTCCTCGCATTTCCTCGTGCGGACAGCCTGCTGTGGCTTACCCGATGAAAAGCTTCGACATCTTGGCGATAGTGCGTCTGCTTCTCGTGTTAGCACCATTTTCGCGCGACATCCTTCCCGCAGAAGTTGTGGAGCTAAATTGTGGAGCTCGGCGTCGACAAGCATGGATGAGACAGATCGTCCGCTTTGAGGAGGCCAAGCTTCTTCTCCGTGCAGGACTATGATACCGACGCTATCTCGGATCTATCGGTGTCTGATATCTCGATCGGCGGGAAGCAGACCAAGTCGAAGGCAGGAGGAAGGCATCTATGCACTTGGGGTGCTTGGGCCGAGGCGGGGATGTTACTGACATTCAAGTGCTCAGCAAAGGCTAGGAGCCGGAATTTGGAGCGTACGATGACGCGCCTGCGGTTGTCTCCGACCGACAACTCGACAATGGAGGCTGGACTGGAGAGAGTATTCGGATTTAGGTGGTCTGCGCGAGGACGACGCCGTCTTCGGAGGTAAGCAAGTGGCAAAGGCAAGAGAGTGAGACGACGGGTCGAAGTGGTCGGAGAGACGATTGAATCGTGCAATAAGGAAATTTTCCTCGGTGGAAGACAGTGGACAGTGGATAAAGCAGAGAGGGTGCAGAGGAGGCAGCGGGGTAGAGGTGAAAGGTGCGGCTAAGATATGCGGCGGGAACAAACAAGTGTCGGGATCCTTGCACATTAAGTACGGCGTGGTTGACGGGCTTACTCCGAAGGGGATAGTCTTCGGAAGAAAGGGAACTAAGGGCCAGGGGTCGAGATATGTCGTGGCTTCCCTGCGAGCCTACTGGCTGGCACCGGGTTAAGGACAGAGAAGGGAGGGTGGGAGGGGGTAACGTGCTTCAATTAGGCGGGGATGAGGACTGGCGATTTCGTCGACTGCGGACCGCGCCCGAGTTGCAAGGGGTGGCCTGGAAGCCCTCAGTCGGTGACCTGGACTTCTGGCCGACGATCGACGAGGCAGCCGCGAGCCAAATTCGGCTTGTGGCAGGGTACATGATGGGCGTCGATGTTTCGACCGGCATGAGTGTGGGAAGCAGGGTATGTTCGCTCCCAAACAAGTATCAAACAGATGTGGATGTGGGCAAACAGCGCGCAACGGGGCTCGACCCCAGTCCGCACCCCCGTCTCTGGCCACACCCTACCGGAGGCGTCCTGTTTTAGCCCTACCTTGGTTGCTTGTGTGCGCAATGCAAGTATCCCTCGTCGACGAGAAGGGGCCGGGGGCTGGTGCTGATGTCCCCCGCCGTGTCATCTGGAGCTCTGGATGGGCCATACCCGGTGCCAAGAGACGTGAAAGCGAATCACGTCACGAGTTTGGCCTCTCTCCGGTCATACTGTCATGCCCTACGGGGTTTTCTCAAGTACCGGAGTCCCTCACAGGTACGAGGGCGTCCTACGGAGATTGACCTAGGCTTGTTGGAGGAAAAGCCCGAGAGGGATGTGGCTGATTGACGTGAGTCTGCAACCCACCGTCAGCTGCGCAATATTAACGTGCGAAAACCATGAGCAGGCTCGAGATGGCATGGAAACACCTCCCGCCCTTGCTCTGGGGAAGGACTTCTTCCCAATCCCCCCTTGGGGGGTTGACGTTGAGGCGACAAGGGCCATGATGCGATGATGCTATTCTGGGGTCGATGTCAAAGGCCATGCCCGGCCCCCACCTGGTGCCCCGACGAGTCTGCTCTAGCAGGGAGCAGGGATCCGTGGCGATGCGCAGTCTCCAAGCGTAACCAGGCTCAGGGTCCCCGGATTAGCCCCCGTTTCCCCATGGAAATACCCCGTCAGGTTTCGGCGGCCGTTTCCGACACGATGTGGAGACGAGTCACATTCAGAAGGGCAGCCCGGCAACCCCACAAGGGGTCTTCTCTTGTTGCCTATTCTTCTGTCCCCCCGGAGTCTGTAACATGCCATGATGTGGCCTCCTCGCCCCCGAGGGTAGGCGACGTGCCTGTTGATAGCTATAACAGGCTGCAATATGCGGAGCGAGGAGGGGCTATTGACTTTTACCGGCGTCAAAGAGGAACACCCGAAGTTATGCGACCTCATTCATTGTGCCAAGAGCAACGGAGATCTCGTTTAACCTTGCCTATAGATACCAGGTTCGCCTGCAACCCAGCCCCTGCCTGGTGCCCAGCTGGACCACACCCTGCAGACCAGAGCCGGGGATACTTTCCTGGGTTGAGATAGCGCCGGCGCCACCATCCGATACCTTGTCTTCGTCTGATAAGATGGAATGGGCCAGGGCATCCAGGATGCTTCGAGAAACCGAAGGTCGCATCTGGAAGGGCGACTTCGATTTGGTGATCGTTTTTTTGGGTGCTGGGGCAGAACAAACTTGGACGGTTACATAGCGTAACATCCCACCCTGCACCCTTCCACTCCGCCCCCTCTTCCTCCGACGCAGGTGTGGGGATTGGGGTCGGAATCGGGGTGGGACAGGGACCCTTCTCGTCCAGAGATCGCCGGCAAGGTGACGGGAGCGGCAGCAGGCGACTTCTCGCATATGCACCCACCAACTTCAGGTTAGCCACTTCCTGGGCTTGCATTCCTGCCTGCTAATTAGTGTTGGGTCCCCGATGGGCACAACCATGGTACCTCCCCCTTCCCAAACCCAGTCGACTCCTGTGGTCGCTGAGCGAGCGGGGAAGAGGAGACAAAGAGGCATGAAGTGCGAGCTCCGACTTTCCTTTCCGAGCGCGGCGCTTGAAAGAGGGTCCGATAAGAGGCGTCGGCGAGGGAGATCCTGAGGACATGCGAAACTATCTTGCGGCAGAGCGCCTTCAGGAGCGACCCGCCCTCATCCACACGCCGTTTTTGATGCAGTGAAACGTGCAGGGCCTCGACGGAAATTATTCTGCAGAACCAAGTTTGCAGCGCCCTGGGTCGCGCCCGTCGGCCCAAGCCGGGGTCGGTCAGGTGCGAGGGAAAGCTGGGTTGGCTCGCGCGCGCACAGACATGGCGGTTTGCCTTATTTGTTCGAACTGCCTAGGGAGGAAGAAAGGCGCTTATGCGTCGAGCATGCAACATACATGCATACACACAGCGCGACGGCGTGCCGGATCTCTGGGTCGGGACGGGAAGAAGACGGGGCCGACGAGTCGAATGCCACTAACTTTGTACGTGTATTTCCGTCCGTCCAGCGACAACTAAGCCTCCGCGCTCCTAGTGCCATCTTGTGCCTCGGCGCGCAGCACAGACACTAGTCCCCCCTGACTAGCTTCAAGCACCCTCGCCGGAGTGGCTTCCGTCAGCGCTGATGCATCTGACGAGTAAAGCTGGAGCCAAAACACACGGCCCCTCGCGAGGCGCTTTTAAGCCTTGACACGCAACGACGGCAACTGCTGGCGGGATTGAGAGCTTGGAGCTACGCGAAGGATGCCATGAGTGTATCAGCTAGCTGGCCAAGATGCCCTGGCTGCGCCGCCCCGAGGAGATGGGGCGCACATCGCAGGATTCGACACGCCAGGTGTTCCGCAATGATCGCAGGGGCCGACACCCTTGACGTCAAGACAGGACCGCGATCGACCATCCCAACCGCCCCATTGTCTTCCCGCTGCCAAACATACCCCACATTACCAGATGAGGAACGGCAAGCGAGTCTGGCCGCTGCACGATTTCCGAAAAGAGCAACCGGCTGGGGGCGGCCGGTGAGCCGGCCCTGTCGGAGGCCTGGCTCGGGCTTCATGCTTCGACTCCACTCCGGCCGCTAATCGGACCTCCCGAGGGTGCCTCCTTGCCTGTGTGTGGGGCGTGTGGAGTTTGTTGGAACGCGAAACTGACCTTCTTGAACCGACGAAACAATCCGGGGGCGAGGGCCTGGCCGAGAGAACCAGGTGGCAGCGAGACCGCCGCGGGGTCCACGATCCTCGCTCAGCCCTTTCTTTGTTCGATCTCGGCCGCGTGCGGCTCGGCAAGACGATTTTCGGTACTCAGAAGCCGCGAGGGTTGGCAAAAGCTTGGCTCCTGGGATGGACGGGGCGGGTCGAAACGTTTCCACGAGTCCAGATTCTGCCTCGACGAATCTAAATAGCCGTGGATAATGTGGCCCTTGTTTTGGATCTACAACCGGTGTGAGGGAACGTCGATTCGGCTGCGGTTTTCCAGCCCTTGTGCACGCCTCCGCTTCTGTCTTTTCCGGCCCTTTTCTCTCTTGATACTACGTGGGCGTGATGAACCGGTAGTCGATTATTGAACAAGCCATTTGTGCATCCACACACGGTATTTACCCCGGATAGGTCTCGGGAATGTGCCGCCGCCCTTGGCCATACCGGCTTTTACCAAGCGGCCCCCATCCAGACACGGCAGACCAGCGGGTTCCTTTTCCCGGGTTTACGGGGTAGGCAAATGCGGGACCAACCAAGAGGCATATGGCGAAGCACAAGCCATTCGGTATCCGACTAGTCTGGGGGTGGTGAGGACCCTCCATAAAATCGGCGGTTATACGAGGCCCGCGAATGCCGGGGCTTACTTATGCCGGAGGAGGGAAGAGCCGGAGGAGAGTGAGGCATCGGAGGGAAAAGATGAATATTGGAAACCGGAGGCGAGACAGACGATGTTTTCGTTTTCGATTATGAGGCCAGAGGCGAGCTGACTGAGGAATCGGTAACAGAGACGTGGAAGAGGCCAAGAACGAACCGAGGCCGGCTGCTTCCCAGCGCCAAGGGCCGCAGCCTCCGGGGTCGGCTCAACTCGGTAACGGTCCAAGTGGATTCCGCCGTCCCTTTATTCCCCGATTTCCACTTCCCTTGGACCTGCGGATACCCAAGATCTGTCCTCACCGGCAGCACGAGACGGATGTTGAAGAGCAGGAGGCCGCGGCCGGAGCCACGTAGATGACAGAGAGTAGGCAACACCCGAATTCTGACCAATGCTTTGCGGTCTTGATCCACGAATGCGTATAACCCGGTTGACCTTTGCTTCGGACCTTGCTCAATCGTCTTGCCGTTGTGGAGGATCGAGCAATGCCGCGCTCGCATCGATTGCTTGCGTCTAAAATTCATGGGCCGCCGTTTGATACGGATACAATAAGTCACGTGGGTCGGTTAGCTCAGTTGGTTAGAGCGTGGTACTAATGAGTCATACGACTCATTGAGTAAATGCCAAGGTCATGAGTTCGACCCTCATACTGACCAACCACTTCTTTTTTTGTACGCGTCGTGCGTGCTTCTTTTTTTTTTGTGTTATTGAGAGAACAACCCAAGTCGATCGATCTGCCTTGGTGAAAGGGATGCCATGCGCTGTATTGTGTGTCTGGGGATAGATAGATAGATAACACTGCGTAGTTGCTGCCATGGCTTCAGTAGGGCGTGCGGCAGTGAGACGGGACAGCCGCCTTCCTTCCTACCTCGCTGTTGGCTCTTCCAGGGAGGAGGGAGTGATAGAGGAGGATGAGTGACTAAGTATTGCCAAGGCGAGCCCCAGGCCCCAGCCTACCTAACCTGCCTACCTCCTACCTCCTACCGAGATGTGTTGGTCACGCGAGAGCAATACCCACCCACCTGCCGTAATGAAGAACTCACGGAGGTGGTCATCTCCCGGCGGAACATGTCACAAACCATGGCCTCGCCCGGGACTCAACGCCCCCCCTGCCGACATCAGACCGTATCCCGTACTACCCCAAAAACTCCAGGCTGCCTCCCTCCCATGGGTGGTGTTCCCATCGCTAGATCATTGACAAGTGCTTTCGAACCGCTCTCAGAGGATACACCGGGAGGGAGAATTAACATCAAAAGTGGCATTCAAGCCCGGCATTGGCCGTGAGGACATGGTCCGGCCCAACAGAGACGGAGACACGAAGGGTCGCTGCAGCAATGACCACATCCGAAGCTGGCTGGAAAAGACACAACGGCGGCCGGCGTGGGAGCCCCCGAACGAAACCCCACAGGGTGACGAAGTTCCTTGGAGACCGCACGGTTTGGGGGTCGTTGATACCGAGATGCCCACTTACAAGCCAAGCCTTCGGAAGGGTCGCCGTGGATCGTTGGATAGCTCAATAATTCCAGATCAGCCGAGACGGGGCGAGCACCGGGCCCTGCGCGCGGCTATATCGAAGAGGCCTTCGTCGGCCAGGGAGCGTCGAGACAGGGACGAACTTGAGAGGCCCCAAAGCAGCGCTACCATGTCCCCTGTTCCCCAGACGCATGATACAGGGCCCTTCGAGAAAAGAGCAAGGCACAAGACGAAGCCCGACAAGTATGAGACGAGGAAGCGGAAGAATGCCGAGGATGGGGATGGCAGGCAAAAGGCGAGGAGAACAAGGGCGCCTGGGAAGAAGAAGCTTGTGTCCAGCCGGGAGGTGATGCATGACTTTGCGTCCGATGCTATTCTGGCCGAAGGCCGCCTGACGGTGAGTGACGTCTTCCGGGCCTTTAGGTATCTCGACATGCTCTAACCCGGTGCCAGGTGAAGCCCGCCTTGGCCCCCGGACTGTACGGCAATGCGAGGTGTGGCTCTCGGAAGCAGTGTAAGTTGTCGATTTCGGGGTTCCCGAGCGTTGACTAACATGAACTGCGTAGTACCTGACCTGTCCTACAACAGCATGGACTTCCTGGCTGAAGAGAAGCGGCGAGACCGTGATTTTGAGCAGTCAAGTACAGAGCCTCGGGGCAGCCCTCGTGGAAAAGAGGGGGGTATGCGGGGTTCATCGCCACTGTTCGTGCCGCGCTCGGAGTCAAGCGAGCCGATGGGCGGCGAATGCTCCAGGGATACTAAGGCAATGTCACCGCCGGCCTGGGAACGTCCCGACAAGGACATTTCAATGGCATCCCGCCCTCGCACAGCGCCTGTGAAAGGTGGGACTATATATGAGCCGCCAAGGCACAGGGGGTACCATGGACCTGCTCGCGCTGGATCTAGTTTGGACTCTAGAGATTTCTCTACCCGTGATCGAAGCCTGCCGTATGATGCGGAGTCTCCTCGAAAGGAGGCGGGAGATTATATGGAATCGACACCCGAGCTTATGAGACGTCTTCTTTGCGAGACTGGAGTTTTCGACGGATTGAAGCGCCTAACTCACTCCGCCACCGAGGCTCATCGGCAGTTAGAAAGACCAGGGGAAGGAGGGTCTCCTCCACATCAAGAGACGGCAGCTCTAACCCGTGAAGGAGTTCGATGTGCGGACAAATCCACGATGGCCACTCTGCCGGAGGCGGGCGACTCTTCGGTGATCCGTCCTCCGCTTGCGCCCCAGGCTATTGCGAAACCCGAGGGGCCCCGCAAAACAGACACTGCCATATCAGGAAATCGTTTGCAAGCTCGCGTTGAACCCTCTCACCGGCTAGTCTCTGACTTGGTCGCGGTTGATGCTGCGGTGATCGGCCCCACGGGAGACACTCGGGTTGACCGGACGAAGATTGCTCTCATGGCACACATTCCCGTCTATTGCCACCAAGAGAGTCAGACTGAATCTCCGTGGCAGGCGCCGCAAGAATCAACGTACACTCACGCGGGAACGCAGACGATGGCATCTTCAACACAGAATTGTGGACGGTGTCAAATCCCTGACGGCGCGCGATTCTCCCCGGCCCAGCGACATCGCTCAACTGAAGATCTACTTATGTCTGGTGAATGGCAGGCCGACGGCGACAGCCCGATCTGGGCGCCCGATGATGTGGATTTGAGAATGTTTCGAACCCATCCCCACCACGGGCGGGACGACACACTGTCGAGACTCGCGAGTGGAAGCCACCAAACGCACCGCGCCCTCCAGCAGCAGATGAGTTTGGAATCACAAGACCAGCTGTACGCGGGCGGTATTGGTTTCAAGGGGCCGATTCCATCCCCAAACCTCCGGGACCCTTGTCATCCCAATAGTCGGGTCGACGAGAGCTTCGCCACGCCCATGGAGAAGGACACGGCTTTTGACGAAGGAAGCTCTCACTATCCTCGCGCACATGACGTACATCACCCTGAGAGCCAAGGGTTCGGCGTGAGGACGTTTAACAGCAATCCTGTCCCAGTCTATCGCCACGTAGACCGAGAGGCGACGGCATATCATCCTAATCTTCTTCATTATAGGTTAGACAAGGTTGCGGCAGTTCTGCCGCTTGACACCGGCGAAGTCGTGCACTACCCTCACCGGCCGGCTTTCAGAATGCTCGCTCAAGAGCCGTGTTCTTACCCGCCAGAGACCCCGTACCCGCCTGAGTCGCTGCTGCGGCCTTCACACCCAGAGATCCATGATCCCGGCCAAAATGACGTTCCATCATTGGGACACAACAAGGTCGATCATAGGCAGGACGAAAATCAAGTCAACGCGGGCGGGAAACCCCACGCGTTCGCCCACCAACAGCAGAGGGCACGGGTCGATCTGGGGCAGGAACAGCTCGAAGCGTACTGGCGGAATAGGCAGCTTGAATTTGCTCGCGGATATGGGTATTGATGAGATACGACAGCGGTAATAACCGTGGAGTATCACTCCGGCTCCTGATCTCGCCATTTGCCCAGCATCCTATCCATATCGAGGTCGCATTTCTTCGCCCGCTCAGCAATCGCTCCGGCTTTACCTATTACAGGTGCATCGATCATCTTTCCATCCAGGGTCCAGGCACCGCGACCTTGGAGTATCGCCTTCTCGTTGGCGACAAGAATACGCGCGGCCCAGTCGAGCTCATGTTCGGACGGAGAGAATTTTCGGTGGACAACGTCCAACTGGCTCGGGTGGATGCACTGCTTGCCGTTGAATCCCAGAGCCTTTCCGTCGTCGCATTCTTCCGCCAGCGTCTTCAGGCCGGGCTCGCCACGGAATGAGGTGCAGACAAGGTCAATGCTACTCGGCAAGCCAGCCGCTCTCGCAGCGGTCACAATGGCAGATCTCGCGTAAAGGAACTCCCGGAGAGATGGGGTCCGTGTTAGTGAGAGATCAAGGGCGAAGTCTTCGGCGGCGAAGATGAGCCCGCTCAGTTGCGGAGTGGCTTTGCAGATTTCACCGAGGTCCATTATGGCCTTGGCCGACTCGATCAGAGCTATGATCTTTATCGGGTTCTCCGACGTGGCTTGGTGTCTCTCCGGGGCTGTGTGACGAAGAACGTCGGCCACGAAGGTGAGGTCGGCGGCGCTCTCCACCTTGGGGACAACCACGGCGTCCAGGTTTGGCGATGCCGCAAGACTGGACAGGTCTTGGAGCGCATGGGTAGTTGAAACGGCATTTACCCTCACAGCTAGCTCCTTGAAGGCACGTTTCTCGGCGCCAAGGTCGGTGAGGTGCGTCCTGAGCTGCTCCCGCGCAGAGTCTTTGAGGGTCGACGTCACAGAATCTTCAAGGTCGTATGTTATGTTGTCGGAGGATATGGCCAGCGACTTGGTGAGCATCTTTTGGGATGATGCCGGGACTGGTCGCGGTCAGCGGGAGCAGGGAAACGGACCAAGTTGGCTATTTACCATAGAGGAGCGAGCGCCGGATGATGGACGGCGCCCGGGCGGCCATTGTGAGGGATTGCGACGGGATTGTCTTGAGTAGAGTTAGGTTACATGAGATGAACAGCTTAGTGTATGAATTCACGCTTCTATAAACCTGGACCTCGCGTGTTGTGTACACGGAGAAGAGTGGAGAGAGTCGGCCTCGAGTCGGTCCTGAGATGAGAGGTTCCGATGACATAATCACACGACGCCCGAAGCTCCACGTCAGACGTCGCAACTTCCAGGCTCCATCGCACAGCTCCGCGACCTCGACTACCAATCCGAACAACGCCCACGAAGCCGTGACGACCGCAACGACCTGTCCGGACGAAGCCCTTTCTTGGGTACGAGACATGCAAAGATAACCTGCCTCGAACGGAGCGGGAAATCCACGATATTGCAGCGAGAGGATACGCAGCGCGGCGACGCGGAGATGGAGAACCAGGGGCAGCAGGCGCAGGCGGGCTCGCTGAGCTGGAGGCTGAGCTCGCATCCGATTACGCTGCTGACGTTTCTGGTGTTCCGTATCGGTTCGTGCTTCCCGGGTCTTGTTTGGTCTATGTGGGCGTATGCTTTGGCGCAGGAAGTGCTAACACCTGGAACAGCTAGCTTTCTGTTTTACCTCCTCGGGCTCCTGATCATAGGGAATATGTACGACGGTCCCCCTCCTTTACCCCTCCTGCTCCTCCCAAAGCGATACGAAACCGAAAAGCGGCCCTTCTCTTGCCCCCCTGGGACACATGTATGCTAGAAGACTAACACACCGCGCCAGGATCCTAACCTTCATCATCACCATGCTTCTCCTCGCCGCGGACTTCTACTACACAAAGAACATCGCCGGCCGCCGCCTGGTGGGGCTGCGCTGGTGGAACGAGGTGGACCCGGCGGGCGAGTCGCGGTGGGTGTTCGAGAGCAGCGAGCCGGGGACCAAGGTGGTCAACGCCACGGACTCGCGCTTCTTCTGGCTGGCCATGTACGTGCAGCCCGTTGTGTGGGTCGTCATGGCCATCGTGGCGCTGTTCCGGTTGCAGTTCCTATGGGTGCCGCTTGTTGGTATGTGTGCCCCTAACCCCCTATCCCAGATTCCCCCCTCCCTCTTGCCTACTCTACCTGTCGTTGCTCTCTGTAAGAGGATCTGGGTTGGATGCTAACAGGCTTCAAGCGATTGCGCTTATCCTGACGATAATGAACACGCTCGCCTTCTCGCGGTGCGACAAGTTCAGCCAGGCGTCGAACCTGGCCGGCTCGGCGTTCTCCGGGGGGAACCTTGCCGGCAACCTGGCGTCGGGCATGGTGGGGCGGTGGTTCTCCCGGTCGTAGGAGGACAGGTGGGAACGTCTCTAGTCCGGGGGCGCAGAGGGGTCCTCTGGCGGGAGGAGATGAAGGGCTGGGTGATGCCGTCGAAGCGGATGGTGGAAGCAGCTCGTGTAGGGGCTGGAGTTGGTCTTCTTTCTACTGTATAATATGTGTATGCCTCAAGAGCCAACGGATCAGGATTTGCTTTTGCATTCTCAAACACGTCTTGCATGTTGTGCGTGACACTGAGACCCGGGGGCTGTGAATAATGCCCATGGTAGGATCCGAAACCTCTGGGAATCCTGTCGGAAATGGACACGAACAGCCGGATTCTGACCGAAGAGCCGGGCTTCCTATCCGTTCTCCCCTCACGGCCTAGGCTGGAGTGAAATAAGTAAATGCTGACTCCACCATTAAACAGCTCGCTGTATATACGCGACATGCACTACGTAACGAAGGTATCTGTATCCCCAACATGCGCCGGCCCAAGAGAAGACTCCAATGCGTCTTGCCCGGTGAGCCAAAAAAAACAACCAAAAAAGGCATCCTCAAAACCGGAGATCGCTACCTCCTCCCCGCCCGCTCAATCGCCTGGTCTAAGTCCCTCTCCTCCTCCTCTAACCGCCTGATCTGCTCCTCCGTCATGCCCTCCTCGACGAGGTGCGCAACCGAGTGCGGCACCGCCCTCTGCTCGGAGCTCGGCGTCGCCACGGCGCTCGACCGATCGGCCACCGGCGCCGCCGCGAGAGCGCTGTCCCGCGCGCGGTTGTCGTCGTCCGAGGCGGGCGAGTGCGGCGTCTCGGCCACCTGCGCCGAGTGGACCTCCTTGTCGCGTATGTAGTCGTTGGCGGGCGTGAGGGACTTGCTGGTGGCGGCGGCGCGCTTGCGGCGGCGGAGGAAGAAGAAGATGGCCAGGCCGATAAGGATGAGGCTTCCTACGCCGACGCCGACGCCGATTCCTGCCTTCGCGGCAGTGGTGAGGCCGCCGCCGCCGCCGTCGGTTTCTGCATCTTCGTCCCCGCCACCGCTGAGCGAGCCGTCGGGGCCACCGTCGTCATCATCTCCCGTCACTCCTTTTATGCCTTCAAAAGCCCACGGTGAATCATCTTCGGTAATGCCGCCCTCTAGATCTGGGTTTTGTTCGATTTCATCGTTGAGGACTTCCCTGAGGTCCAATGCCTCCTCGGCGTTATTTGCGATAGAGAAGACGGGAAGTGCAAAGCTCCCGAACGCGTCCGATTCATCAAGGACGACAAAGAAGCGACCGTCCGAGTAGCCTGCGATCGGCTGGAGCGGTAGCTCTGCTGTGTAATTATCGAGTGTACTGTCCTCCTCTGCTTCAAGTCAGTCAGTATGGGATGGCCCCCCTCACAGAGTGCACAGCAGCAGTGGACGGTGATCAGCTTACTACTATCAGGGTTGGCAGTCAAGCCTGAAGTGCCCAGATCTTGAGCAGTACCATTCTCGTGGTACAGCACCAACGTGAGCCTGCTCTTGTCTCCTTTGGGGGTCCCGTAAGAGAACTCGGCGTTTCCGACATTTATATCGAATACACGCCCGGCCTGGTCAAAAGACTCGGGACCAATTGCCTCAACCTTCCCCTCCTTCTCATCGGAGCCATGATCAACCCCGGCCGGCAACGGCTGGGGGTTTTCACTCGTATCAGAATCATTCACATCCTCATTCCTCTGCTCGTTTGGGCTTTGGCTGGCCTGGGAGGTTCGGGTCTCGAAGCTGTTGCTAAGGCCGAGGCGTTCTAGCGGTAGTTCGCCCGACATGGTGAAGCGTGAATATTCGTCGGCGGGCGCGGTCAAGGCAAGCCCAACCGGCGAGTGGATTTTCGGGACCGGGGTCTCGTCGTTCGGCGCAAGTCGTCGGATCGCACTCTGATATCCACCAGTCTTATACGAAAGAGCTCGCAGAGCCCGGAGGGACGGATGGCTCGGGTTCGTAGTCCCGCCCTTTCGAAACAATGAGAGGGAAAGGGATCCCAACGGTCACACAAGCGAAAGGAGAACGGAGGGGAGGGACGGACGAGAAGAGGAAACTGCAAGGACGAGGGGGTCTTTTCCCTCAAACTCAGCCTCAGCCTGCACCCTTTTCTCCGCCTCTGACACCGTTGCACAAGGGTAAGACGGGGGGAAAGGGACCATGTACCCAAGGTCCCCAGAGCGGCGGGCTTCGCTGGTCGGGTACCTGGCCGAGGCCATCATGCCCGGATGCAGCAGACCAGGCTCGGAGGATGGCAGGCTTATGGGCCGGGGGTTTGTACACCCACAGTGCCCAGTTGGCTCCGCGTCCCTGAGCGCGGCGGTTATGACACAGTAGGACACCGTGCGTACACCGTGAATACTCATCCCATATGCAGTTGGGCGCTCACCCGCGTTCTCAGCCTCCAAGGGCAAGTGTCGCGCAGGCAATAATATTGGCTGGCTCTCCCTGGCCTCTGGCTGTGCAGGGATGTTGGAGCCAAGGGTGACGGCCGCGCTAGCCTCGATTGGTCGGTAGTGCTCACCAGCTGCTGCAGCAATCAACGCGCAGGCCTGCCTCCGCGTCACACGCCCGCCCGGAATGCCGAGGCGAGGGTATTCGGTTGTGTGGAATGGCTTCGAGACCCCGAGCATTTAACGCGCAGGAGACGGAAGGTAGGTGCTCGGTCATTTTCGCCGCGCTGGGGGTGGGATTTGTTGGCGTGGATGGGCGGATCACCGCAGCGAAGGATCGTGAGATTCTCCCTTCGGTTGCCCAATGCCGGTAGGGCAGTGGGCCCACTTTGCCAAATGAGGATGGCCGGGTCAGTCTGACAGGGCTGTGTCGGCAGGAGAATGCTGCTATTATTACAGCATTAATATCCTCGATCGCGCTGGGGAGAAGTACTCTGCCGATAAGCCGGAGCCTGCCGTGCAAGACCCCCATCACGATCGCGGACTGCATATCCTTTGGGAGGCCAATATATCTGGCGCCCGACACGGAGGGGTGCTCCGTATGCACGCCTTGATTCGAGGGTGCTAGAATGTCGCGGGCAGCCTTGAGTCTCAACGCGGAGGTTCGTTAGCGCGGGGGACAACTAAATCGCCGTCAGGGTTCCTGCGATGGCGCATATCGTCTTCGGCCGTAGCAAGGCCAGCAGGGTGATATGGTATTATTAGTCCAATTACCAGCCCAGTGACCTGTCCAGCCAGGTCGTGCGTTTGCAAGGAAGAGTTTTCGAATGGGATGAGATCTTGCCGGCTGTTCGTGTCGATGGACTGCTAGCAAGAGATGTTGTTGGTTCCAGTCTGCTTCGTGGGCGATTTCGTCCCACGTGCATACAGCAATGTCCCTCGAAAATAAGCCCAGGTGCCGCCCCCAACTTGATGCCCCTCATTATCCTTCAGGGGCCATCAGGGCACCTCCGCCCCTACATTTCGTTTCATACGCGTGCTGGATATTAAACACCAGCACTGCGTGCACCGCCCATCACGGCCAAACCAACAGCCAACCGCCAACTTCCCACATATCACCTCGTAACCCGCATCCCACATCCGCCAGCCACAGCCACACACCAGCGTGCACCAGCGGAGAGCGAGCCGCCAACGCGACACACCCCGCCCTTGCATCGTGGCCGCCCATCTCCCCCCAGAACAAGCCTGTCATTGGGGTCCGTTGGTCCTCCCTTGATCCCATCTCGCGCTCGCGCCCGCGCGACAAAGATCCCAGATCCAGGCGCCGGAATGCAAGGCGAATGGACCCGATCGAGTATCACCACCGATCCCAGCCGCCCTGCGTGCTTCCCGTGCTCCGTCGATCCGATCCAACTGCCTCCGTTCCCCGCTGCCATTCCATCTAGAAGGACGAGTGCTTTCTATTAATATCTCGGGTTTGAGATGACGTTGCCTTGCACATGTACCTCCCCACGCGCCCCGTCTTCCGCCAGTGAGACCCACCGTGTGTTGCCGCCGGTATGCAGTGAAGCGGGACAGTACTGAAGAGACCAGCTCCGGATTTGAGGGTTGGGGGTATTACTCGGTAGCTCGGTCCCGCTGGCCGCGCTTTCGGCGGGAACTTGGTGTCTTGGGCGCCATTTGGTGTGCAGCTGCCATGGCACAGAGGCATGATCTTCATCTAAGACTGCCCAGACTCGCCAGTTCCAGACGGGTGGGTGCACGAGAGCTCGGGGTACTTGTACAAGACGCATAGACACCCATGGCGTCAAGCCAGACACTTGCGACGACTCGAACAGTTTGCCGCCCAGCCATCGTATTAGCATATATAGTATGCGCCATGTAGCAGTAAACAAGCCATGAGAAACCCCTATGATGCCCCTTTACACCGTCTTACAGTGTGCCCCCATGCACCTCCCGCAGGAGCCCAAGTAGCAGGCCAACAAGGTATACCCCGAACCCAATACTCATCCCTATAATCTCCCCTCCCCCCTCCTACGCAAAAGTAAGCTGGATCTCCTTCTCCTTCCCAAAGTCCTCATGGTCCGGGTCCGCCCACGGATCCGCAACCTTGATATCCGGCAGCGGCGAGTGCGATCCCTTGTTCTGCACTGGCGAGGGTTGAACATCCTTGACAGGCGGCGGGGGCGGCGCCGCAGAGGCGGGGCTCTCCTGGAACGACGTGTCAAACGTCATCTGGATCTCCTCTTCAGGCTCGTGCGCCTGCTGGAAATACGGCGACGACGCGAGCTCGCGATTCTTGGGCAGCGTGGGTGTCCGCTCGGCGGATGTCGTCGGCGGCTCGCTTGACAAACGGTAAGGCTCGAACTCGCCGCTCTTCGAGTTTCGCGTTGACCCCATGGGGCTCCTCCCCTCGATAGGCGGGATCTCCAGCTTCATCGGTGGCAGCGTGCTTTTCAGCTCCTTCACCTCCATCTTCTCCTTCGCCAGCTCCGACCGGATGGCGTCAACGTCAAAGAGCACCCCGCTGTTGTTCGCTTCGCCGTCGCCCTTCTTCTCATCCTTGCTCTTCGTGTCCTCGTACACCTCCCACTCCGCCTTCTCCAGCGCCTTCTTCTTCTTCCAGAAGCTGAACGGCCCGCTCTTCTGTGCCTTGCCATCCTTCTCCAGCTCCCGCCGCGCCTCCTCAATCTCGTTGATGAGCTCGCGCTGCCGCCCCTGGTGGTTGTCCGGGTCGGGGTCCTCAATCTCGCTGAACTCGTCGCTCTCGACAAGCCACCCGCACTCGCGCAGGAGTTTGGGCATGGCCTTCCGGTAGTCCATGTGGCCATTTACCAAATGCGTGACGTTCATGTTCTCGACGAACGGGCAGTTCTCAATGGGGGCTAGACCGGCGATACGGCTGATACCGCCGCTCGTGAGCCGGAAGAGGTAGCCTAGGATCCAGTCGTTGCTGTGGTACGCGTTGACAAAGCGGCCCGCAACCACAGTCTTGGCCCGGATGACCTCATCCCTCTTCACCACCACGGGCGAGCCGAATAAAAAGACGTTGTGCACCAGCCCATAGGCTCCCTTCCGCGCCAGCTCCTGGAGGCAGGAGTAGATGACGCGAGAGCCAAGAGAGTAGCCGACTAGGGTGATTGGGCGGGCCCCCAAGTTTCTGTCGATGAGAGAATCTGCGAGAATGAGGCCGGCTGAGGTGGCTCGGTCAAGCGAGACAGCCCAGGGGTTGTCGATGAGATATGAGAGCTTGGTGAGGATGAGGGGCAGTTGGAGCGCCGCCATAAGAGACATCAGAATCGTGCTGCCAAGCACCTGCTGCAAGCCTTGGGTGAGAGCCTAAGGGGAACGTTAGCACACGCCTATTTCTCACGTATGGATAGTCCGACCCACCTCGGTTGCGAGGATATTGATGGTGTCACCAGTGCTCTTCAGCATTTCCGGCTCCCACAGAACCGAGTATATGTCTCCCATGATTGAGTCCACCGTGCTGTAGGGTAGGCGAACGTCGTCCACCTTGCCGGTCATCCACCCGGATACCGTGATTACTAGGTTGACCCGCTTGTTATTGTGCAGTGGGCGATACTCAAAAGTCTTCACCGCGCCCGTGCGCCGGTTAGCTGCCCTGACACCGATGATAGACCCGGAGGCCGCGGCGGAGGAAGTGATGACGGCCGCCCCTCCCGCGCCGGCCAAGAATCCGCTCGTGCCGCCCACACCGATAGTCGTAAACCCGGCGGCAAGTCCGGCACCGATCATTGGCGCCAGAAGTCCCGCCGAGAGGCCGATGACAAGACCCCCACCCACGGTGGCCAAGCCCATCATCATGTAGCGCCTTTTCAGGGCCATCTTCCTGCGTTCTTCCTTATGCTCATCCTCATTCCAGTTCTCCTTCTCGGCGGCCTGCTGCATCTCAAGAGCATCTGTAACACGCTTCTCGAACCGACATATGTCTATCCAAGGGATGTTCATTGCCTTGGCTACCCGCTCCAGGACACATCGCGAGCGGGAATCGTAGCTGGAGTCTGCTACCAGCACGAGGAACAAGTCGCAAAGAACCGTCCAACGAAGGTCAATATCGAGTTTCGACGACGAAGGAAGCTGCGAGGGTGTCCGGACATCGGGCATTTCCTCTTCGTTAGTCTCCTTGTAGGGAGGTGGAGGCTGCGCAGGCAACTCTTCGTCCGGGGAAACCGGGGGAGACGGGGAGACTGGGCTCTTCCCTCTCGCGCTGGAACTCGGCGATTCCTCGGATTCCTCGGCCATGGGGTTATTAACCCTCGCATTGGCCATGAGGATGGGCACGAGGTCGGAAGGCACCACGCCGTGCTCAACTAGTTGCTCGATCATGACCTGCTCTGCCGGGCTGATGTCCATGTGGGCGTAGAGCCGAATCATCATCTTCTGTGCGAGCATCTTCATGGCCTCGGCGGCGAAGGCGACCAACTTCTTTGTCTTCCTTGTGTGCTTGATATCCTCCAACTCCTTCACAATGGCGTACATCTCGAGCCTCACAACACCCACGTAGGCTATCCTCTGTCCCTCCGTTAGGAGGTCCTTTGTCGCCTGCATTTGTGACACGGCATCGCGCTGTTCGGCGTCGTCCTCGTCCATAATACTCGTGGAGTTGACCTTCTTGTTGAAGAGGTACTGCGTGTTGTCATCCATACTCGTCGCTGACTCGGCGTCGTCATCCATGATCACGCGAGTGTAACCCCTCCCGGCACCTCCCAGATTCCCGTAGCCATACTTCTCGTCCTCTTCGTCATTGTGTTCCCTGGCAATGAGCTTATCGTCGTCATCGTACATGTCGTATCGCGCATACGCGGGCATTTCCTGCCACCCCACTTCGGCTTCTTCTTTCTTGTCCTCAAGGTGGGGAGCTATGGGCTGGTGTGAAAACTCGGAGACCCCCTGCGCGGCGGAAGATGTATTGGATGCGACCGTCTCAGGCTTGGATGTGATTGTGTCGGACCTGGACTTCGTGGCATCGGTAGTGTCCTTGGCGGAGGCCTTCTGGGAGTCGACGGGCATGGGGGTGAGCGGGCCGTCCATGTCATTCTCCTCCAGTGTGGTCACGGCATCGACGAACTCGTTGTCACTAGTCCCCGCCGAGTCACCCTGACCCGACGGGGTAGACTTTCGGTTCGAGCCGCGCCTCGAACGCCGCGAGGAGACGCTTCCGCCGTGGCTCCGAGTCTTCCCATGGGCGGAGTGCCCTCTCTCCGAGGCCGGGGCGGGCTCGGGGACGAACTGCCTTATCGGTAGCCCAAACTCATCCAGTTGGACAGCCATGGACGTGGCGGGGGCCTTCTCTTGCGGCGGGGGCGGCTTCGTGGACTGGTCGTCGGTGCTCGTCTTCGCGGGGGGGTCGGCCGGAGGTCCATTTGTTGTGTTCGACGGGGTCTGCGTCTCGGGAGGCTCGCTGGAATCGGCGTTGGAGGCATTCGCGGGATTCGGATCGGTGGGCACGGGGCCAGCCCCGGGCTCGTCGCCGGCAGCAGCCATGTTTATAACGAGATGTACATAGAAGCGGCCAAGACCGAGTCGATCAAGCACCGCCGGGCCGTCTCTCACGCAGAGGGATTAGCCAGCGACGAAACGGATGTGACGGTTATTATATTCGCTTCGGGCGTCGACTATGCGGGGGTGGCGTCTTGTCGTCGCGGCCGAGGCGCTCAGGGGCCTCGAGGGATCTCCGATGTTTGAGATGTTCTTTGTACCGGGCCCAACCAGGGTTTGGCGGGGAGAACTGTGCAGCACACGGCGGGGTGTGAGGATGGTGTGTCAGCGTCTTAGTGGGCAACTTGCTGATTTGGCACGAGTAGCGTCAAAGTACTCCGTGCTGCGTGCTCCGTACTTGCGCCAAGGCTTCTCGGCGCAATGAAAGCACCTCGTCTTGTTGAGGCCCGGGACTTCCGTCGGATCTCAAAAAAAGAAAAAGGAGGTCGGGCTCCAGGAACCCGGGATGGTGCGGAATGTGCCGCCCGCCAAGAACGGGCTGGTCAGGGTCCTGGGAATGGGAATGGGACTTATAGGGTGGCAACGCAGTGGCGCGTGCTGCATGGACTACGTAAGTGCGCCTGGAAAAGCCCCGAAACGGAGGCGGTGTGCCCCCTCGTACGCCGGCAGCGGATGGCATGGCATGCGGCACCGACTTCCGAACTCCCATCGCGCTCTCTGCAGATCTCAACCACATGTCTTGGCAGATGATGGTTCGGACAGAGACTCCGCTACCGCCCCACTAAGTGACCTGGCGAGTCTCGGACGAACCCCAGGCTACATCTTGGAGAAGAGAAGACATGCTGCGAGCAGTCAAGATCATGTGGGTCCTCTTTTTGGGCACCATCTCCCGGGGATCTACTCATATTGTCTGACGTCCGGAGTTGAGAGTGGGAAACTCCCACAGCACGACATCTTGTCCGCGATGCGGCCGGCCATCTTGCGCCGCTAGCGTGTTGGCCCCGTAAACTTCAATCCCTATCTGCCCATACGCAAGCGCTGCATAGTCTTCACTCCAAATAGTTCAGTTGCCAATGCCTGTCTTCAAATCCTGTCTCCGCAACAAAGCTATGTGCCGCTCTTCAAGAAATCATAAACCGAGATAGCCGTTACACCCCGTACGTGCCATGCCCGTGCCTCGGAGAACACCAAACCACCCCGTAAACATCCGCCCGCTCAACTTCCCGTGATCCCCGTGGCCCTCAGGCCGCCAGGATCCCTCCGGGGCCCGCCGCCTCTACCCGGTTCACAAGCTTCTTCACGTTGGTCCACTCCTCCGTCTTCAAATCCTCTTTGCCGCCCAAGCCGGAGGCAACCTCGAAGACTGTGACAGACGCGTCCATGCCGCCGGTCGCCACGCGCTTCCCATCCGACGGCTCCCACGCTAGCTTGTTCAAGCTCTTGGATAGCATCGACCTGCCGCCCTTGCGCTGGCTTGGTGAAATACGCGCGACCGGCTCTTCCGTCTCGATCGCAATGTCCCAGAACTCGAGGGAGCCCGCGCCATCCACGAGTGCAAAGACGCTTGGCTTGATTGGTGACCACTTGGCGTCGTAGACGACGTCCTCGCGAACGAAGTCGAGGATCGGCGGCATGTGGCCCTCGCTGGTACCTGCTGTAGACGTGGCTGCAGGGGCGCGCACCTTCCACAGCTTCACGCTCCAGTCTAGAGACGAGGACAGAACAAAGTCGCCCAGATCGACGGGGCCCCTCGCAGGGTGAAAGTCGACGGACATGACAGGCGCCGTGTGGCCCTTGTAACAGAAATCCGAGTCGACGCCGGCCTTGGCTCCCGCACGGTTGTACCTGTGGCAGGGGTATATCGTGCCCTCCTCGCTACCCACGAGGAAGAAGGTCGGGTCGCCATCAGGGAACGACAGGCAGGTCGGGCTCACGTCCTCGATCTTGGCCGGTGGGGGCGCCTTGAGCTCGAGAAGCTCTTGCGGCTGCGCGAAGACGTCCATGCTCCAGGCACACACGACGCCGTCTGTCGAGCAGGAGATGATGTTGTTCGCGTTTTGAGTACCGACGATATCGATGGAGTAGATGGGATGCGTGTGGCCGTAGCCCGTGAGTGGCGTCTTCTGTACAGGCGCCGACTTGGCCCGCGTGTCCCAGAGCAGGATCTGCCCACTGTAGGTGCCTCCGACGATGAGGTTCTGGTGGAATGGCGAGAATTTGGCCGTCAACACGTCTGATTGCGCGTGGAAGACGAACTCCGCCCGGTTGTGCATGTGCTGGTTCCAGACCTGGACGACGCCATCAGGCTCGTGGGGTGCTGAAGGATTATTCGTGTATGATGCGAGCAGGAGTTCGGGAAACTTGGGGGAGAAGTCGATGCCGCTGATCATGCGGTTTTTGGACCACCGCTCGTTGAAGTATTGTATGACCTCCTTGACTCTCCGCTTGCCCTTCCCCCCGGTGTTTCCCGCATCGTCGTCCTCCTCATCAGCGTCATGTCCTAGTTGAGCGTAGTCGACTAAGATGTCGTACTCCTGGTCCAACGCCCTCTCGATGACCTTGGAAGACTTGTCCACGAACTCGACAAGCTCTTCCGAGGACATGACCGCATTCATCTCCTCTGCCGTCAGCTGCCTCAAGGGGAATTTGTCTGTTGACGCAGCATTGCTCGCTTGGCCCAGCCCCTCCCCCATCATCTCATTGGTAGCTTTAAGTTCGTCCTCGACTTCTCGTCGGATCCGTTGCCGTATTTCCTCTTCCTTATCCCGCTCCCTGCGGCTACGCTTGCTCGGCGTCCCGACCGCCGCTGGCTCCTCGTCATCCGAGAGAGCATGGTCGCTGGGTTTCGCCGGCGGTACCCAATCCTCAACAGTTTGAACACCCTTGCTGTAGGAGAATACCTCCTTGACAGGCGAGGGTGGACATTCGAATATGGTCGTGAGTGGGACAGTGTTTAGCTGCGCCGGAGGGCCCGCAGGAGGACCTGCGGCAGGGCCCGCAGCACTCGACGGTGCTGCATACTCTGAATTCTCCGGACTGTAGTCACCTCCGCTAAGGACGCTCGTGGGGCGGCTGCCTCTGTGAGCCGGCGAGCCGGCTCCGCCTGTCGACGTCGAGAGCGGTCTGTCGCCGATTATACCCTGTATGATACCCTCGATACTCTCGTAGTCCGTGCGTCCGGCGGCGGAAGAGGAGGCCTGCAAATAGACATATGTTAGCCCCGCATAAGGCTAGTCAAGCGGTGGGAGAACGAGGGTCGGCATGCGAGGGGCACGACTTACATCTGTGGACGTCCCGATACTTTGCCTGTTACTGGCGGTGGAAGCCCTGATTTCCCTCTGCTTCTTTAGTTCCGCAAGCTTCGCCTTTTTCGCTAGGATTTCATCGCGACGGTTCGACATTTTGTAGTAGGGTTGCTAGCATTTCGGGGGGATCGGGTATTCGGGCGCGCGGGTCGAAGAAACGTCGCAAGCGGGCGAGAGGGAACAGTTTCGCTCGTGTTGCTCCCAGCTGGATACGGAAACGGGAGGACAAGACAGTAGCGGTCTATCGTGGTGGTTGTCTGGGGCGTGGGTGCTATGCGACGCTGGACTTCCCGCCAAGGTGAGGTTGAGCTTCCAGACGCGTTCGCGATCCGACTTGGGAGGTTCGTCTGGTCGTCCCTTCAGGAGGTGGCCTGTGCAGCCAAGGCCGAAGACCCACACTGCTTGATCTGGATCCGGTTCGCCTTAGGTTTGGCCCAGTTTCCCGAGTGGTCGGGTGCTGACACATGCAACCAGATGGGCTCAGTACCCAATCTCAAGCTCCCGGGGCACACGGCAGGTTGCTGATAGAGAACCACGACACGAAAGATCAGGCGTACAATCTACGGCCCATGGAGAGGATATTCATGGTTCATTTTAAGATCATGCGTCCCATGAATTTCGGTTCTTAAATGTGGTTATACCCGACGTCATCCGTCGTGTCGACCGTCCGAGGTTACCGTATCTCACGGCCCAAGGGACTTCCACGGAAGGTCACGAAGTGAGTATAAGGGGATCCTGTGGCTCCCGATGGTTGTCTGAAGATCCATCCATCTATTCTCCGGTGTGTATTGTACACATGTACAGTAAGCGAACTCGACGCAAGAAAACCTCTATGTAGCTCCAAAGCCCCTGGTCCTCCGTCAGCCATCCCAATGCCTTGGCCGTCGCACAAGGAGCATTTTCGCTTTTATAACGCGCTTCCAACACTCGTTTCCCCTCTTGTGACCCCTCTCGCCTACCCTTACCCTGACATTATCCTAACATCCCATCGTCCGTTCGAGATTACGGGTTCTCCTTCGCCAGGGTCGTAAAGAAAGCCTCGAAGTCGAACTTGGGGTCGTTGGGATCGCGTATGACTAGATCCAAGTTAGTTTCTCGTCTACCGACGAACCCCTCGAAGAGAGGTCGACGAGGGTAGCTGTGGGCGGCTTCGCCAGTCCCACGGGCTGATGATAGAACCTACCCGTATCCTGGGCCTTCGCGGACGGGTTGTTGATCCTGGCGTATTCCGACTTGGCCTTGTTTATTAAGGACTCCTTGCGCTCATACTCGTGCTTCGCAGCGTCGGCCTTGGAAGCCGCCGTGATCTTCCTCTGGTGGGTGAAGCCGTAGAAGACACCAAGACCAAGCGCGGTGTACCGCAGTACCTAGTAATCGAAGTGTTAGTCCATGAGCTGTAGAGCTAAGCAATGACCGCCGTAATGCAGTGAAGTTCGGGATTCGTATGGGCGTTCGGCAATGACAGGGTCGGCCGTGGCGTGGCGTCGGCTGGAAACTCGGACGACATACATTAACTCCCGCAGCGCCAGACATTGCGACTGTTGTGGGGCGGTTCGCACACGGGCGACTCGTCTAGAAAGGCGGGTATTGGGAGGCCTTGGGGCGAGGAATCGTGGGAATGCCAATTGACCCGTCTGGGCTTCGTTGCGATCGGTAGGATGGGTGCGCCGGCGGTGACTTCGGGGGTTGTCGAAAAACAGCTCGGGAAAAATCGCAGCATTTTTCCTGTCTGCCGCAGCCGAGCGGGAGATTCTCGGGTAAAGGGTGACGCCACATGCCTGCGGCTGGGTCCCGCTGCGACGCGACCTTCGTAAGCTCCAAGCTGTCCTTCTCTCGAGCCTCTGCTGGCAGGTGCGACAAGCTCGTCGATGACTTCAACACCACACCTGTCCAGAGGATTCCGACACCACCAACAACCATGTCGGCCCAATCTCTGGACCTTGGCCCCGTGGGGGACAAGAACAGCAGGACCCTTTTTCGGGTTGTGATTCTATCCTGCATTGCTGGTGCAGCCATCGCCAGCCGTCTCTTCTCAGTCATTCGTAAGTAGACAGTCTCACTGCTGCTGGCGCGGTTGTTGAAAGCATGGAGATGCACTCTTGCCAGAATTTTGTCTTGCAATGGCTCTCCAGTGCAGTTGCTCCCTCTAGTTCAATGACACCTGCTAACGCGCTCTACACCAGGTTTCGAAAGCATTATTCACGAGTGTTCGTCTCCCTCTCCCTAAGCTCCCTCACACGATCTCGACGCGAATCGCGATACTGACTTTGCCTCCCACAGTCGACCCGTGGTTCAACTTCCGTGCTACCAAATATCTCGTCGCCCATGGCTTCCAGCAGTTCTGGGACTGGTTCGATGACCGAACGTGGCATCCTCTTGGTCGGGTTACCGGAGGAACCCTGTACCCCGGACTCATGGTCACCAGCGGTGCCATCTACCACCTCCTTCGATTCCTCACGGTCCCGGTCGATATCCGAAACATCTGCGTCCTGCTCGCGCCGGCGTTCTCGGGGCTGACGGCCGTCGCCGCCTACCTGCTCACCAATGAGATGACCACGTCTCCCTCGGCTGGTCTTCTGGCCGCCATGTTCATGGGCATCGCCCCCGGCTACATCTCGCGCTCGGTGGCTGGAAGCTACGATAACGAGGCCATTGCCATCTTCCTCCTGGTCTTTACCTTCTACCTTTGGATCAAGGCCTTGAAGCAGGGTTCCATGCTCTGGGGCGCGATGTGTGCGCTCTTCTACGGTTACATGGTTGCCTCGTGGGGTGGATACGCCTTCATCACCTGCCTGCTTCCCGTTCATGCGTTCACCTTGATTCTCATGGGACGGTACAGCTCCAGGCTCTACGTCAGCTATACCACCTGGTACGCCTTGGGCACGTTGGCGGCTATGCAGATTCCCTTCGTCGGCTTTCTGCCGGTCAAGACGAGTGAACACATGCCAGCAATGGGTAAGTAAGAGGATGCCCCAGTGGCGTGTGAATGCAAACTAACGAGGCTACGCCCCCAGGGATCTTTGGCCTCATTCAACTGTTGGGCTTCGTCCAGTTCATCCGTTCCGCCATCTCCAGCCGCCAGTTCCAGAGCGTGCTTTGGGTGCTTGTCGGTGTTGTCTTCACGGTCGCGTTCTTGGGCCTGGTTGCCCTGACGTCCTTCGGCTACATTGCTCCTTGGAGCGGCCGGTTCTATTCTCTGTGGGATACGGGCTACGCCAAGATCCACATTCCCATTATCGCGTCGGTGTCTGAGCATCAGCCCACGGCTTGGCCGGCCTACTTCTTCGACTTGAACATGCTTGTCTGGCTGTTCCCGGCTGGTGTTTACCTCTGCTTCCAGGAACTGAGGGATGAGCACGTCTTTGTCGTCGTGTATTCCATCTTCGCCAGCTACTTCTCTGGTGTGATGGTCCGCCTCATGCTGACGCTGACGCCCATAGTCTGTGTGGCAGCCGCAGTCGCGCTCTCCCAGCTCCTGGATGTCTTCGTTGACCTCCGCACCCCGGATCCTGCCGTTGTTGAGGCATCCGAGGCTAGCGAGACTCCCTCCAAGAAGCAGAAGCAGAGCGGCTTGAGGTCGGCAAGCAAGCCTTTCGTCGGTATCTTTTCCGGCAAGTCTAAGCTTCCGATGGTGGCGGCCGCGACCCTCTACCTCGTCATCTTTGTCCTTCACTGCACCTGGGTTACTTCGAATGCTTATTCGTCGCCCTCGGTCGTTCTCGCTAGCCGCCTTCCCAACGGTGCCCAGCACATCATTGATGACTACCGTGAGGCCTATTACTGGCTTCGCCAGAACACGAAGGAGGATGCCAAGATCATGTCATGGTGGGACTACGGCTACCAGATTGGCGGCATGGCGGACCGCCCCACGCTCGTCGACAACAACACCTGGAACAACACCCACATTGCCACCGTTGGCAAGGCCATGTCGTCCCGTGAGGAGGTCAGCTACCCGATCATGCGCCAGCACGAGGTAGACTACGTCCTGGTCGTGTTCGGTGGCCTGCTTGGCTACTCGGGTGACGACATCAACAAGTTCCTCTGGATGGTTCGGATCGCGGAGGGCATCTGGCCCGACGAGGTCCAGGAGACTTCGTTCTTCACGCCTCGGGGAGAATACCGTGTCGATGATAGGGCCACCGACGCGATGAAGAACAGCCTGATGTATGTTTCACCCTCTTGTTTCACCCGCGGTTCATCAGCTAACCGTTTATGCGCGTAACAGGTACAAGATGTCCTACCACAACTACGCGGAGCTCTTCCCGCCCGGCCAAGCCCAGGACCGTGTCCGGGGAGTCCGCGTCCCGGAGCAGGGCCCCGTCCTCGACACCCTCGAGGAGGCCTTCACCAGTGAGAACTGGATCATCCGGGTGTACAAGGTCAAGGATCTTGACAACCTCGGGAGGGACCACGCGTCTGCCGCCGCCTTTGACAGGGGCCAGAAGAAGAAGAAGACCACCAAGAAGAGGGGTCCCAGGGTTCTACGGGCGGATTAAGGCGCTGAGGCAGTTCGTGTTAGGGGCGATGGGGGTTTCATGGAAGAGATGATATTTCGCGTAAATGGGCTCAAAAAGGGTTTATACCAGTGTATCATGAAAATAAGAATTGAGATTCACTCGAGATCCATGCCGGGCTTCATGGTAATACTGTCTGTCTCCTGGCCTCGGTAAAGTTGATCGGTTCATTCTAGTAGCTTGCACGGGCTTACGAGAGGGAGTGGTCGATGTGGACGATTTGATTAAGAACTAGAATAAGAAACTGGGAACGAAAGCGCTGACCTTGATGCAGGCATTTCTTTAATCCCGGAGCGGCATGGTTTGGATACGCACCGCAGCCGCTCTGTCGATTCCACTGAACGACTAAACCTTGGCCTTGAGCATGGCCATGAGACACCTCTTGGTCTTATCCTCGAGGTTCACATCGCCCACAAAGCCGAGCTTTCCCTCTCCATATCCACCAAAGACGGCCACGGCGCTCTGATCCGCATACCCGCCGACGCTGGCTCCGTACCAGACCGAGATGGGAAGCACGTTGCCCAGCATCACGGCCTCCAGGGCGTAGCCGCCGGCGAGGCCCTTCCTGCCGGCCACATCCCTCCTCAGGCCGGCCACCTCGCGGCCCTTGCCGCGATACACCCAGTCGAGACCCAGGTTCTTGCTCAGCATCCTCTTCAGGTCGGCCTCCTCGGCGCGGGCGAAGGCCCCCGCGAGGATGACGGTGCTCCCGGCCCAGGCCAGGTGGGCCAGCTTGTCGGCGATGTCGTCGTTGTCGGGCTTGGTGACGGCGGAGTCGAGCACGACGACGGTGGGCGGCTCGCGGGCCAAGACCTGGAGGGCCTCGGTTTTGTCGCGGACGGTTCGGAGGCTGTACTTGCCGGCGATCCTAGTGAGCATGTCGGAGTGCTCCGGGTCGGAGATGAGGTCGTCCTCGAGGTAGAGGGCGACGATAGGTCGTCGCGAAGTCATCTTGGCTGAGGCGTCGAGGTGGTCGAAAGTAGTTGGAATGGAACTGCCTCGTCAGTAAATCGAGCCACCTCTAGGAATGTACGGGGTATATCGTATGCTTACTTTGATTGATCGCAAACTTTGAACACTTGGAGAGCTGGAGAGCTGGATTGAAGGAGTTGGATAGGTTCTTGGGCCAAAAGGAAACACACCTGTGTTTTGTGTTTTGAGGGAGCAGACTACAGCTCTTGAGGATTCATGAGCTACGAGACATCACGCTGTGAGAGCCGGCCTGCTCCTCTTATGGGCAGCATGTTTCTTGTCTTGCCAGCTGTTGTGTGTGGTGCAGCGTGTTGTGATGATACAAAGGGAGGTCACCAAAGGCACCAGAGAGAACTTATAAGAATATTCACCCTATTGAAGTACAATAGAAACAAAGAATCACCACCTTTCTCCTCTCCTTCAAACAACCTATCCCACCATTCCACCAAAGCAAGCCTCCCTTTTGTAATGATATTGGCGTTTCGTTTCAACAAAAACACACCTCATCACCTTTGCAGACACAAAGCTCCTCAAAAACTATCACTGCCCTCCTCCAGCTTCAATCATCAATCATCACAGCAACGACACCAGTTTTGTCCACACCCATCGCCTCATCACCTCATCACCTCCCCAATTTGCACCTCCCCAATTTGCATCTCCCCATCTCTTCACCTCCCCCTCCACCTCTTCACCTTGTCATCTCTCCACCTCCCTGCCTCTTCACCTCTTCAACTTTCACC
Source organism: Sordariomycetes sp. S4602 (assembly GCA_023628835.1). Classification (NCBI taxonomy): domain Eukaryota; kingdom Fungi; phylum Ascomycota; class Sordariomycetes; species Sordariomycetes sp. S4602. The sequence continues at coordinate 849,971 of JAMAJV010000007.1, forward strand.
TTTTGACCTCTCCACCTCCCTACCTCTTTACCTTTTCACTCTTCACCTCTCTACCTCCTCACCTCTTCATCAAATCTCGCCACCTAGTCAACACTCTCGTTCTCCTTCTCGTCCTCCTCCTCCGCCTTCTCGTTCTCCTCCTCCTCATTCACCTTCTCCGTCTCCTCCTCCTCCCCCTCTTGATTCTCATCCTTGCGCCACTCTGCCAAACGAGTTAGTAAGTTGGCCACTTCACTGCCGGTGTGACTTACCCAAAAGCCTATTGCCACGCCTCGGAGTGAGCGGGACGTCCGACTCACTGTCGTCCGGTTCCTCGATAATGGGGATCGGGTTCTACCCGCCACGAGGCGAGACATGGTCGTTGCAACCACCGTCGCTTGCCTCCCGCGAGGCCCGATCCCCGCTTCGAGAACCACCCCTCTCTCCCTAAGTAGAAGAAGACGACGGAGCCGCTTCCCGGCTCCTGGCTCCACTCCGGTTTCCAGAAGAAGCCGCGTCTTGCTGCGCGTTCGAAAAGGAGGATGTGTTGGCGCGAGGTGCGTCGTGTTGGTTGCGGGCTTCGGCCTCGGTCCCAGTGGGCTCGTGCGAGCCGGAAAATGCCGGGCGATCGCCACGCGAGGCGTATCCCTGTGCCTCACGCATCTGCGAGCTGGGATCACGGTAGCGGCCAGTGTATCCCTCGTAGTTCAAGCCGTTGTACGGGTTTTCAAAGCGTCTCGGAGCCGCGGATGCCGAGTTTGCACCGTTTTGGCCGCCCTGCTCTTGGGAGTGGGCAAAGCTCGATTTGGGACCGCCGCCTCCATACTTTCCACAGTCCTCGGTGCTTGGATAGCCGCCCTGCTGTTGGTAGTTGTGCCCGCTGGTTCCCGACGAACCGCCGTTCGAAGGGCCGGCTGCGTTGGCCGAGTTCTCCTTCCACGAGGTGGTGCCTCCGCCAATAGTAGACCCGAACATCGCATTATATACCTGCTGGCTGCGAGCTTGTCGCTCGGCCTCTCGCTGAGCGTTCATTTCGATTTCGTAAAGCCTCGACCGAGCACCGTCCTGGGTCTTCAGCGGCTCGCGCCCCAGGGAGCCCACGTACTGCGGGTGACGTGCCTCCTCGGGATTCATGTGGTGCGCCTCGTAATTCATGTATTGGGCCTCGGAATTCATGTAGTGAGACTCAGGATTCATGTATCGAGCGTCGTGATTCACGTATTGAGCCTCGTGATTCCTGTAGTAAGCCTCGGGATTCATGTAGTAATCCTCGGGGTTCATCCCGGACATGCCGCCGGAGCCACGCGTGGATATGTTCTGGACTTCAACCTCGGGGTTGAATCGTACGCGAGACTGCGACCGAGCTCGGCTGCCACGCTTCTCAGAGCGGCGATTGCGGACTGGTTGGTAGTTATCCGACGAGGAGCTAGAGGATGAGCTCTCGCTTGCCGCGACCTTGGTAGTGCGGCGTGATTTGGCTCCTTTTTTGGCCGGGCTGGCAGTGGCAGAAGAAGAATCGGATTGAGTATCATACCCCGACGAGTCCGAGTCCGAATCAGAATCAGAATCAGAATCCGAGTCATCGGAAGAGGAGCTTTCAGACGGAGTGTCCGCAGCCCTTCTCTTCGATCGCCCGCGGGCCGTATCACGGCCGCGGCTTCCTGGAGACGACGAACGGTTGCCTGTACTCGAACGTTGAGTCATACGAGGGCTGTTCTCACGCGATGAGGCCTTGCGAAATCTTTTCCCAGACCTGGAGTGTTCTCGACGGCTCTTCCCATGAGAAGGATTCTTGGAGCGAGACTTTGCATGATGGCGACACGGCTTGTGTCCCTCGTCGCTGTCCGATTCGTCTGAATCGGATTCGACAATGTCGTTGCCACGAGCATTCCTCTTTTTGTGCCTCTTCTCGCGCCTCTTTGAAGACTCTTCCTGGGCTGAGCGGCTGTTGTGGCGTCGGTTTCGACTCTTGTCAGCCCGAGAAGCCCTGCGGCCACCGGCTCTGCTCGACTCCGCGGCATTTCCGCTTCCAAAGAGTCTCTGATAGCACTCAAACGTTCCACCCCCAACGACAGTAGAGTCGGACTGGATCTCATTGTCCATCAAAGCTTCAATGCCAACTCCGAGGCTGAGGTGAGAACCCAAGGCCGAGGCTAGTTCTGACTGTTTCCTTTGTTAGTCTCTCATTCCATCTCAATAGTAAGAGGATAGTGAAGGGGAAAACTTACGTCTTGACCGTTCCCGTTATTATCAATGCTGCTCGACCCGGGGACGTGCTGACGGGACCTGGAATGGACGATACACTCCTCGCACAGGTTTGCGATCATACGCTTCTTGGCTTCGGGATTCGCCTTTAGAAACTCTTTGGTCCGGGCCTGGCCACACTGGAAGCAGAAATGCTCAATCCGCGAGGATGGACGAGCTTTGTGCTTCTCAAGTCGCTTGATCTGGCAGTCCGTGCAGAAATTGCGGCGCCTAGAAGAACCATGAAGCTCTTGGAAGAATTCCGATCGAAGGGAGCCGCAGTCGGAGCAGGCATGCACTCTGGGTGAGTGCGCAGCTGGACTGGATGGACCTCCGGAAGCGCGTTGAGCGCGCTGCTGGCTCCTTTCCTGAGCTCGTCGACGGCGACGGCGAGCTTGCCTCCCACCACTGTTGGGCCCAGCACTGTCAGGCGATGGACTTGCCCTCTCTTGGGCAATCATATTGTCGAGTTGCTCCCTCATGCTCTCAAGCTCTTGGAGCCGAGCTGGCGAGTTAGCGTCGCTCGGTCCTCCTCGACCCGATTGCGGAATGGTAGCCGACGAAGGCTGTGGCATGTTCTGCTGCGGGAATCCCGCCACTGGGGTCTGGGACAAAACAGGAGCATAATAAACCTGGTGATAACCAGGGCTGGTGCCATTTACGAAGCCACCTGTGGGCATCGGAGTGGGCTGTGTGAGAACAGCGGATGGCATCCGAGAAGACTGCCGAAGAGCTGACTCTTGGAGACGAGGCGGCGCCTCCCTTCTTCTTCTCAAACTCCACCGAGGCATGATTCCAGGATTTTCCTGAGATGGCTCATGCGTCTCGTTACCGCTTTGCTCGGGCTGATTGGCGGCAGTAGGGCGAGGTGGCATTGGTATGTGTTCAGTGTTTTCGACGCACGTGGAGCCCGTCAAGGTCCGGGCAGAAGAGAGCGGGACGCTTTGGGTTCTTTCGTCGAAAGTACGGTTCCCTCGATGTCTCGAGGACTGGTCGTTTTGGACCGACCGGTGAAGCTGGCTTCCAGATTGAGTTCTGCCAGGCGTTGGAGTGCTGGGGAACTCTCCAATGTTCCCGATAGGTTGACTCGGGCGAGAGTAACTTCCACGGGAACCACGAGTGGACTCTCTGTGTTGACTTTGCCTGCTACGATTCTGGGAGAACGCGGCTTCTCAGTGAAAGTTCTCAAAAGATTGCACTTATGGTTTAGAGAAACATACCCTTGACCTAGAGTTTGGCTGTGTCGTACCGAAGGGAGTCTCTGACTCTCTGACTGGACCACCGTGGGTCTCGACGCTGGCGTTTTGAGGAGTGGAGGGATGATTGTTCCTCACACTTCCCTTATTTTCGGGTGAGATCCTTTTCCAGAGGCGCCTCAATGGAGACTCAATCTCATTCTGGGAAGTTGAATCTTCTTCAGGAACCCTGCAGAGTTCACACGTCAGTAATTGCGCGTGAAAAAAAATGAACGAACGTGAGAAAGAAAGTGAAGAGGTGCCTGGGTGTTCGAGTGAGGGGCAGAGCGTTTTGAGTGAGGGGCATGTCAAAATAGATATGAGGACCTGGCTCCTTCCCTAACCTGAGGGTTGGGGCTCTTTCCTTCTCAGGCCAGGGCAGAAGCGAACTCAGGCTAGACATCGAAACCTTCACACCAACAGGACAAGCCAAGGAGTAGTTCATGCCCCAGACCTCTCCTTTCAGGTAGGAGTGATCTTTCAGACCCAGCGTTCTGCTGATAAAAGGCAGGACAACAAGGGAAAGCCATATATGAGGAAACACTTGCCTCTCCATCGCCGCGGGCCGGCCGCCATCGTCCCAGTTCCGGACCTTCCGAAGGTAAGACATTCCCTCGGCGGGTTTCCTCATCTCTTTTGAGAAGGACGTGCTAATTTCGTTCGTTAGCTCTCCAATTTAACCCGTGCCTCATGGGATATCATCATACCAAACTCCACCAAGCTCTCTGGCGGGTCTCGTCCGCCTCGAGGAATGATGAGACAGAGAACGTTGCTCCGTCCCTAGGTTTCCCCTTGAAGGGCTTCGGATAGTGTTACCTGAGGAGGTATGGTCCGGGTTCTCGATAAGCACAAACAAGGACACGCTGCTGCTTTCGCAACGACTTCCTCGTCGGTTAGGCGGATGCTGGAGATCCGAGGGAGAGCTCGGGTTGAACCCTCGGGAGGGTACGCGTACGCGTACTCGTTCCTCGGACGCCCAAGAACGCAGGAAGGGGGAAACCTGGGGTTGAAAAGGGCGTGGTAATTTGAGGCTTTGCTGAGAGAAATTAGAAGGATAGTATCGTGATGAACATGGATTGGCTTGGGATGAATGAAGATCTGAAGGTTTGTGGCTTGGGATGAAGCTTTGGAAAGGATCACAAAGAAACAAGGGAAGAGATCAAAATAACTGTGTGCAATAGGGTTATCCAGTCGCTTAGTCGACAGTCCTGCTACTCTTCTCTCTATACAAACAACGACTAATCCATGGCCAACGGGGGTTCAGCATCAAGCCACGGCGAGCATTAGGAGGGCACTGCCGTGGCACTGGGAAAACCATGACCACCACAGCCCTGACAGCATCATGGTCACAAAGGCCCTTACAAGGTAGGCAGCCAGCCTGGGGACTAGATTAACACGGGCCATCGGGCCCCTCCACAGGACGAGTCGGAGTATGCAACTAAGAGCCTCCTTTAAGGACTTAGTTGGGGAGTCATCTCCTTTTCGGAATGCCAATGTACTCGTCACGGCGTTGGGAACTTATCACCGTCTTAGGGGCAAGGACAAGAGCGGAGTAGGGTCAGAGGGATCATATGCCCTTGGATTACCTCCCATATCAGCAGTAAGCAGACAAGAACCCATCGACTCCGTGCAGCCTTTGCCTGAAGCGATACCCATCCTATTCCCCTACTCCTTAACAACGAAACACGTAGCTATATCGGCGGGTGGGAGCACCGCATAGACAATCCGAAGAGACTGACATGATACCCTGACAGCAAGATCGGCTGTCCCTCGTCGAGGCGAGCAGTCTTCGCGCCCCTCAATTACCTCGAGTTCTTGATGTCGAGAACAAGGATATCCTGGGCGCCAACCTTGGTCAACTCGTCCATAACGATCGCGATCCGCTTCTTCTCCACCATGATGCTCACGGCGCACCAGCCCTCCTCGTCGAGCGACGTGATGGTCGGCGCCCTCTTCCCGGGCGAGATCTTGGTCGCCTCGGCGAGGGAGGACCTGACGATGTTGTACTGGCAGAGGACGAAGCGCTTGGCGTTGAGAACACCGGTGATGCGCGAGGCGATGAGGTCGACGAGCTCGGGGTTGGAGGGGTTTCTGGACTTGATGAGGACGGACTCGGTCTCGACGACGGTCTCGAGGGCCTTGAGGCCGGCGGCCTTCATCGTCTCACCGGACTCTGCGAGGTGTTAGTATTTACGACGGAGCCAAGAGGCAGAAAGGGATCGATGCAGGGGTACACATACCGACGAGATCGACAATTCCGTCCGCAACTCCTAGTGCACACGCGGCCTCGACACTCCCGCTGATCTCAATGATCTTGGTCCGTAGCTTATTCGGCACGGGCACTTGGTCCCCCTTCTCGGCCGGGTCGATCCCGAGCTCCAGCTTCCCAAAGTGCTCGGCGGCCAGGTCCACGAAGCTCGTGGCAATGGTCTTGCCTATCAGGTCGGCCCCCGTCGCGTACGGCCCCTTCGCCGGCGCCTGCACCTGCAGCTTGCAGTGTCCGAAGTCCAGCGGCATCACCATCTGGCTCTGCGCAGACTTGGCCTCGCCATGGACGGTGCCGTCTATCGACGCACGCCGCGTGCGGTTGTAGGAGCGTACCCGGGCATCATGCTCCTCCACCTGGTCCCAGCCCGTGATACCGAGGTCGACTTGGCCCTCGCCAACGAAGGTAGGGATGTCGGAGGCCGGCAGGAACAGTAGGGCGATGGGGAGGTTCTTTACGAGGGCGATGTCGAGACGGTTCTCGCGCCTGAACTTGATCTAGGACTTATTAGCAACCAGCTGGATCCTGGGCGGGACGAGGGGTCAGGTGCTCACATCAGCGCCCTCTAGCAGATCTAGAGTTGCTTGGTTCAGCCGGCCCTTCTTGGGGACGGCGAACAAAAGGCGGCCCTCGAGGCTGGGACGTGTTAGCGGCGTCTCTTCCATGGTCGGCGTCAGAAGTTGGGCGCGGCCGGGTTTACTAACTGGTTCACGAGGTCCATTGCGGCGGGGTTGAGGTTGGGCAGGGTTCGGCGGAGGTGTTACAGAGACAAGATGCTCCGGGTCGGGTTAAATAGCCAGTTGTCTCCACAAGATGTCCCAATGGGTTCGGGATCTTGTTACACGGGCGCGTATGACTCGAGTCGCGATGGCGGGAAAATGGTCCTTGCAAGCTCGAGGAAATTCTGGCCGAACAATTGACCCCTCCAACATTCAAGTGTCCCCCACCTTGCCCCACCTTCTTGCCCGCGTTCGCCCTGAACAATGCTCACACAGTGCAGAAGGAATGACTCAAGCAACATGAACACACCGCAGACATTGCCCGGAAACCATCTCCACTTTCAACCTCGTGTTTGCAAACGTGCTCTGCTTCGAGTCTCGCTGTGGTCCAGCTCACATTAGCCATTTAGCACTAGCACTGCTAGCTCATTTCCCCATCTTGGTTATTCGTCTTGGATGGTAATCAGTAACTAGGAACGAGGAACAGGGAAGTATGTGACTCAATATCCTACGAAAACATGCCCCAACTACGGAGACGAGAACTCAATGATCTGAGGGAGACTTGGTACCGGGATTGCGCTAGCAGTAATTCTGATATACCAGGGAGAGTGATTGCGTGATACCTGTTGCCTCCCACTTTCCCCTGGTTCCTGGCCTCGACTTTGCAAGGAAAGAGCTACAAGAACTGGGTCGAGCAGGAAAACACCTGCTCGCTTCCCAGCTCGGCGGCTCTTCCTCCGCCCCCGCCCCCGCTCCTTTGCTTTCAACTCGCCTTCGTCTTGTCCAGAACACTCCTTCTCTCACCGGCGTATTCAATTTGGCATTTTCCTGTTCCCTCAACCTACCCCAAACGCTAAACGCATGGACTCCGCCCCTATCCAAGGTGGCCGGCCCCTTTACTTATGAAGTCATACTTCCTAAATGGGATAAACTAAACCACTCAACTACTTCAACGAACCCAGACCGGAGCTTGCAGAGTTGAACGAGTTTCCTCCCAAGAGATCCCTTGGCAAATGACACCAAGGGAGTTTGTTATGATATATCACTTGAAAGATCAGCTGGAGCCCTCGCCTCCAGATCCCTCCAGACGAATCTAGATAAGAAGCAGCTTACAAGCTAAGTCGGGGGGGGGGGGGGACAACAATGGTGGTCGCACGTCGCATGCGCCCGGAGGGCGGGCGAACAGCCCCCGAGGTCGCGACCAAGCGCAACGCCTCACTCCTGCTTTCCATTTCTCAATCAAGGGCGAAGGGAGATGAAAGCCGGTTGGGCGGCACTTCCTGTTAATTAAAAACACCCAATCCCGCCCAAAAACGCGGGGCGCGATGGTGTCTGATTTGAGCGCGACGGAATTTCGCCGCACCCTTGGTCCGAAGCCGACACTGACGGAGGCGCCTGGCCGCGGATCGGGACGACAACATGCCGACGATCGCGGCACATCGCCCCGAGTTAATATGGCACACATTGCCCGGGCAGCAGGCTCCGCGCCTGAAAACGGGTTTCCCGACCGCTGGGGTTCCCCCATAGGGCCCCCTCCTCAGTACCTCGTCCGTCCGAGCGCCGCCACCGCCGTCGAGCCTCCCACGCCAGCGCAGCACAGCACAGCAAAGGCCAAGATGGGCTCTGCGTGTCGCCCGTGGCTGCTACCCCGAAAAGCCGAGGGCACTTTGCTCCTCGTCGAACTACTAACCTACTACAGTACTCTATTATTCGGATGCAACCCATCTCCTCCTTCCGTCCGCCAGCCCGGGTTCCATTCCACTTAGATCTCCACCAGTGACGATGGACGGTGGGGAGGTGGAATCCCTTCGTCGACCGGTCTTGAAGAGTACAGCCTGATGGGGGGCTGACGATTACCTGTAGCGGGTTAACCCACGCCTCGCTGCTAAGACGTGTTCCTTATCCAGCTTCATTGCATCCAGACGGCCACCGCCGTGCTTAAAGCGTGTGTAAATCTAGGGCCTCGCCCCTCCCGCTTCTCACCTATGGACCTGTTAATATCGACAGTTCAACCACCCACTCAGACCTCCACTTAGCCTCTAAAGGTCCCTTCACACTGGCCTATTACTGTACGAGTCCTGCACCATGCATTTCGCTATGCTACTCCCCCTCCTCGTCTCAGCCCTGGGGTTAGTCCACACCTTCCCACTGCCCCGTCAGGCCAAGACCCCCTACCTCTTCCTCGTCGGCGACTCGACCGTCGCGGTGGACGGCGGCTGGGGCAACGGGCTCCTGGGCTACCTCAAGGACCCGGCCAGGGGCGAGAACCTGGGAGTGAGCGGCAGGACTACCGTCTCCTGGAAGTCCGACGGCCGGTGGACGGGACTCCTTGAGAGCATCGAGGCGACCAGGGACGACTACGAGCCCATAATAACCATCCAGTTCGGGCACAACGACCAGAAGGTCATGGAGCTAGACGAGTTCCAGTCCAACCTCGAAAGCATCGTCTCCGACCTAAAAGAGGCCGGCGGCACCCCGGTATGCGATGCCCTGTGAAACTCCCAAAGCCGTGGCTTAGTCCCTTTGCTAACACGTCCCCAGATCCTAATCACGTCCCTCACTCGCCGCAGCTTCGAGGGCGGCGCGGTGATCGAGAACCTCGCCGACTGGGCCGCCGCCACCATCGACGCCGCGGGCGCGACGGGCGTCAAGTACCTCGACCTGAACGAGGCCAGCACAGACTACGTTAACGCCCTCGGCGCGGATAACGGCAGCCAGTACGACCTGTCCAGGGGCGACTCCACGCACCTCAACCCGAGCGGCGAGAAGGTCTTCGGGCGGATGACGCTAGACCTGCTGCTGGAGGCGAGGGGAGACCTTGCCGAGTATTTTGAGGAGCACGAAGCGCTTAGCAAGAAAATTGCGGACGGGGAGTTTGCTACTGGTAATGAATAGGGGTGGTGTGTTTCCAGCCAGGGAAACATTGGCGGCTTGGGGGAATGTGTTGGCCGAAAGCGGCGGTAGCTATAAGTCTTGAATATGCATTGTCAAGTTCTCAGTCTCGCTGCCGTGGAGGCTTCCAGTTTGAACTTAGGACATCGGTTGCTAACGTGAGTAAGTGTTGCTTGTGTCAGTAGAAAGGCAGCGGAGTAGACATTTACAGTGTCGTGTGGACGTATTGTAAACTTCTATACACCAGGCCCGGCCCTATATGTTGTTGAGTCGGTGTCTGCCAGCCACTAGCCAGGTCGAGGGGGAAAGGTCGTTGCCTTCTGTTCATCCGAATGCAGTCCCGGAGGTTGATACATACTTCCGCGGGCTCAGCCAAAAGTCGGCCAAGTGCGACGTCGTCCAGCGCCCCGGACTCGTAGCCCCTGTCGCCCCGGGAAAAGGCTGACCGCGGAAGGGGTCCGTCGGTGTGCGGCCCCACTTATACAGGCCACTTACCAAGAACGGTTCCGGTGCCGGTGCTGGTGCCGGAAGCGTGGAAAGTGGGTCTCGGTGCTCCGGGCCGGAGACTACAATCTAGCGGCAGAGGAACCCCCGCCCGTTCTGAGAAGCAAAGAGGTTGATATATGTTCTTGTTATACCCCTACTGTATTGCCCGATATCTCGGGGAGGGATTCCAGCCACTAAGTTTCGCGAATTACGGTACAAAGATCATGTAAGAGACCAGCGATTCGCAAGCCATGGCGCGCGAAGCCAGACGCCCACCCCCTGGCCGGTGGCGTGCAGCCACCTCATTGTCGGATCGTGCACCTTAGCGCAACTCGGCACCCGGGATCTGGAACGGCAAAGATTCCGCCCAGAGACTAATGCCAGCCCACTTGCAGGAGAGTACCGGCAGCAGCGCATGGGCCGGCTTGGGCGCGGAGCTGATTCGTACTATGGAAGTTGGCCTATTTAGAGAAAGTTTGCAGCCCGGGATTTGGCGTAAGTAGGAAGAGGTTCCTCGCCTCCCCCGAACCGAGATTTAAAAGTTGTGTACTCGTTGAAGTGTAGCCCTACTATCTTTAAACAACCTGTCGCCCAAGGCAAACGTCTCAGTGGGAAGAAACAAGTATCTTTGACCCGCCCTATGTGCGCATGCTGTCATATAAACCACGCCTGTGATGCTCCATATTTCCCATGGCCATCTCCAGGGGTCCGGGCAACGTGGCCATACTCTACTGATGTTAGACCTGCTCCAAGACGCCCCCGACTTGGATCCACCATGGCCTGCTCACACACAGATTGGCTCGCAAGCAGTAAGCGTCGCTAGGAGGTCAGATCTAGTGAGAGCTCATCAATCAATTACACCGCCAGGCTGAGAACTCTCGATGCACATCGGCGTGGCCTGATGGTACTACTCTCTCCCGGGAGCAACCCCTCCCGTAATGTATATGCCCTTGCGCCTGTAAGGTGTGGCTAACCCCAGCTGCCTCCTTAGGCATGTTCAGCTCTGGGCTTGTCTGCTCGCGATGAGCTCTTCGGGACTAGGCAGCGATTCCGGGCCGAACGACAAGGGCAGGAGCTGAACAGGCTACGTCAGTAATGGCCAAGCGGAACAACTGGGCCCGACAACAGGAGGGATACACACTTCGCTCAGCGTCAACACAGCAAAGTTGCCATCCTTGTTGAACATAAAGACCGGCATGGACGTCGGGCAGAACTCTCGAATGAACTGCCGGCACATGCCGCACGGCGAAGTCGGCGACTCGACATCCGTCGCAACCCCAACCGCTCGGAACTTCCTCACCATGCTCGTGATCGCGGTCCCCAGCGCCACTCTCTCGGCGCAGGTCCCCACCCTGCCAAACGAGTTAGTACACTGAGATCCTCACTGCCGATGTGACTTGTTACGGACGGATAGGACGTGTTCTCTACGTTGGCCCCGCTGATCCACGCCCGCTCTCCGGCCTCGTCGACGGCCAGGAGCGCGGCACCGACGCGGAACTGGCTGTAGGGGGCATAGGCGGTGGCCTTTGCAGCGGCGGCCTTCGCGCGCAGGGCAGCGAATTCCTCGGTGGTGATGGCGTGGGAAGCGCACACCTCGGCGATGGCCGCCTCATCCGCCGCGTCGTATATCCTGGTGGCGCTGTTCATTGTTCGTGAGGGTGCGGGAGATCAAGGTAATGCTAAGACAGAGGAGGGCAGTTCTCTTTTGAGCGGGGTAGGTCGTGATATCTTTCGTCGGGGGGGGAGGGAGAGATAAGAAGGGTGGATGGTCAAGAGGGCCCGGCGAGCTCCGTCTGCAGCAAGCGTCTGTGACGTAGGAGTTGTGCCGTGCGAAGCCGACGGTTGCCCCTCGTCAGCACGCGGAAGGCGGTGAAGTCTGGCAGACGTGGGAGCTGCACCGCTCACGAGGCGGACCCGCAAGCCAATTGTTGGCGTAAAAGACGCAACTGGCCTCTCATTGCTGCGGTTTTGAGACCACCTGACCGCGTTCTATGCCGGCCGCCACTGACGATGCTGGAAAGAGCTCGTGAGTGGCGCCGTCCATCGGTGCTTGTGTCAGCTTTCCGCGGGAGCTCCCAGCCGGCACGATCCTGCCGAGCCAGGGTAACAGTGCTAATTGTAGCTTTATTTGCGCAATCCCGTACTGTATATTAGTAAGCCAGTGTCCGGCGACCGGCATGCCGGCAGCATCCGTCTTGGGAAAACCGAGGCCTTGGCCGGTAGATATCTTCGTATCGCTCACTGCAATGTAAGCCGCGAAGCTCTGTGTTTTGCCGGAGCCGATGGGGGAGCCCCACCCCCGCCTGCATCTGAGGTGGGCCCGTGGCGCAAGTACCCCAGACCGAGATATGGAGCCGATCCCAACCTCGGCATCTCGCCAGTACTGCCGCCTGTCTGTTGGCTTAAAGCACCTCCACATACCCCATCGCATCGTCCAGATCTACTCTCCCAAACACACCTACAACTGCAATATCCCAAACGAGTCTCTTCAGCACCATCCAAAATGTCGTCCGGTCCAGGCGTCGGCTTCCAATTCCCGCCGAAGGAGGTTTCCTGGCTGCAGCGGGACGTCCTGCTCTTCGCCAACTCCATCGGCTGCACGCCCGAGGAGCTTCACTTCCTCTACGTACGTCGCCCTCCCAGCTCTTATCACCTGCCACCAGTCCCTCTCGCTAACCAGACTCCAGGAACTCCATCCTTCATTCAGCGCTTTCCCAACCTACCCCATCATCCTGCCCTTCAAGGGTGCTACCCAGGAAGTAGTCGACTTCATCGCCTCCCAGAAAGCTACCCCGATCCCCGGAGTCCCGGAATTCGATCCGAATCGGGCGGTAGACGGTACGTTCTGCGCAGTTTTAGGATATAGGGGCGGCAGCAAGCTAATACCTGTTCTAGGCGAGCGCCAGATTACCTTCTTGAAGCCCCTTCCCACAACCTCGGAGAACCGCCGCTTCGAGATCCGGACAAAAGTTCTTGGTGTCTATGATAAAGGGCGGCCCGGAACCGTCGTTGAGGTCCAGTCCGACCTCGTCGATGCCGCGACCAACGACGTCTACACCCGCGTAGTCGGCAGCGCCTTCTACATCGCCCAGGGTAACTGGCATGGACCCAAGGGCCCGGCCACGAAGTCTTACCCGCCGCCCAAGGACAAGTCGCCCGACGTTGTTACCGAGCACCAGACGACCGCCGGCTCGGCTCTGCTTTACCGCCTCAACGGCGACTACAACCCCCTCCACGCCACCCCCGAGCCTGGAAAGAAGATGGGCTTCGGCGGCGTGATCCTTCACGGCCTGTACTCGTGGAACAGCACCTGCCACGAGCTCCTCAAGTCGCTAGGTGGCAATGACCCCCAGAATATCAAGGAGTACCAGGCGCGCTTCGCGAGCCCCGTGCGGCCCGGCGACAAGCTCATCACGCGCGCGTGGCGGACCGGCGAGAAGGTTGACGGGGACTGGGAGGAGGTGCGCTTCCAGACCCAGATTGAGGGTGGGAAGGTGTGCCTCAGCAATGGGAGGGCGCTGATGCGGTGCGTTGGCGCCGCGGCGAAGAACAAGCTGTAAATGTAGCCTCAGTAGTGTAAACACAATCTACGTTGTCAAAAAGCGTTTGCTGTGTGCGTCTTGGGCCATTCCCTCTTTATCGTTTGGGGACTCTAATCGAATGGTATCCTACGTAGCTGTTGGGCCCCGTGCTTCTTCGCCTCCTGGGCAGCTGCTACACCGCTCGGCACTTTGATACCGCAAGGATCATCCCACCCGTTATGATCATGCGCCCCAGGGCCATGTCCGTGGCCATGGTGGTCCTCTGCTGCCTCCTCCGCCTCTATCGCCTCCTCCGTGCTCATCCCCTCGACGGCAGGTATCAGCGACCCGAACAGGAAGTGCTGCATGACGGGCAGCTTCGCAAGCACCTCGTTGACAAACATCCGCCGCATTCCGCCTTCCACCTTGACCCACGACTTGGCGGCCGATATGTCATCCAACATGGGGCTGTGCCACCGCAGGCCCTTGACCGTCTTGGTTGTGTTGACAAAGACGACCTGGCCCAGGTAGAGATAGTCGGCGCCAAACTCCTCGAGCGTCAGCTCATGGTGTACTGAGAGTGGTGTGATGTAGGGGTGATGGAGCAGCTGCGATGCGCCGAAGAGGAACGGGAGGAACTGGTAGTCGTCGAGGCCCCATACACCGTGGGACCCTGCGGGCTCCAGATAGTAGGTTGACTGAACGGTGCGCATAAGGTCGAGGTAGCGGTTGAAGACGTGGAGGACGAGGGCGCGAAAGTCGGAGCGATGTAGGATGTCGAGCTGGTAGAGGCAGAGGAGCCACATGGCAAAGTTGAGTTCGTGGCCTGAGCCGTAGTCTATCCGCGAGTAGTTCCCGAGGGAGTGGAGGAAGTAGGTCGAGCATTCGTCTATGGCAGCGTCAGAAGTGAGGCCTAGCCGCTTGTGCCACTCGGGCAGCTTGCCCTTCGCTAGGTCGAGAAAGTCACGGAACATCTTGTTGCCGAAGCGGGAGCCGCCCTGCTCATTGGGAGGCGCTTGATCCACAAGGCTCAAGGTCTCGTCTAGTACCGCTAGAATCGCCCTGACCGGCTCACTAAAGTCCTTCTCCTTCACCGCCGAGCATGGCGTGTCGGTCACAGACTCCGAGAGTCCAAAGACCCATGCCTGGATGAGCTTGCACGCCGACGAGGATGTGAACAGGTCGAGATCCTCTTTTGATAGGATTCGCCTCGTCGGGGTCTGGAAGGATAGCGAGCCGGCGTCCGGGGGCGGTGGGAGTGACGGCGTCTCGGGGCGAGGCGTGGGGTTCGTGGGCTTGGAGCGGCGTCGGGGCTCAAGCTTGGGCAGGCGGTCTTTTAAGGGTGCCTGCAGGTTGGCGGGCGCGCCTTCTTGTGGTGCTGGGCCCGGCATTGTGGAAAGGAGTGCTAGTGATTACGATTCGATGATCGAGAGCGAAAGAGGCCAGTGGTTATCGTAGAGGAGGTTGCAATCGGACGATGGGGATTATGCGATCAAGGTTGCTGGAGGGAGTTATGGGCGGGGCTGATGTAATATTAGCGAGCTGCCGCGGGGTGGAGGTACTGTCGGTGGTGCTGAGAGCTGGTGCTGCGGCACCAAGACCCCGCGCTAAACAGCAGACGGACGCTAACAGTCAGATGTACCGAATCTGCACCAACTCCCAAGTCGAGCTGGATTTTTTTCGTGAGAGACAGGCATCTCCCTCCCACCTTCAGCCCTACCACGTTCCCGCGAGCACGCGCCTAGGGCCAGATCTTCGCCATGGCCCCGACGCTAGAGCCTGAGGCCGAGATATCGCCTCTCCCTAATCCGGACGGGTCTGTCGCCTTCTCTTACGCCGGCTACAAGGTCATCGCGTCCGCCAACGGCCCCATAGAGACCGTCAAGCGTGATGAATACGCATTCGAGGCACACGTCGATGTTGTAGTACGGCCACCGGCCGGAGTTGGAGGTAAGAACCCTCTTACCCGCCTTGCCTCAGCAGTCCCGTGCGGATGAGCTCCATGTTCAGAAGACTCACGTGGATGGATATGCAGGAACGAGAGAACGGCATCTTGAGTCGGTTCTTCAGTCAGCCCTCCGCCAGATCATCCCTGTTAGGAACTTCCCGCGGAGTCTCATCCAGATCACCCTCCAAGTCACGGGGTTGCCTGAGAATGAGTACACGAACGGCAAGGTTACCCAGTACAACATCGTAGGTGCCGAACCATCATCTCTGAAGCTCCCGCGTTACATATGCTCTTACTCATATGAGACTCACTGGCGCTCCACGCGGCCGGTACTAATGACCGCGTTCCAATAGAACCTCCCGATCATCCCAGCATTACTCCATGCGGCTATTCTGGCCCTCCTATCCGGAGCCATTCCCCTGAAGGGCATAGCAACTGCGGCATTGGTGATCGTCCCTGAAGCGCCGAGCGGCGAGAAGATCATCGTCGATCCGACCCAGGTCCAGATTTCCCGGGCCAGATCCGTCCATGTTCTTGCTTTCACGTCCGAGGGAGATCTCCTACTCGTGGAGAGCGAGGGCCAGTTCTCGCTGGCCGAGTGGGACGAGGTTGCGGGTGCGGCACGCAAGGTATGCTTCCACTCGGAGGACGAGATGGTGGTGGACACGGATGAGAAGCCCAGGCCCGCAGACATGAAGCAATTCATTCGGACCGTCATGGCCTCTAAGGTGGCGGCTGATCTGCATTGGCGGATCCCATCTTGAAGGAGGTCTCCCGCGACCAGGGCTGACAGCAGTTCGGAACTGATGGGGCTGCCGACGCATGGCCGTCGGTGTTGACGCCAAGAGAATTCGGAGGACGTGATACTCGATACGAAAGAATTCGAGACAGGTCCCTGCCCCCGGACTGCTGTTGAAACGAGACGCGCTGCTTCGGCTGGGGATACGATCCCCTTGTCCCGGGGTGGGTGTGGGTCTGGTAGGGGTTCGGCGATTATGCAGGAAAAGGGGAGGACAGCGACATGGTGGCCGGCTCCAATGCTTCAAAGCTTCATGATGATGCATCCAGGGTGGAGAGTTCTCGAGAAAGGGAGGTCCTGGCGATAAGCTGGAGGTGCACGGTCCGACGGGGTTTGAGAACTACTGCAACGTGGGAACCGGAGGACTTCATGGCGCTGACACCGCCTAGTGGAATACTCAGATCAGGGCCGTAGAATTCCCATCCCGATAGAATAGGCAGAATAGTTCCACCGGAACAATATCCGAAAGAAAAGAGCTCCCTGAAGCTCATACACACCGTTTGTCCAGAGCCTCCACTGATCGCTTGGCGATATACCCCCGTCTGATCTGCGACAAGTCAAACACAACCAGATACCCAAGAGCCCGCACGGGCTTCACCTCCCGCTGTCGAGGGAAGAAGAGCCGAATCCCCACCTCGTTTGTCAAAAATCCCTCGAGACGCGAACACGATGGAACGCCACCGGGACGTGGCCCACGATTCAAACGTCGGCTTGCCGCCGGGTTTCGGCGGAAATGGCGGTCGAGGATGTGACGGCCCGCGTCGGCCACGAGGCCTCCATGCCGTTCCGGCTCCCCACAAGGCCCGTTCCATGTATGTGTGTGGGACTACCGAACGTCAGAGGAGCGGCAAAGGCGCCTTGGGTAATGCTCGACTCGGGATCCCCAGACGGGCTGAATGCTTGCAGCTGGATCTCCGCGAGGCATGCCGAGCCATGTCCGTCCCGGCCTCCCGGAGCTGTGTGCAGCTGCGGTGCAAGGTGCTGCAGCCTCCTGCATTTGTGCAGTGAGGTTCTGCTGCTATGAGTTTCTGCAGCGGGTAGAAGTATCTTCATGCATGTGATAGTGAATGACACCAGGTCTGGTTGGCCGCCGCCTTGCCTCATGTTGGAACCGCTCGCAGCCTACGGGAGGATGGACCAGGATGCACGCACTCTGGACTCAGACCCACGTGGAAGGGGTCCTTAGTAAATATGGGTCACTATCTCCCGCGGCAACAGCCCTGCTCCTTTCCCGGCCGAAAAGTGCCCTTTACATGTAGTTCTCGGGGGCAGCAGTGGCACGAAGCGCCGCGCTGGCGGCTAGGTGGCCGGGAGCACTTGCCTCGGACACCCCTGGCGAGTCCAGACCAGCCAGTGCTTCAGGCTGGCGGCGCCACAAGAGTTTCTAGTCGATACCTTGTCCGGTGGGGGCGTCAAGTAACCAGTACTTTTCTAGGAGGCCAAAAGCCCCGTTAAAGTATCATGTTTCCCGTTCCTATACAATTGTAACTGAAAACTCGACGTAGCATACCTCCACCCCTGTGCCTGCCCCCACTTCTCCGTCTGACCTTCCCGCCAAGCTGTGATATCCTGATACACCGTCGCAAGGGGGAAGGGTCGACCGCCAAACTTTGGCCTCACTGCTGGAGCCGGTAAGCTCCACGGCAAATTCTAAAACGACGACGACAAGTGCAATTCCCAGACGGGCCCCGCCCACTGGTCCAGCCCGTCATGGCCCCTTCTAGACTGTAACCGCGCTGGGACAGGCCCGCAACACGCCTCGTCCCTCTGCATCCTTGATCGCCCATCACGGCCGAGTTTAAGGAGACAATATAAACCCGCCGAATCGGAGCTTTCGCCCCCTTCCCTCTTTCGGCTCTCCAGTCTTCTCGTGGTAGACCCAACGACCTCCGCTTCTCCAGCTCATCCCAACACAGGCGCCACAGCGAAGCAGAACTCTGGCAGTTCTTGCGATTACCGCTTCCGTTCCGTCTTCCTGTGCGCCTCGTGCTGTGCTCGGGCTTCATATTTTCTTCTTTTTTGTACATACTTCCGGCATTCTGAGTTGTCTTCTATTCTGTTCTTGGTCTTATTCGTCTTTCATCTCGGGATATCTTCCGTTTCTGTGGCCTTGACTATTTATTGCCTTGGCGTATCCAGCTCGTCCCTTGGAGGGCCACACAAAGCCTTCATCACACGCCTATTCTCTGCCAAGCCGCCTTTCACATTGCATATAGACCTGGCGTCAACTTGTTCATTGTTCCAAGCGTCCTGCATATAGACCCCTTCGGCTGTCATTCGTTCATAGACAAGCCGCTTCCATTCTATCTTTGTTTCTTAATTCAGCCTCGACTGCATGTCACCCTGCACACTTGCCCACGTGTGCTTGGATCCACGCCTCCATTGTCTTCGTCACAAAGGAATCCAGCGCGCCAATTCGTTCTTTGCATCCGCCTCTGCCACGCGTTAGGTATTGAAGGACGGAAAGCTTGAAAAAGGTATGGAAACATATTGTCGAGATTACCGAGCCCTTACACCCGCGCTATACCGTTCCAATCATCTAGGGATGGCCATTGATACTGACATCAGCAGCTCGACGGGTTCCACCGAGGGAGAGCTGATTTACAGCGGCACTAGCCCAAGCCTCAGATCAGATCTTGGGGTCCATCTCCACGTCATCTCGCTTCTCGCTTTGCTTCCGCTCTTGTGTGGCACCAACGCTGCGTAACGCTGAGAAATCCGTCCTTTTGGATTCCGGGTCGCATCCTCTGACCGATAAGCCGGGTCATCCGGTTCTGCAAGAGCTGTGGAGGGCGCTTCATCCGTCCAAAGAAGACCCACCCACCCGTCCTTCCTACGCCGTGGAAGGAGGAAGAAGTCCAGCTAGCCAAGTTCCGGCCCGCCCCTCCAAAGTCCGAACCTTGCACGCCGCCAAGCTTATCCGGACCCACCACCCTTAGCCATGTCGAGAAGCACCCTCACCTCCCCCACGTCTATCCATCCAGCCCTGAGTAACCCGCCTTGTTTGCCCATGCCCGCCGACTATATTAAGAGCATTTCGGACCGCCCTCGGACCTCGAGCGCTCGCTTGGGAACTGCGCCAACACCCTTCCCACCTCCAGATTCGTGTCATGATTCGCAAAATGCAGCAGACTCGAGCCAGGCAACCCCTGATGCGACATCGTCTTTGACTAACCCCGCCGCTGCCTCGGATTTAGGCCCCCAGCAGCCCGGCCACCGCAGAAACGCCCCATCGCAAGACCCCCCTCGCCAGACGATTCTCAAGGCCTTGGCCTCAGCCGGGAGGAACAATAGGCCCGAGGCTCTCAGCTTGCCCGGCATGCTCTCGGCCCACAGCGGGGTCGACGAACGGCCCGGCACCTCGGCGTCCTCGCAGCAGCTCGCAGAGGCCCTGAACGAGATCGCCTGCCGGACCCTCACCCCGACCGTGTCCGGCGCCTTCCCCGCCGCGCTTCAGTCACCATGCTTTTACCACCAGCGCTTCGACGATGCTGTCGACATCGAGAAGGTCCTAGAGGAGATCAAGAACGACCAGTACATGTCTCACTCTCGGCTTGTTCAGACCGCCACCGGAGTTCGGGAAGTGGCCAAACAGCTGCAGCGACGGCCCATCAAGCGCGCGGTTCGCAATGTAATGATTGTAACCAAGGCGCGCGACAACCAGCTGGTGTACATGACCCGAGAGCTGGCTCTGTACTTGCTCACCATGCCACGGTACGGCTCCGACGTCGGCGTGAATGTCTATGTCGATGCCAAGCTACGGCATGGAAAGCGCTTCAATGCCGCGGGCATTACCGACCTCGACCCGCGCTTCAAGGACATGCTCAAGTACTGGACTCCGGATTTGTGCTGGAGCCAGCCAGAGATGTTCGATCTCGTCCTTACCCTCGGCGGTGACGGCACAGTCCTCTTTACATCGTGGCTCTTCCAGCGCATTGTTCCGCCCGTGCTCTCCTTCAGTCTCGGCAGTCTCGGGTTCCTGACGAGCTTCGAGTACGAACGATACAAGGACCACCTGAACCGTATCATGGGCTCGGAGGGCATGAAGGTGAACTTGCGCATGCGGTTCACGTGCACCGTCTACAGGAACGGCGTCGGCGATGAGTCGGAGGAGGGTGAGCAATTCGAGGTGCTCAACGAACTCGTCATCGACCGCGGCCCGAGCCCTTATGTCTCGAACCTGGAGCTCTATGGGGATGACGAGCTCCTCACCGTTGTCCAGGCGGACGGGTGCATCTTCTCCACCCCAACTGGTAAGTTTCTGCGACTTTAAAACGTGGAATGCCTCACGTACTTACACCCTTCCAGGATCCACTGCGTACTCTCTCTCCGCTGGCGGCTCCCTCGTCCACCCGGACATACCCGCTATTCTCCTCACTCCTATCTGCCCCCATACCCTCTCATTCCGCCCCATGGTCCTCAGCGACACCATGGCTCTAAAGGTTTCAGTCCCGCGCAACTCCCGTGCAACGGCCTACTGTGCCTTTGATGGCAAGGGCCGGCTAGAGCTCCGGCAGGGTGACTACGTCACCATCACTGCCAGCCAGTATCCATTCCCTACCGTCGCGCGGACGGACACGGAGTGGTTCGACAGCGTGTCGCGCACGTTGAGGTGGAACGTGCGGGAGGCGACACAGAAGCCCTTCGACCCATCGGGGGGCGACAAGGAAGAAGGCGGTGATCTGGGCGAGTGGGACATCGATACGGATTCGGGGTATTATGCGAGCGAGGAGGGGAGCATCAGCGCTAGTCCCTTGAGAAGGCAAATGAGTCTCCTGGGGATGTGAGAGCATGCACAATTGCTCACACCTTTATATATATACAACACCTGCAGAAGGTGGTCTCTGCATCTAGCTAGCATTTTTGGCATACGGATTGGAGGGATCCCAAGATAGATGGGATCATACATGCATCGGCGCCAGTCGTTCCCGAACATACATAGTTTCAAGCATACATATGGCTATACTCGCATATAGAGTTGGCAATACAACACCATGACATCCAAGGGGACTTCTCAAGGGCCAGCAGCTAGGGGTCCTGCACCGGCCGACGTCTTAATTCCATGTTTGCCTGTGTCTACCACGTAAAACAGTTGTAGTACTCGGCCCCTTCGGTCGGAGAAAACTCACAAGCCGTGGCCGAGCTCCTGACCACTTGGGGGGAAAGAATACCCGAGTAGCAGGTGTGCCGTACATCTGATCGACACTGGGAGAGGGAAAGGGGGGCAAGGAGGATCTGCCGCTGCGACGTTGATCTTCGGGGTTTTGGCCAGGTGAGAAGACGGGAGCTCACCCCCTTCGCATTATTCGGCCTCGGGCAAAGCGTGTTTGGTCTCGGCGGCATGGCAGACGCACCCGGCTCAGTGCAGGCGCTTTCACATTATTCCCATAACTAACAAGCTCCGCGACACCGTTCCCCACCGTTTCCCCCGAAAGACAAAACCCCCTCCCAGAAACAAGTACAAGATCAACACCCCGTTTCGCAGCCTTTCCGTCTTCCTTTCATCCCGTCAGCGCTGTGGTCGTCCCCAAACAATTGATAACGTCCGAATTAGCCCCAGCGTCCGGCCGACATGATTCCCACGCCCTGCCCACCGGCACGAGGCCGAGATATTCTTACATGGCTGGAGTGACGCATCACCGCCAGTTCCCCTGGCTGAGCGCCAACAGCCCCGCAACGCAGTCGGCATCCCCTTTCTTGCCGGGGCTCACCTCCCCACGCATAAACTTGTCCACCTCACCGCCGCGGGCCTCGCCCTTTTCGCCATCCTCAAAGATCTTCAGGGGCGACTCGCCCCGCTTGCCCCTCTGCGGGAAGGGCGTGGGGCTAGCGCGGGAATTACTCGTGGCGGGGAATCGCTGCTCCTGCAGGACGCGGTCCGTTCGCCGCGAGGGACCTTCCGGCAGGGGTCGCCGGCGGCTAGCGAGGTTCGGGTTGCCGTCTTCGTCGGGGCTCAGGTTCTCCTTGTCTGAGTCCCCAGACGGCGAGACGAGCATCGAGACGCGAAGCTTCTTCGAGGACACGTCATCGTCCTTGTGCAGGCCATTCTCGTCAGTCCTCTTTCCAGGATCGGCGAGGCGCGCGATGCTCGAGTGGCTCTTGCCGAGCTTCGGCTTTTTCGCGAGCGGATTCCGCTTCGAAAGGGGCGCGTTCCGCTTGTTAGAGCTCGGCTGGAGGACGGAGCCGGAGGAGCGTAGGAGGCTGATCGCAGCGAGGGCGGAGCCGTTGGCTTCATTTTCGGCCATCTTGGTGAGGTCGTCTGGCGCGTCGTCGTCGCAGCAGAGTTCCCACGCGTTTACGTCGCGAGACCGCCCGCGAGCGAGGCGTGGAGGGGGGAGACCGCCCGTCAGGGTCGAGATGGGGGGCAGCGTCACGCTGGGGAGGGCACTGTGACTGCGGTGCAGACCGCGAGGGCGCATATGGGGTAGCGTAGGAGCGGTTGATACGGGCAGTTCGTGCTGCATGCGAGGCGGGCTCGTCTCGTTCGATACAATCTCGGCCTTGCCCTCGAACGAGAAGGATAACCGGACACGCGAGCGGGAGGCTCCCCCTGCGTCAGACCGCGTGGATGAGCAAGAAGAGGGGGGGAAGGAGTCCGTTCTGGTATACCGGGTCAGTCTCACTCTCCAATCAGACACAGCAGATGTTGGCCTACTTTTGAGTATCATCGAACGCCGCCGACAAAGGCGTCGAGAACGTGCTGGCATTCCACCGGTTCGCCAAGTAGCCCGTGGTGCCGGGGAACGACTGTGAAAGACCAGGTGAATGAGCAGCCGGCTCTGACGTCGGGCTCTTCGCAGGCTCGCCAGCACCGCCCTCCTCGACCTTCTTAGGTTCTCCATTTTCAGGAGACCCATTGTCGGCATCATTGAAGCTTTGCTCCGAAGCTTGGGAACCGCCAGACGCGTGTGACGACGCCGGTGAGGGGCCGTTCGGGGTATCCCCCGGGCTAGACGCGGGAGCGTAGGGCGTTTCGGCGAGGATCGAGGATCCTGCTATCGACGGGTCGGCGACTATCTGCATCCCCCCACAGCGGAGGGCGGCAATCTCCTGGGGCGTGAGGGGACGCGACTTGCGGCGGTCATTCTGTCGACGGTTCTGGAACCAGATCTATGGGTCGGTTAGAGCTCGGTATCCCGCGTATATCCAATTGCCAAGCAAAAACGAGCTGCTGGCGCGTCATCCAGGCCGGTAGACTTGCCTGGACCTCCTTCTCGTTCAACGACACGCGTTTTACGATGTCGACACGCGCTATCTTGTCGGGCTTGGGGTTCTCGCGGTAGGCGGCTTCTAATATGGCCTTGTCTCCGGCTCTAGACGGATTCCAAGCGTTAGCTCCGGTCGGCTGGAGCTCCCAGCTAGGGTGAGGGGTCCATACTGGGTTCGTTTCCTCTTGTTTTTGGGGTGCCTCTGAGGGTCAACGTTGACCACGGTAAGCTCCCCCATGGAACGATTCGCGTCGTGGGAAGCCATCTGGCTCGACTCGAACGACAGGGCGTGTGTGGGCGTCTCGAAGGAGGAAGGGGAGGGATCGGCCGACGCCATGGCAGGAGAGGAAGGTCTTGAAGGAGAGTAGTCACGAACGAGTGGACGGCATCAGAACGAAGAACAAGAGCGTGGAAGGGCGTTTCTTTGGGTGTTGACGAGAAGGATGTTTGGAGGTTGGGGCCGGAAAGGCGAGCTCGAAGTCCCCGAGAAAGCTACCGGGGTTTAAAGAGAGTGGAGAGGCGAGAAGCTCTTTAACCAGACAGGGGGACCTCACGGTGCCGCGAGCGTGGCGGGATGAAGCAAGGGTTCGCGATTCCGGCTTCATTAACACAAAGCTACCGGGGTACATCCGCCCAGGTTCCGCGTCGAGGGTCGCAGCCAGTCACGTCGCGTTAAATTGGCCCCAGCCGTCCCAAACAGGAAACAATGTCAACATGCTCCACGTGACCGTTTGCGAGAAGTGGATCTGATCGCGGGTTTCAGCGCTTCGATACAGGAATACCACTCTAGCCGCTCCTTGACCAAGTACCGCGCCTTGTACCTGGTGCTCGTAATGTCAACCCCACAACTTTATGCTCCGAACACGCCCGCTATGCGTCCTCTTTCGTGCATCCATCCATCCATCCATCCATCTTTGCGACGCAGCAATGCCGCAGCTTTCCAAGCGGGTTGTGAACGTCCTTGGCCACGATAGCCCCATCATCGCCCGCTGAGCGTCACCTTCTCATTAATCCTAGCTATTGCATCTCTCACCGCAAGAATCCCGCCGACCCGCTTTCGGCGGCACGAGCGACGCGCCTGTGGCTCCTCACGCCCAATTTCCGGGGCGGCGGAGCCCCATCCAGGGACGTCACCCAGCCATAGACGCGTCCACTTGAAAAAAAAATAAGCTGCAGGTGTCACACCGGCAGAAACGCGCTTCCCCTCCCCATGCCGGTAGGGCTTGGCGGGCTGGAAAAGTCAATCTTGGAGCTCCGCTGTCGTCTTTAAACGAGCCGGTTACCCGCACCCCAACCTTCTATCGGAGCTCATGCGCGCGACGCGGCCATGACGCGGAGGCTCCTCTTGCGGAACGTCCCGAGGCCGGCGTTCCTCGGCTGCTCGACACGCGGTAGCAGGCTCTTTTGCCAAGCTACATAAGTAGTCCATGCACAAATCGTTGAGGGATCCCGTCTCACGCCTTGAGACCGCATCGCTCCTCTATCGTTGTCTGTCCTTCGCGCGTCCCCTCGTTACAGAGCTCAGCGAAGGACGCCCAACACTGTCATGGACCGAGCGTCCTGGACATTTGCTTGCATGGTGGAGAGGTGTTCCAAGCCTCGCGCCCCGACTGGCCTCAGCCCTGGGTAGCTGCACGTCCACGGTGTTTCCGATAGGATGTAGCTGCATCAGCTGTCGACAAACTTGCCTCTCCATATACGTGCCTGATGTCTCCGCCCGGGCATCTTAGGAACACTGACACGTATAACCCCTCAAGAAGGCGCCCCAGGTTCGTTATCCGAATACGCGAACACGTTCGACTATTGGGAACCCGGAGGTAGACGCCGTGGCTGGGGCCCGCGTATGTGAAGCTCACGTTGACGCCTGACGCCTCCGTTCTCTTCTCGCGCAGGCCAAGGTACAGGAAGCCTATCTTGACGGTTGGGGGCCGCGGGCTTGGCTTGCGCTACGCCCAACTATGCCAACGAACCTAAGCTCTGGCTTGCGGCTAGACCTACGCCATTCTCGTCACCTCGTCGGTGTCGTCGGTAGACCGTTCAAGGTTCAGTCGAGGTCTCTATAGACCATTGCGACACGGAGCGCTGTCGACCTACGCGTCCTCCTTTCATTTAGTAGGCCCGAGCAATGGGCAATTCTCTATCCGTATCTCGTGATGAGACCTCCGTTCTGCAGCGCCTCCAACAGCATGATTCGCCCATCCAGCAAGTTTTCATCTGCGGAGTTACCACACTACACACCAACTCGGTGTTGCTGGTCTTTTCTGGTCTTTTCTGAAGCAATCATGTTGCAGCTTATCTTCAGCCCCGGTGTGGCAATGACCTTGCATACTACAAAGGCACATCCTGTGAAGCTACTGGCTGGATACGCCCCCCAAGCACCCTTCTTCCCCCTCCTCCGACGCCACAAGGCTGTCGCTGAGACTTACACATTGCTCCCTCTCAGAGAAATGGCCTTCTAAAGGTGCCGCCCCCCTCCCAAGCAACCTGGGCCTCTTGGCTCTTCGTTCTTCCGTAGTCCATCATGGTTGCATGTAAACGACTTTGCTACGTCACATGACACGGATGATATCTTCAGCTTTCATGATGCTCACAACACGTCTCTGCGCCCTGCTTCACTCTCTCACCCTGGCCGCGACCTCCGCCGTCCCCCAACCTCCCGGCCTAAACGACGACCAAGTGCTTCTCAGTCCTGCCGAGCCTTCCGGCTATAACACCCCAGAACCATACCCCAACTCGACATGGGGCGCCTTAAAGGTCCTCTTTAAGCGAACCTGCAACTGGGACAATGGGAACTATTGCGACGGAGCCGGCGCCCTCTGTTGCATGAACCTCGAGGCTGATCTTGGCTTCTGCTGCGGCGGCAGCGACTTTGGACCATGCTGTGGAGATAGCTGCTGTTTGAAGGGATATCAATGCGCCTATGCCGACCGGTATACGCCCCCTAGCCCACTCACCTTGCCCCTTCCACTCACGATAAGCGAGTGGCATTGCTAACTAATGTGTGCCCACAAGGACAACTTCCTCCTGTTGCCTTGACGGTGAGTCCTGTGGTGGATTTCCGACGAAGACAGAGGTGGTTCAGGAGACAGTAAGTGTGGTCACCACACTGGAGGTCGTAACGACCGACGACAACGGACAGACCATCACCGAGCTTCGAACTTCCACGGCCGAGCAAGTCGACGGCGGTATCGTCGACCCGACGACCGGCCCAGACCCTCAGCCCTCAGGATCGATCCCGGAGTCCGGGTCCGACAATACCGGTGCAATCGTCGGCGGAGTAGTTGGCGGCGCGGCCCTTCTGATGATATCTGGGATGCTTCTCTTTATCGGACACCGGAGAGGCTGGCTCCAGAAGCGGACCCCCGGCGTGGGCCCTGACGGCGAGCCCAAGGCGCCTTCTGGTGGACCCTTGAGTCCGCACCATCCCCATGCGTTGGCGTATTCGTATGACGGGCAGACACTAGCAGGGAGAGGGGAGGTCCCGGGGACACCGGGTTACGCTGAGATGTCGGCGGATCGGGCAAGGTAAACTTGCCGGTCGCTGAGGGCGGCGGTTGAGCATGTCCCGCTCCCAGAATACGTGATGATATGAGACGTTTGATATTTAAGTCTTGGAATAGGGAAAGATTCGAGATTGTGAGCTAAATGGGACTTGGCCAGTCCATGGTTAATACTATACTTGTAAAACTCGGTCGCCATGTGCTTCAAGCTATCCCTGGGTTACTCATGTTGCGGGAGTACTGAAGATCTGGTCTTCGACGCCAGGGGTTTCGTTCAGCCGAGAGGACTGTTAAGATCGAATCAACGAGGACTTATCTCAAATCTTCGAATATTTGTTATGAAGACAAGAAGGTACTCCGCAGCCTGGAGAGATCCGTAGGTGGCATGTAAGCCATTTATTCTAATCTCGTTTTCTCTGTCTCACGTTAACATTGGCATATCAACCTTCTGCCAGCAGGATTAATCCTCGAACTGAAAGGGGGGTCAAAAGATAAGCCACAGTGACTATATCGTTGCCGGTGTAGAATCACTATAGATATGCCTCACTCAGCAAGAGAAGATATCAGGGTGTTTATGTAAAACAGACAAAGCATCCCGGACTGGATGACGACGTGTATTTGTACTGGCCCGCGTCTAGTCAACTACCAAGTTACCCGTTCCCAACGTGGGCCTCTAAGAATTATCCTTGGATTTAGGCCTCAATGCGGTCGCACCAGGCCCTCCGCTGTTCCTCCCCGACCCCCCTCTTTTTGTCGTCATGCTCGTATCTCGTGCCCCTTTATACGCCATAACATCACAACCCTAGCCTCTGCCCACGTTCCGAGGCCATGGCGAGGTCCCGACAACCCGGCTGTTCATCACGAGGGAAGTCAAGGCCTCAAGACCTCGGGCGCGTCTCACCCGGTACCTTTCCCCGGATTTACAAGTCGTCATCAGAAAGCTCACCAGGAAGAGGCATGGCCGCGGCCTGGTCCATCTCGTTGCGGTACTCCTCGAGGAGCTTCTCGTCGACCTGGGCGGTGGGAGGCGCAAGGGCGGGCGCGGCGACGAACTCCTACAATGCGAGGTTAGAATCACACGCTCAAACTAAACAAATTTCCGCAGCGCGCCCCAAAATCCGCTGATATGACTGGAGAGGGCCTGGAGAAGGGGGGGAATTCGGATCGTACCAGCTGAGGGTTGCCGACAAGCTTGCGAGCCAGCCAGAGGAAGGGCTTCTCGAAGTTGTAGTTGGACTTGGCCGAGATGTCGTAGTACTGGAGGTTCTTCTTCCGGTGGAAGGTGATGGTCTTGGCCTTAACCTTGCGCTCCTTGACGTCGACCTTGTTACCGCAGAGCACGATCGGGACGTTCTCACAGACACGGACGAGGTCACCTGTTTGTGTGTTAGTTCTGAGTCGATGCTATCACCGCAGAGGTGGGCGCAAAGAGCGGGAATGACGTACGGTGCCAGTTGGGGACGTTCTTGTAGGTGATACGGGAGGTCACGTCGAACATGATGATACCGCACTGGCCGTTGATGTAGTAACCATCGCGAAGACCACCGAACTTCTCCTGACCGGCGGTGTCCCAAACATCGAACTGGATCTGGCCGAAGTTCTGCGAGGCGACTGTTAGCAGCCGAGAGGCGCGTAGCGGGGCCCGGGGTTTGCGGGGTGATAAAAAAAACATACGGTCGTGAAGCCCAGAGGGTGAACCTCGACACCGAGGGTCGCCATGTACTTCTTCTCGAACTCACCCGTCACATGGCGCTTGACGAAGGTGGTCTGCAAAAAAAAATTGCGGGTTAGCATGATGCCCCTCATCAAGCAGCGGGGTAGTTCGGCAAGGGAGCATCCCGCCGCCGACCAGGGCGGAGGACAGAACGCGAACAATTTTCCCTGGGGCTCATTTACCTTGCCAGTGCCACCGTCGCCAACAAGGACGAGCTTGAAGGTAGGCGTCTCCTGCTGAGCCTGGGGGGCGGCCATGATGGTCGAATGTGGATGGTAAACAAGACCGCGGGTATCTGGCGAGCAGTCGGCAAGACGTTAGCGATCGGATCCGTAACAGCGTCCAGCGCGTGTCGCGACCTTGGAAGGCTGCAAAAAGGGGGAAGGCTGGACAGGCGTGATATCGCGTACCTAAGGTGGTGTGGTGGTGGTGGGAAAATTTGGTAGGTGAGGGTGGCGGTTGGATCGTGCGGGATCGAAAGGCGGTCGGCTAGCGGGCTCTTCTGACGTTTTAGAGGGAAGTGGGATGTGCTGGGGGGCCTTGGGGCAGAGGGGAATTTGAGTCGGGGCCAGAAAATTATGTCAGGCTGCAACGCTGGAGTGGCCCACCCGCTTCATTATTGTCAGGTTGCTCGGAGACCCGCTGCGTGCCTGGCGGGTGTGGGTAGCGGAGTATCACGTGACTAGTCTGCCAAGCGCCTGCGATTCGGCGCGCCGACATATGCCAGGCTTCCTTTCCAACGCAAGTCTTTGAGATGCATCGTCGACCCACCGGCGGTCTCTCTCATAGAAGGAACAATGGCAGTCTAGCCTTTGTCTTTCCTGCCACACCAGCCCCATCTGAGAGAGTCCGAAGGCGATAATGCCCAGGCCGCTCGGCCGGTCATACCTCCATTTTACAACGCCTTTAGGCATCGTTAGGCAGGACATCATGGGGCTCTATCATGGGCTCAAGTCTTACAAAGCCCACTCCTTCAGGCACTCGGGCTGTTGGGCACGTTCTCTTTATCTCGCTAGCATATAGCATGAGACTCGCGGATCGGACACTTCGCCTTTGTGGTACCAAGTATTGTTTGTTGAATTGCTGCCATTTCGGCCCAAGCGCGTCGCATAATACCATGGTCTCATAAAACTAGTAATACATGATCCAGGCTGGGCATTGTCCTGAATAAATGTACCGAGAAACGTTCTCGACAGGTCCAAGATCCCCAGCCCTAGGATCTACAGAGGAAGGATATGACAACCGAGGAGGCCCCTCCCTCCCCAGTCGCGCTTCGGCTTCAACGACAACTGCAGTTCCTGGACCGCCTCACCCTCGATTCTAGACACCTTGACCAATACCGTTCCCTGGCCCAAACGTGTCAGCAAACATACTGGTAGCAGCGAGATGAAACTGTTTTCCTTACCCCCTCGTTTCCTTGAACGCACTCTGCCACCTTCTTCAGATCGTCGTGGTTCGACCCGTTGACGTAGCCAAAGTTCCGGATCTGGTCACCCTGCTTGAGCCCCGCCAGGGATGCGGGGCTCCTATCGACAACAGTATTCACCCTCGCGAATGGCGCCATCAGGACGGGCGGCGCTACGTAATCCCGAAGCGGTTCCTGGGGGGTGGAAGTTTGCGGTTCGGTTGGCGCGGCGACTTCATCGGGGAGGTTGGCAAAGTGCTCGTGTATTTGCTTCTCGATGGCATCCATGAGGCCGGTGTAGTCGTTCCGAAGGTGGATAATGCGGGACCTCGTCGTCCGTACTTTTTCAGACTGTTAGCAACGACGTTACCCGCCGGCGAAGCTCAACTTACTTTGCGCAACGTCGATGTCTGCCCTGGGATACCCATCGCGCGTCAACAGCGGCGTGTTCATGTCTACACCATGCTTTGGAGCTGTTAGACCTTATTCCCGCAGGCGAGTAGCTCTTGTCCACTTACAGAGTCGAGAACCCCGCCCAGTGCCCTGAGCTCCGCCTCCATATTCGCTTTCTTCTGCTGGAGCTCAGCCATCGTCCGCTGGATCGTCTGGCCATTCTGGGCCGGGGCGCTAGTAGGCCCCGAAGGTATCGTCGGAGCATGTAGGTTGTTCATTCTCAACGGCAATCCCATTATCCGGTTGGTTCGAGATGCAGCTTTCGAGCTCGGGGTTCTCGAGCCACAAGCGGTCAGGGTCCACGTCGGGCGGAATTATGGGGTTATGTGCGGTCGCACCACTCCGCGTCATGGAGGGGTACCTAATGATGGGTGGAGGGGTTCGTGTCTGGTGTGGTCCAAGTGCCCCACCAAATCTAGCAAGCAGGGAGCGCTGCAGGGATGACGGCGATTCGCGACGGGAGCCACGGAGTAACTATGGCTAATTGTGCCAAGAAAGCTGACAATGCCGATGGACACTCCAGCCTGGAGCTGCCATCTGATGCAGCCAACCGTCCATCGACTTTCCGCCCCAGGAGCTCCGCAACAACTACGACCAAAGCTCGCGATACCACAACGACGAGCGGCCATGGCGACCGGAGTCGATGCGAAGCTCCTCAAGAGCACGAAATTCCCACCGGAGTTCAACCAGAAGGTTGACATGCAAAAGGTCAACCTGCAGGTTATGAAAAAGTGCGTTCCCAATCCTTTCCAATCCCTCCGCCAACTATTCTGCAAGAGTACTGACGTCGCGTCCCTCCGCAGGTGGATTGCAGGCCGAATCTCAGAGATACTTGGAAATGAGGATGATGTCGTCACTGAGCTCTGCTTCAACCTCATCGAGGGCTCCCGATACGTGAGTCAACGCTGCTGCTGACCATAACTGCAATTGTAGTACTGACTCTACTCTCGGCAGCCCGATATCAAGTCCCTCCAGATCCAACTCACCGGCTTTCTCGATAAAGACACCGCAGCGTTTTGCAAAGAGCTCTGGAGGCTGTTCCTCAGTGCTCAGACCAACTCCCAGGGCGTTCCGAAGGAGCTGCTAGAAGCGAAGAAGCAGGAGCTTATCCAGGAGAAGGTACATTAAGAGATACGGCGACATGATCATCAGCATGGAGAAGCTAACAGCGGCCACCAGCTCGATGCCGAGAAAGCCGCCGAAGACACTCGTCGACGCCGCGAGGACATGGAATCGCGAGATCGTGAGTTAGTAGACGTCAGAGACCGCGAAAGGCGAGACCGCTTCCGGGGCCGGGGAGACTGGCGAGGTGGGCGGCGAGGCGACCGCGATTTTGATTCTCGAAGAGGGGGATTTGGCCGTCCCGGGCGTCGTTCGCGGTCACCCCCGCCGTCGCGGTTCCGGGACCACACCGATACGCGTGGCTCGTTTGGAGGTGGCGATCGGTACATCCCGAGAGGTCGTCGAGGCGGTGCTAGTTACAACGACGATCATAGGCGACCTCGGTCTCGCTCAGCCTCAGCCTCACGTTCTTCGCGGTCTGGCTCCCGGAGCCCAAACGTGCAACGGTCTCGCCGGTCTACCCATGCCCCCCCCGGATCGACGAGTCACGCGGCGTCACGAAGCAGGACCCGAAGCCCGGCAAGAGAAAGGATACGAAAGCGGTCTCGCTCACCATATGGTGATCGTTCGCGCCGTACAGGAGCCGAAGATAGGGGCCGGCGGCGCGAGAGATCTATGTCCACCCGGTCTCCCTCCAGGTCCCGGTCCGCTGACAGTCGGTCCCCGCCACCGAAGAGACGACGGCGCTCACCCTCGTCCTCGATATCTTCGAGGGATGAGCCACGAAGTCGCCGACGAAGATATTCGTCGAGCCCAGACGCGACAAGGGGCGGCAGCCGTTCCCGCCGTTCTGGGTCACGATCCTACTCATCCGATGGCAGCCGCAAAAGTCGCAGCTTGAGTCCTAGATCTCCCGATAGCCGGAGATCGCGCTCATCGTCCCGATCTAGATCTCAGTCCCGACACTGAGGCACTCCTGCACCTGCGAGATCTCGGAATCCATCCGCTGATAACTTTCGCTCCGGCAGTAACCGCTCGCCCCCACAGCCCGTCGCGATGGCCCTGGTCGGTGGACTAGGCACTGTTCTTTCGCCGTCCCCGCCTTGTCCAGACGGGGAAATCGAAGTGATGGCAACTCTAGATTCGACAAAAAGGCTGAGATGACATCCACGAAGCACTGTCCTGTTGCCAGTTCGAAACTAACAATGTTTGAAGAACCGTCGTCCTGTTGGCCTCGGCATCCGGAATAATACCTTCCTCCCGCGTAGGAGGCTGCTTCACTATCATTGTTACTACACGTATGTATCAGCATGGAGTTAAGATTAACTACTTAGACGCGTCGCGGGAGATGCAC
The DNA here is from genome assembly GCA_023628835.1 of Sordariomycetes sp. S4602. Lineage (NCBI taxonomy): Eukaryota > Fungi > Ascomycota > Sordariomycetes > Sordariomycetes sp. S4602. Next base: position 882,756 of record JAMAJV010000007.1, read on the forward strand.
CGGTATGGAATGGCTTGGCGTTTCTTTAATTAATTCGAGGTATGTCAGATACTAGATACTATTACAAAAGTTTGGGACATCTTTGTTGCCTCATTAGCTGGCCCCGTTGGGGCGAAGCTGACCACCTCATGTTATCCTTCATCCCGTATATCTTGCGGGCGATCGCAGCCTTGCGAGCTTTCACATTGGCTTGACATCACTTCCAACGTGCCTTTTTCCCGCGTCCCCCCATTAGATTGGATCCATGTGATGTCCTCCAGGGGCCATGGTTCCTTCCGCGTCAACTCCAGCGCCCCTTCCCTATGATAATATCTGGCTTCTAGGCTCCTTCCCTTCCGGTAAAGACCACAGGGGTTGCTACAACATTCGGGCAGGCGCAATGCGCTTTCTGGGCAGGATATCATCCGATTTGAGAGTTCACGGCATTGTGCCGTTGGTGCCTAGAGCGGCGGTCATCCGAGATGTATCGCCCATCTGGCCCACGCAATGTAGCGAGGCTTGGGGTTGTCTTCAACTCTCATATACTGTTTCTCCTGGTGCTTCCCCGAACGCACTTTAGCTTAGACTTATCAGACCCGCGTTTGCCTCGGCATACCCCAGTATTGCTGTACATCCCCGTCATTCATGATTCAGTCGTTTTGTATCAAGCAGACATCCGGCTTTCTTCATGGCTATTCGACCTCTCGAGGCGGACACGGCCCGCTTGCTTCGGGCGTCCGCCCTGGTTGTCACCCCTTTATCGCTCATCAAAGAGTTAGTGGACAATGCCATTGACGCTAGGGCGAGTTCTGTCAAGGTTCAGATGGCGCGCAATGGGGTGAACCAAATCGAAGTGCAGGATAACGGCCTCGGCATTCATCAGGATGATTTCGATGCTCTTGGGCGCCGGGCCCACACTAGCAAGCTGAGGGCGTTCCAGGATCTCCCGCGGGTCGGAGGTTCGAGTCTCGGCTTCAGGGGCGAGGCACTTGCAGCTGCGAATTCATTTGCTGAGGTCGTCATCACCACTCGCAAAGCCCAGGAAAAGGTTGGGCACCGCATCTACCTTCATCCAAAAGGGGGAGGCATCAAGAAGCATGACCTTGTCCCGGCGCCGGTCGGAACGACCGTTCGAGTCCAGAACTTGTTTGCCAGCATTCCGGTCAGGAAGAAGATCACCACCGATAACATCCAGAAGACGATCGCCGACGCGAAGCAGCTATTGCAGACATATGCTCTAGCCCGGCCCGGTGTTCGGCTTTCGTTTGGAATTCTTGGCGAGAACAAGACACCGTGGAGTTATTCTCCGGTTGGTGTCCCAACGGTCCGGGAGGCTGCTTTCCAGGTCCTGGGCAAGGACCTTGCCGCTCAGTACGCCAACGTTACCCTGGCCGAGCCGGCGTCGTCTCCTGCCAACAAACTCATCGAGGAGCTGACAGAGCATGCCATACCTGGAATGGTAGTTGACGCCTTCTTGCCTCAACAAGACGCCGATCTCTCTAGGGTTTGCAGAAAGGGGCCGGTCATCTCAGTTGACGGACGCCCAATGGCATCTGGACGTGGGACTATGAAGAAAGTTGTGGCTGCGTTCAAGACTCGCTTCGACTCCTTTTACGGTCACCAAGACGCGCAATTTAGTGCCTCAAATGTCTTCATCCAGGTCGATATTCGATGTCCGCCTGGGAGCTACGACATCAACGTTTCCCCTGCCAAGGATGAGGTTCTGTTCACGGACGAGTCCCGCGTCTTGAAGCTGATAGATAATCTCTTGGAGGCCAACTACCCGATAATCGGGAGGACAGAAGTCCCGAGCGGAAGCGATGAGGAGGAGCTCGACGGACTGTTGTCAGAGGACCTACAGCTTCTTGAGTTCTTTTCCATTGGGAACGGGATATCGGCCGACCAAGCTAGCTCATTGCAGTCTTCCGGTGGCAACTCGAGTGCCAACCTCGAGCGTGATCTTGATGACGCCCATCGGCCGATTTCCTCGTCTGGAGCGGAAGACACGGTCTCAACCCCGGGGGAGTACAACGTTGAACCCGACACTATTTGGTGTATCGACATGTCGAATTTATGCGACGATGATAGCTTGCCGCAGCCTACCGCGGCATCGGTCATTGACCAGCTACGGAGTGCAGCCACCCAACGGGGTCAAAAGCATGGCAAGAAGGCCGACGCCGGCGAGGGACAAGTTGAAACTAACCCTTCATCGCGCACCACGGTGAGCGAGCTGCAGCAGGATCACACCCACCTTCCCGGCCCCACGACACCTGCAGCTAACGCTCCGAATCTAAATCCATGGACGATTGCTGTCGAGGGTGCGAAGGCCAGGCAACAACCATGTTACAATGCGGGGAGTTTTGCAACCAACTCGGCCTTTGACTTGGGAAACGAGGAAGTTGATCCGATACTTCTAGGTGGCCCGGGGCTTGTCCGCTCTAGGCCGAGGTTCCCAATCAGTCCCAGTCCTGATATCCATCGGGGAGGAGTTATCATGTGCACCCCGCCTGAAAGGATGGCGTCGCAAACGACGGGCGCACTTCAGACTCCCCCGTCGTCCAAGGGTCGCGATCCGCGCCAGAGAAACCCCCTGCCACGATTCAAGCCGCCTACAATGTCAGCCCCGCGAGACCGCCAACTACATAACCCCCGCCCGCAAGCTCCCCCCCGACAGGGCCAGCAACAGGCAGAACTTGCCGACTACGAATTCACCTTGCCGGAGTATGATGAGCATCGATTCGTGAACGGGTTGCATGTAGACTCGTACATGGGGACGGTGGATCCGAGGGCCCTCGAACCTACGCCCGAGCCGGGAATTCCGGAGCCGTTTGGTAGCCCGCCCTTCTTCGCGGCAACTGATATCTCCCAAAGGGGGGTGCTGGAGATGAGTGGTCATCCGCCCGCAGCTAGCGTGGGAATCAATGATACGAGGGCTTTGGGTGATGGTAATCCCACGACGATGGATGTTGCACCAGCGGACGAGTCTCCCAATCAGCATGACCCCCGAGGGTATCTGATGAAACGGCGGAGGTCGATGTCCAGGGATAGAAGGGCGGGAAGGGTGCTGAGACGGATGAAGAGCGCCCTCCTGCCTCTGGAAACGATCCCGGCGGAGCTGGAGATGCACACCATTGCTCTGATTATTTCTACGGGGTATGCTGACCTTCGCTCAGGAGTGCTTGATCTTGTCCATCTCGACAACTATGTATCCACAGGCGCTCGCCAGCCGGGGCTGCCCGATGACCTTGAGGGGGCAGCAGACGTACAGACTCGGCTCCAGACCGTGTGCAGCGAGTGGGCACAGAGAACTACCGGGAGAGAGTGTGATTTGGGATTGAATCTGCGGAGTCAGATGAAAGGGAAATCTTGCGGGTAGGTCGTCGCTGTTGACGGACATTGTGGGCCAGGAGTCATCTGATGGGTAGAGAAGCTGGGAGGTACTGGGGGGATGTTTTCGTTTTCTTCTCATCAAGGTTAATTGTGGAGTGGAATTAAGAGGAGCGCAACGGGTCGAGCCAAGAAGGCAACAGTACTATCCTATCTGTTAACTCGGTTTTATGAAGTTAAACTCGCTCGGCGATGTTGATATTCCAACGGGTTGCATAGCCAAGCTTTCGGTTTCCTGCCCTGGCCAGCACTCGACCAATCTCTGCAACCGGAAGCCAGACGTTTACACTAGTGTGGCTCGTATCGGAGGCCAAAAAAAAAGTGACGCACGCCAACATCTCGATATCTGGGACAGTAACGCATCTTATGGGGCAAAACCGGGAGGAAGAAGCCGTATACGCGTATTTGCGCTTGTGGCGGGAGGCAGGAAGTGTCAAGAGATGCACCGGGGCAAGCTTCTTGTAAGAATGCCGAATCCGGGACGGCACGGCATCGGCCCTGTTACCTCGTTGGGGCCTGCCCTGGGGTTGGAGGCCCGAGATTCTCTATCTCGTATTCGTAGGCCCGCGGTCTTTCGTGACCCCATCATCACACCCAGGACCTATTGCAGGAAGGGGGAAAAAGCTTTGCCTATAATCTCCTGTGGCACGCCTTTGGGTAGGGATTGCCTGGCTTGCCTTCTGGGGCTGACTTTGCTTCACGTTGTGGGCCGAGCATTTCAAGAGGCCTTTTTCTCTCCGTGTCTTAGATCAGGACTGGTGCGGTCTTGGAAAAAAGGAGGGCTGAAGTGGGAAAGACGGCCTAATGGTGTCTCCGCTAGCTTCAATCCGGCCTGCAAGCGGCGCCTGTAGTCTCCTTTGACAGGTGGGACGACTGGAGTGGATCGCTGGTTGATGGGGGATGATGACGTGTGACGCGGGCGTGTTTGGGCTCGTATTCATGTGGTGGCTGGGATCGCGTGGGAGATCGGGCCTTGGCTTGGGCCGGGGCGCGTGGGCTGCGTGAGGCTGTATGGTCCGGAGACTTTCTGTCCTTGCATTGGCGGCGGTCTCTGACGACGGGTTTGCCAGAGCGCGCTTCGGATGCCTCTGCGGGTCTGCTTGGAGGTGGATTTCGTCCCGGCGACGGCGTGGGCCACGGCTCTCGGGGTGGACCAGGAATGCGCGGAGAGGCAGGTTTATGGGACGAAGCACCACATGCTTGTCTCTATCGACGGTCACGGTCACAAGTTGAGCCCACAATAGCCTGAAAAGAGAACTACCTCCTGTTTCCCATGGCCTGTCCGCCTGTATCACGACTTTGACGTTCTGCGGCAGGCCAAAGCAATACGACCCGCTCGCGACTCGGTAGTGCCGTCTTACGGCTGCTGTAAGTGCGGACGCTGTGGGGCCGACGAGCCGGGCGACGGGCTGGGCTATTTTTAAATTTGTCGGCTCCAGGACGGGGGGCTGAGCATTCTGGTGTTGCCGTGTGAGGTCGGCAATTGGTTGAACGGCTTTCTGGCGCTGGAGATCCAGCACCAGGTGCGGTATGGGAGACGGCGGGATCGCGAATTGGCGTGGACATTAACCCGGGTCTGCTAAGACGGATCGTCCCTCTGGCCAGGCTCCAGGGGCGGTTTGCAAGGAAACCAATGTTTCGTTGTTATGCACACTTCGCTTGGAAGCCTGGGGACCCACCGACTCTCGCAGGGCAGTGTTATATGAGCGAGGAAGAGGCCTGTTCCAGTATTCGTACGACTGGTCTGAGACGCCGTGGCTTGCCGGGGAAACCGGCGGCCCCAGCCTGGAAAGGGGGACTTCCGCGCTGCCAAGGACGCTTCCATCGGCGTTCAAGGGCACTTACCTCGTAATGAGCTTCGAAACCTCGTACTGCCGGAAGCGGACGATCCGCGTTCGGCGACGCGGCCGCCAAGAGCACAGATCAATTCGGGGATGGGCGCTCTGATCGCCGCGATCGCTTGATACAGTGGGAGCGAGCTGGTCCGCGGCCACCAATGCTCGCTCCCCATTAGCCGTGCTCCTGCGATCAGAGAGGGATGCTCTAGCCAGTGACAGGGAGCGGCCGATGCTGGGCGTCTGTCGAGCGCAGGTCAGCGGCCTGAGCCCGATATTCCGCGGAAGTACCTCAGAGCAGCAGCTGTCCCGCAGCTTTGGGAGCTTTTGCCCGGTGAACGCCATCGGCGGAGACGCCACGCCCACTGGAGGTCCGTTTCAGCCCCAGCCCCAATCGCGCTGGCAGTCGCCTGTGCCTTGGGGCGGATGGTATAATGTGAGGTATGCGGCATGAGGTATGAGAAGGCTCGATGTTACTCGGGATGCAGCTGCGCTCTGTGCAAGCAGTTGTGTCCGTCCTGTGCAACGGGCATCATCCCGTGCTCCCGAATGCTGCTGTCAGCCATCGAGAATCACAGGAACCGCTGCAAATCAGAGCCCTGCCCGCCCCGTCTCGTCTCTCTCTTCCGTCTGCTGAGTTGGCGAGCCTGCGGAGGATGACAAGTTCGGCGGAGAGACGCTGTGCCACTGCCACCAGACAACAGCAAATCAGGGCGCGGTGGCTCCTGGAGCGCGAACGAATAATAATTTCCCGCCGCAGCTCCGCCACCAACGGGTACCAGGGGGTACGAGCTAGACGTGCATAAAGAGGTGCTTTTTGCCGCAGTAATGCTAGACATGTGTACATTAGTAATTTGTACACCAAGTAGCTCTTTCGTGGCTCGCCTTGCGCACCAAGAATGGATCCGTGATTCTTGCTCTGACCGAGAACTCCGTCCCAACCAGGCAAAGTCCTGTCCATCGTCACGCTCGTTGTTCTGCATTCCCATTCCTCATCCCTCTTCCCAGGCGTTCGTTGGAAGAGCTTCTGGAAGGCCCCGGCCCGAGCCTCTCGCTGCCTGGCCCCGCCCTCTCGCTCGTCCGTTGCCCTCGATTCCAGCGGCAGCCGACTTTCTCTCGTTCCGCCGAGTCCGCGAGAGCCGCCGTCCCATCCCAAGATGCCGATTTAGCAGCCTCCCCGCTTGCGTCGTCCACACCATCGTTCATGGTCTGTCGAAAACAGGGCCCGCTGCCCTCGACGTCCTCTCAACCATGCGAACCCATGGCCCCCCGTGTCGTGATCTCGCGCCATCCCGTTGCGTGTCGGGCCGCGAATCTGCTGTCGCCGCCCGCCATGGATCCACGATCGTGCCGCCACCGATACCACCCGCGACGATGAAGCGCCGTGACCCTCCTCTTCCCGATATGGCCGCTCCTGGCCGTGACCCGACAACCGATCGAATACCGATTGCCATGGTGCCGAGTTTGCCCCGCATGCGACGGCCCTCTTCTCGATGTGTCCTTGCCGCGTTCCTCTTCGTGCTCGCCGTCTTGCTGCCCCAACCAGCCCACGCTGCCAGAGTCACCTTCGACAACTGCCTACCCACGAACTATAAGGAGCACGAGCCCAGGCGGTTGCAATTCGAACCCCTGTTTGTCGATGCTGTGTTCGACACCGAAAGTGACCGCCACGGCCTGCGGGTTACAGCTTGGGGGAACGTGACGGGAGGCGAGATCGAGCGGCAGCCCAATCCCAAGACCGACAAACCCAAAGCGACAACCCTCATCCGGAAGGTCAACGTTCTCACCTACGAGCCTTATCGCAGCCCCGCCGACTTCTGCAACGATGCCCTTGAGAACGCGGAATGTCCTCTGACCTCTGTGCTTGATACAACGGGGATGTAAGTGCACACCATCATCCCTGGGTCCTCACCTCGTCACCCCTGGAGCTAACCTTTGTGATCACAGGACCATTCCCGATGACCTCCCCCAAATTTCTCTCACCCACGAGTTCTTCTCCTCTTATGCTTTTACTACCTTCGCTGTTAACTTTCTCATAATAAACGGGGACGACGACCGGACGAATATAGGATGCATCTCGGCCCCTGTGACCCCGGACCTGGGCAGCATCGCGTCGATGCTCACCTTCCTGCCCCTTGCCGCCCTCATTTTTGTGGGCATCGCAACCGTGTTAGCCGCCGTGTACAGCCCCTGGGGAACGACGGACATCTTCATGTGGACCTCAAACCACGGACGAGATGTGGACTTGCTCCGCTTGGTAACCCCGGGCTTCGGCGATTGTCTGCAGTACATCCAGTTTGCCGCCCTAACGGGGGGCCTGTCACTCAGCTACCCCGGCTTCTACCAGCCCGTCACGAGTCAGGTCTCTTGGTCCACCTTGATGTTCAACCAGAGCTTCGTGAGCAACCACACGGGTCGCGAGAGCTTGATGGACGGGATCTACGTCACGAACAGCACCCTTGGGCTTGGCCGCTACAGCCAGCTTGTGGGCTTGGGTGAGGTCGAGGACGTGTGGCCTGGCATGATGATCTGGCTGCTCGTTGTCATCGGTTCCATCCTCGTGCTGACCCAGCTGGCGTTCCTCGTCCGTTGGGTCTACCGGTACATACGCAGCATACCTGAGGAAGACCTCCGGTCCAAGAATGTCCCGTTTTCCCTCGGGAGCGTTGTTCGGACCGCACTTCACTTCTTCCTGCTGCCTCTTACGACACTCTCGATATTCCAACTTGCCGTCGCGGGCGACTCTCCGACCTTTTCAGTGGCACTAGCTGTCGTCACTCTGGTGGCGATACTAGTCTTTGCCGTTTGGCTCCTCCACATCATCACCCGCGCCCAACCCCGAGCGGAGCTCTTCGACGATCTGTCCACCGTTCTGACGTACGGACCTCTGTACAATACTTACACGGATGAGGCGGCCGGCTTTGCTCTGGTGCCCATCGTGTTGGCCATAATGAGGGGCATTGCTATCGGTGGCCTGCAGATATCCGGCGTCGCCCAGATAGCAATTCTTGCAACAGCGGAGATCGTCCAGCTCCTGACTCTAGTCTACTTCCGACCCTTCCACTACGAGACGTCGATGAACGCCTACCACTCCTTGTTCTCCATCATTCGGCTGGTAACGGTCCTGCTCATGATTGCTTTCGCGCCGTCATTAGGCGTCACCGAAGGACCGAAAGGCTGGATCGGCTATGTGATCTTGGCCATCCACGGGTTAGTGATCATATTTGGCTTCCTCTTGAACGCGATCCAGACCTTGGTCGAGGTTGTTGCGCGACTCCTTGGCGCTGGAGGCGACGATGCCAAGGGACTCACTCGAGGTGGGTTGTCCAAGATCTTCGGCATGCGCCAGCTCTCGAGGCGCATGACGCGGCGCCACCACGGACCGTTCCGGCACAGCCAACTCTCGACGTCGGCGATGATTGATACGGACCAGCATTCGAAGCAAGGCTACATAATGCCCAGTGGACATGTCAGGAGCGGGTCTAACGCCAGCATTGGCGGTCTCATGAACGGTAAACACCAGAGGTCATCATCGGCCGTCGACAGTCTCGACATTTACCCTGCGGCACCGGGCAGCTCCTTTACACCTACCACCCCTGGGGACGCGAGCCAGTTCTCCTTCCTAGGGTCTCCTACCTCCGCGAACCGACCTCCGCGGGCGGTGACCGCCGACGCATCTGACCCCTACTACAGGCCTCCGAGGAAGAGGCAGGGAACGATGGGCGAGTCGATAGCTAGTCTGGAGAACCGCGTGTCAATCGCAGATTCTTCCCACCTGAGCCAAAGCGGTGGGCCGTTGGGCGACCCGAGCGACCTCGCTGCAGGCCTTCAACGGGGCGCGACACCGGCGCTACACGGCGCGGTGCCGATCGACTTGGCGCCGAGGACTGACTACTCCACGAGAGAAGTCGACTTCTACTATGGCGTCCGCGGCCCGGCGCTGAACTCGGAGCGTCCAGGAAGAAGGCTGGGCACTGGTCCCGCGGATCCAACGGGTCCCGTCGCAACCGCTCAGAGCTGGTTCGTGGGTCTGTTCAGTGGCAAGAGCAAGGAGAAGAACAAGGGGTTCGAGGTCGTGCGGAGCGCGAGGATGCCGCCGGCCATGCAGGCGCAGGCGAGGTTCCGGGACGACCCCGAGGCGGAGGGCACTCCGGTCGCCATGTCAAACCTCCGCAACGGTCCCGCCGAGCCGGACGACGAGGAGGGCACGCCTACCGGGAAGAGGAGGGGACCACCGAAATCCCCGTCCCTTCTGGATGAGCGCGGCGAGCCGCGTAACCTAGACGTGGACACGGACTGCGACCTCGACGCGCCGGTCATCCCCCGGAAGAGCTCGAAGCGTCACTCGGGCGTCGAGCTCTCGCGTACCCCCTCGTTCAACCTCGTGCCCCCCACATCGCCTCCCCGAAGCAATAAGCCGCCCTCCCTCCCATTCGACCGCTCCGGCAGCCTGACGCACCAGTCATCCCTCTCGTCGCTCGATATCGACGACATGTCCCAAATGGATATGCACCGCATCGAGACGAGTGTCGAGAGGCCCACCAGCGGCGTGGTGCCGCACCACAGCACCGTCCGCGTGGAGCCGAACGCGCAGGTTGACCTACTGGGGAGCTCGGCCGAGGTGCTGGACGCACAGTATGCGTCCAGCCAGACCTCCGGGAAGCGGACGCCCACGCGGGGGTCGTCCCAGCGGAGCAAGGGACTGTCATCCCCCGGGTCTCACCTAACATAACATACCTACCACCTAATAATTTGCTGAACGTGGGAGCCATTTTCTGTCCCGAGGGAAGAGGGGAAAACTATATATCAGGTCTAGCAGGGAGGGGGACGGAAACAAAAACGGATCTTTTGTTCAGGGACAAAACGGGTAATGGGGGACAGGCAGGTGTCCGGGGATTTGCTTTTGGCTTTTATTCTATGTCTCGTCATAATTGTACTTTTTCTCCATCAGAACTTCACGATGTTATGAATATATAATCACTTTTCACCTCTTGTGTTGCTGTTTGCTCAGGGCACTGGACTTCTTCACTAGTCCTTTAGAGTGGACATCAGTCAGACGAGTTCTGAATCGAAGTCAATTGTGTCTTGAATATGTGCCTTCCTCCCAACACCGAGCGTAGAAAACCAGGCCTACCAATCCGTTTTGCACCTTTGAGAAGAGAGGAGGGGAACTAGCAAGCCCTCTGCCTCCTGATGCAGATACCATGAAACGAAAACAAGAGCAGTTAATAAATACATGAGGAAAATCTCCTGAGGGTATCAAAAGATGACGGCAAATCCTTCCAACGCCTGGAATGCTGCGGGGTCAACCCCGATGCTAAACATGAAACTGAGAGTAAGAGATGCAAGAGGGTCAATGAGACCTGAGACCGCTTTGTGTGTGCCGAACAGAGTGTGGCGGCAAGGGAGGCCTGTCGAAAGATTGCTAGAATGTAAGGAAGATTGACAAGAGCATCACCTGCATTTGCGAAGGCCCGGGACTCAATCCTCCCAGATTGTCTCGAGATCGATGTCGCCGCGGCGCTCAGCTCCGCAGACACTCCACCTCTTGCGCTTGTCTCGCGACGAACCAAAACCAAGCGTTCGTCCGCGGGGCGGGACGTCGACATTGCTCCGCGACTTGGCGTCAGCCGAATCGGCGCCCTCAGCAGCGCCTTCGGCGGCCTCGGCGTCGGCCTTCAGGCGGGCAATCCTCTCGGCCTCGACGGCAGCCTCCTCGGCATCAGGCGAGTCGGGTATTGTCTCGAGGCTAGAAATGCTCGGGCTCCTGGATCGGGCAGAGCTAGGCGTTGAGGATACCGATGATGACGCGAACGACGAGAGGGAGCCGTATCCTCCTGGAAACGAGTCGGGAGATCGGTAAGAGGGAGACGACGGAATCGGCATCGCATTGCTCGTGGTGAAATGCCTGAACGGAGAAGCAGGTCGCCGATGACGCGATACGGTAATCTGTGAAGCCGGGGCTGGGCTTGATGAGCTGCTGCTCTCCGACATCTTTCGGTCCGAGTCGTCAAGAACGCTCATCCGCACCGGAGAGTCTGGGGGGAAAGCCTCGTCCGCAACCTTTCGAGGTGGCCGCACCCTGCTCGGCGAGCTCGGCGAACTCGACGGACTGGCCGGCCGGAGCGGGGGAGGGTATAGGATATGACCGGCGCCATTGACGCCTGGCAGACTCTGAGTTCTAGACAGTGGGATGGCTAGCGACGCGGCGGATCGGGACCGTGTGTGCGTATTTCCACCAGATAGTGGCGAGGTGGTCCGCGGTCGGTATGGGAACGACGAGGCGGAGGAAGACCAGGTGGGGGACTTTGGTGACGTGGGAATGGGATCGGTGGATCGACGTAGGGCCTGGAGCCGCACGATGCCATCGCTATCGGAGGTCGGCGAGTTCGGGCTTTGGATGCGAAGGTTGGGGACAGGGGAGGGTCGGAACTCCTCCATCCGCTCTGTCTCTGGCACGGGCTCCATTTCGGCAGTCGAAACGTATCCGGGCAAGGGCCGTCGCTCAGAGGTGCACGAAGGGCATAGGGTCGTCGAACTTGCGTGTGTATCGTGGAAAGAAGGTTGTGGTTGATGTCGTGGCTGGATATTGTGCAGCAGGTCGTACAAACTGGTAAATGTCGTAGGACAGGCAGAAGGCTGCTGGAGGTTTGGCTTTGGCAGTGTCGCGGAAAGACCGAGAGACAGTAGCCCCTGGACGGTAGGGCCGAATGTGCCCGCAGTCTTTTGTTTTGGTTGATTCAACAGCTCTGGAGTGTTCGTTGTCCAGAGTGTTTGCCAGGCGTTGATGAGGCTGCAGGCCTGTGCACTCGTTTGGTCGCAACGGTAGGAGCGCTGGGCGGTGCGATCGACAACGTGGCTGGTTTCAGCGACGACCTTGGTGATGAGAAGACGTGGAATTCATCCAGCGGTGGCAGAAAGTGAGGAAGGCGAGGCTCACCCTTTGGGGATGAGGGGGCCGGGAAGGAATGGTTGGGGGAGAGAAAGGAAGGTGCAGTTGGACTTGCAGGTGGAGGGTACAAGGATGCAGGGGGGATCCCGGGAATGGGACTGGCGGGATTATATCTCTTGGGAACAAAACAGCCCCGCCGTACCGGATACAAATTAAGATGTCAGGGATGCGATATTATCAGCGACCTGACGGAGGAGCCGGAGGTAATATTGGCGGGATGGCGGCAAAACAGAAGGCGCCCGAACAGGACCGAGCAGGACCGGGCGGGAGGGAAACGCCGTGTGTGTCCTGTAAAGTATCATGTACCAGCTTGGGCGCAAGCCCCCCATCGACGGCATCTATGGCGGGCGCTCTGCGTCTACAGTCCGGGGAAGGGGCGATGACGGTAGGTGGGCCTGGCGGCATCTTAGCGCAGCGGATGTTGGCGGGACCAAGAATTGAGGGGCGCCGCATGCTGGGACTGGCGCGGGTGAAGGAGGTTGTCCGTACTTGGTACTTGGCCGCCACGGCTCCAGAGTTTCTCGCAAGAGGAACACCGCTGGCAGTTCTAATACTTGTAATGCTTGTACAAGTAGGGCGCATTACGTGTCACAAGACGGGAGCATTCGCAGGCATCACACGGCAAGAGCGACCCCTTCCCGGGGCAATAAACGGCTGGCAGCGGGCTACGAGGCAAGAACGACCGTGGCCTCCTGCCGTCTGGCCAAGGCCGCCCGGCCCGTGACCTGAAGGAGAAACAACCGTCCTCTGACGGTCGGTTGTGTTGGTGCAGAGCCAGTCAGGGTCTCGCGCTAGTGCATGCCGGCGGCTGCAGATCCCCGCCCAGTAACTTGCGCCAATTAAACCGCATTGAGCGCCTCCCTCTCGCTCCGCCGCCGGCCTCTCTCGCCAAATCACCGCCGCTCTCCACGTGCTGGAGACTCTGGTGCAGGCATGCCAGGGGCAGGCATCCAGGCCGAGCTTTGATAGGTGCCCTGGCTGGCCCGGCAGCACGATTGTCGCCGAGGTTGGCATCGTTCCCCCACCTCGGGCCCGGCCGGCCAGCCAACCATCGCGCGTTTATTACGAGTCAAGATCGCCGGCAGCCGCATGAACTTCATCCGGCGAGCATCGCGCCTATCGCCATAACCATCATGAACGGGAGCATTGTCTTGACTGCACCTCGGATAACAATCCGGACCTAGCGTGGGCTTTGCCAAAATGCCTCACGCTAACAAGACACGGGAAGCTTCCCTAGTTACTACACTAGAGGCTGTTAAGTTCAGGAGCTATATCAAGTTTAGGTGAAAAGTGTACCCCGTTCTTGGACGAAAGCATGGCCGTGGCATGGGCCAGTTACAGTCCGGTACGTCCGTTCGTAGATGAGAAGGAAAGGGGGGCGCGAGGGATCAAGTCGAAGATTCATAACACAGCGAGCCAGAACACCTGGGGCATTTAGACCCGTGAAGTGTACTCCCAGTGCATCCCGGGGCTCACTGAGGACGTACTTAGCACCTGGACCTCCGTATGGGCTTTCCGGTGTGACAAAACCAGGTCACAACAGGAGCAGTTGTTTCGTTCCGTCTGGGAAAAAGCCCCTTGATGGAAACGCCACATGCCGCTGACATACTGATAACAAAACCGGACGAAACAGGCTTGATCTGGCGAGACGGTGGCACTCGGTACCTGCGCCGTCCGACACCAACCTGAAGCACAGCATTCGCCCCACAAGCCCTGCAAGCCACGAACGTAAACCCACCCCCGGCTCCGATGAGGCGCGCCCCCCAAAACTCTGCCGGGTTTGCTAGCCTTGTTAAGCAGGCGCGTCCGACTCTTGCACCGGCCCTTCGGACATGGCGGTGGGGGACGTGGGGCGACCACGACCTCTTAGCTTGGAGGAGCTGTTGGTGGACATAGCGAAGACGCCACGATCTGAGGGGCGACGGAAGGTTTGTTCGGCGTCTCTGGACGACCGAATTTTCTTGTGAGAAGCAGTTTGTATCCGGTACACAGGCAGATGCAGAAAGGGCGGCCACTGCCTCACTTCGCCGGATGAACTCCCTTCGGGATCCCTACTCTCCCTTGATTGCCCACTTACAGAACCACCTGGTGTGTCAGGCATCTACTCCCAGGCTTGAAGATTTGTCTATCCAGGCCATATGCAGCCATACACGTAGCTTACAGCTTCGCCTTCTTCCCGCCGGCCAGCCCCTTCGAAATTTCCCCAGAGAAAAGGAAGTCAGGATATTTCATACTATCATCGACACCGGGGCCGGCCATGCCTCCCATCCTCCACGACGCACCGTCCACCACTAGCACGTGCCCGTTAACGTAGCTCCCTGCGTCGCTAAACAGGTACACCGTCGCGTCGGACACGTCTCTCACGGTGCCTAACCGCCCGCCGGGGACCCGCTTCCCCATGTCGCCCTCCTGAGGCCCGCTCAGGCGCGCCATGCCCTCGGTGTTGGCGATGGGACCCGGCGCGATGACGTTGCTCGTGAGGCCGTGCGGCCCGTATTCGAGCGCGACCGACGCCATGAGGGAGTCGACACCGGCCTTGGCGGCGGCGACGTGCGCCTGGAGGGGCATTCCAGTGTAGTGGAACGTGGCGGAGATTGCAATGATGCGGCCGCCGGTGACCCCGTTGGTGCTGGGGTGGGGGTTGCGCTGGGCGGAGGCGACTAGGTGAGGCAGAGACGCTTTAATTGTGAAAAAGGTCCCTAAAAGATCGATCTCGACGACTGAACGGAAGGCTGGCAGGGGGTTAGCTTCGAGAGGGGGGTTTGGGGGCGGGCGAAGGAGCCTACCGTTGGGGCTCATGCCGGCCAGGGGGACGACGAAGTTTCCCGCGGCTCCGGCGCTGGACGGGGCTGTTAGCGGCTTGTGGGGGACAAGGTCGGAAACGGAGCTTACATGACGAAATCGATGGCACCGAGCTCCTTCACACACCGTTCCACCGCATCGGCAACGCTTTGGTACTGCGTGCGGGTTAGCCGCGATCCCCCCCCCCCCACTAACTCTAAGTGACCATGCCGCCAGGGGAAAGCACTCACGTTCCTCACATCGCAGCCCCCGACACCAATCACCCTCGCGCCCTCTCTCGCGGTCGCGATGTCCTTGGCCGCCTTCTCGGTCTTCTCGACGTTGCGCCCGATGATGCACGCATCAGCTCCGAGGCGGACTAGTGCCCTTGTCTGGGCGCTGCAGATGGTCCCGGCGCCGCCGGTGACCAGGACTACCCGATCCTCTGGGGGCGAGGTTAGCGTGCGTCCCCAGCAAGTAGGTGCTGGCCCTGGGGGAAAATAGAGCAGGTCATACTGAATAGCCCATCCCTCCAGGTTGGGCTCATATACTCGGACTCGGGGAGTGACATCTTCACGCAGACGGTGAATCAGGAGGTAGGGGATTCCGCGTGGCCTGACTGGTTGGCGCCTCAGTTGTTGCGGCCAGAGAGCACGAAAAAGAGATACGAGTCACCTTGCAAATGTGAGAGTAAAATGAGTGGGCGATGAGCGTTGAATGCTGAGGTTGGGGGCCTCGCTCAGTATAATATGCCGCGAAGTTCGCCAAGTCGCGCCCCATACTGCGTGAGCTTTACTGGGTACTGTCCCAATTTCACGGTTTAGCGCCCCTGATTAGGCAAGAGCCTCGGCACGGCCTGTTGCTCCCCAGCATATTTCAAGCGCCGAGACTTTGAAATTATATGCCTTACATACAAGGCAATAGCTCTGACATCAGCGCCGCCAAATTACGTCAGGCATCTGCCTCCCACGACCGCAAGGCCTCCACCCCGCGCTAACCGGCACAACCACTCCACTCCACCAGCCAGCACAACCAAGCCAGCAGCATATTCACCAATAGGCGATTGGCGAATTGGAAGCAGCCCCTCATCAGGTGTTCCATGCCTGAACCTCATCATCGCTATTGACCAAATTGCCATCGAATCCGCGAAGGCGACCCTCGGCCAACCTCGCCCAATTCGCATTCCCAACTGCCTGCCTGCTTGCCTCCGTCGAGCTATCGCCGTCGAACCCGCGCATCCCTGACGGAAGGACGATACACCCTGTATTTCGCCCCCCATGGCGTCGAAGAAGGTCTCGGCCCTCAAGTTCGTGGGCACCGTCTCGGTGGGCCTACTGACGGTATGCATTCCCTCTGGAGCCGCCTCCGTGCTGCCGCTGGCACCAGGGCGCATCCCAGCTTCCCCCCCCCCCCCCCCTAGCCGCCATATCGAGTAGATAGCTAACCTTGACCCGCAGGGCGCCTCCTACACCCTCACGACCATCGCGGCTCCCGCCCTCCTCACCCTCCCCTCCGCCGCCACCGCCTCAAAGGCCCTCGCGGCTCTCACCACCACGGCCTCCACCCACCTCACCACCCTCTCCGCGCTCTCCTCCACCGCCTTCGCCCTCGCCTACGCCGTCTCCCCGTGCGCCTCCCGCCACCCCTACCTCCTCTACACCTCCCTCCTCTCCGCTCTGACCACCTTCGCGCCGGCCTTCGCGCCCCTCCTTCTCGGCGCCCCGGCCCCCGCGAGCAGGTCCAGCACGCCCTCGCCGAAGAAGAAGGCGGCGCCCCGCACCATGGAGGCCAGCTACGAGGTCCTCGGCGACGCGCCCTCGGAGAGCGCCTCCGCCATCAGCGAGGAGGGGGAGGAGGACGCCGCCGCTGATAAGCAGAACGGAGAGGGCGTCAGGGCCCAGGTGGAGACCTTTGTGAAGGGCGGGATCGTGCAGACGGGCCTCGCCGCGGCGGGTTTCGCCATCTCGGTCGTGGGCATCTGGGGCGACGGCGTGCAGAGGGTGCTACAGGGAGAGACGGTCGTGTTCGGAGTGTAAGATTGGGAAACGAGTTTGCTGGTCAGAGGCAAGACTGGTGTGAGATGGCCGGTGGCGTACAGAAACTTCACTCTTGGTCTTTTTGTTTTCGTTTTCCAAGTTGTTACTTCCCACTCATCCTTTCCTTGTTTTGCCTGCCTTTCTTCGTCCGCCGACACGACGCCGGCGGATGGCATTTGATGCGACGGATGCAATACATTGATTTGTAGAAGCCAGGAGATCTCCCAAAAACAACACGGGAAAAGCAGTAATATACTCTCTTTTCATCCAAGCCACTTCTGTGTTCGTTTCGCTCCTTTTCATTCAAATGGCGTCACGACTTCCGTTCGATCATTGAGGTATGGATTGTGCATTGTATTCTGGGGATATCAGTGGATCGATCCTCGGGCATGAGGGGGACCGTCATGGGTATATAACAAAGGGAAACCAAACACCCGTGGAAACCATTACCCAGCGCTCCTTTTGACGATAGATCCTTCGTAAATGCTCATCCTGTTTCATGTTCCGTCCTGTCCAGCTTCCCTACAATGCCAGCCCCGAGGGCTCCACGCGGTGTTAACCCCCCCCTACCGTCTGGGCAAGACTATCGAAGATTCAACGCCTTGAGAAGGTCCCGCCTTGCAGAGAGGGCGCGTATCCTCTTCCCATAGATATCTGCAAGGTAGAAGGTCAGCATGCTCCGCGTCACGTAAGGGAAGGGCGGCTGCGATGGGAACGTCTGGTGTCGCTTACACATGGGGATGCTTGTAAGGCAAACCAAAGTCTGTATAGACGCAATAACGAGCATGGTCGTCTTAATACCGAGACCTTTCGTTATCCAATCAAACGCGTAAAAGGTAAGGACGAAACTGAAGAAGTTCTTGAAGATGATCATTCCTGTGAAGCCTTCTATGGCAAGATCTCCTGTTGACGCATTAGCCTAGACGCCACAGGTCAGAAGGGGCGACGGAGAAGGCACTCACGATATGCGTCGACAATGTACAGCGAGCTCGATACCGTTGCGATAACCAGCCCCGCAACCGTCAAGCCGAAAAAAGCAATGGGCACACTCCTGAACACTCGAACATTAATACTCCCTCCTTCTTTAGTGGAAGAAGGATTCCGCTTACCAGTGGTATTTTCCCACAATTATTTTTGATGCTGTGAAGGCGAAACCATACAGCCCTGCACACCCGAGCACTGATGACGGAATAATGAGCAGGATCCTAAACTCGGGCTCGTACACGCCGCCGTTCCGCTTCGTCAAGAACTTGACGCTCGGGTCCGCCAGCGCGCCGGCGAGCACGAAGCCGATCAGGGCGCCGATGAAAGGCCCCGTGTATCTAGAAGCCCTCCCCTTAGCGGCTAATCTTCACAACTTGATAAAGCTATCTGCAAGAACTCACGAGTAGCCGTTTTGGACCTCGTTCCAGAAGTAAGGGGGCGCGGTAAAGATGGAGGCCAGGATGGCGCCGATGAAGACGGTCCAGCCGATCATGGTGCCCT
Organism: Sordariomycetes sp. S4602; assembly: GCA_023628835.1. NCBI lineage: Eukaryota > Fungi > Ascomycota > Sordariomycetes > Sordariomycetes sp. S4602. The sequence goes on from JAMAJV010000007.1 coordinate 901,211, forward strand.
GGATGAGGCAGGCCCAGAGGAAGGCCGGGTGTACGAAGAGGGCGAAGGGGCGGAGGAGGAGGCGCCAGTAGCTGTCGTCCGTCTTTCGGCCATCGAAGGGGGCGAGAGACTGAAGGAAGGTCTTTTTAGGCGGTATTATGTTGGGGGAACTCGCTTGTGCTCCAGCTGTAAGCGGAGGTGTTGCGGGTGGGTGCCCTGGCTGATCAGAGGTGGCATTTGGGGGTTTCTCGGCACCCTCGGAGGCTCGCATCTCAGTGCTCGACGAAGACCCTTGCTGTCTGGTATACCCCGTCTCATCAGCCCCCTCGGCGCCGGCCACGAGGTCGGTGTTGAGAGCATAATCCCGGCGGTAAGCCATCTCGGGGCAGAGGAGGATTACAGCAGGGAGGCAGATGGCGCAGAAGATGGCGATAAAGTTGAAGGTCCACTGCCACCCCATCTCGTGTGTAATTTTCCCAACGAGTACGGGCGTGAGAAACGCGCCCCCAAACACTGACAGGTTAGTGAAAGCCATGCGAATTCCTGCAGGCGGGGATTAGTACGTGTTATAGGGAGTGGACGGGATGGGAGGAATACCCCTCTGGTGGACAAAGTAGAGGTCGCTGACCGCGACATTAACAAGCGTCTCGTACGGCGCGCATCCAATACCCTGTACGGCCCGCGCCCCTATGAAGCTATTGTAGTAGCCCAGGCCCGTCGACAGGTCCCGCGCGGCACCGGCCCACGCGGACGAAAAGATGAGGAAGACGAGCCCGATGATGAAGGCGTGGCGCTTGCCCCACACGCGAGCAGAGGGCACGAAGAAGACTGCAGCGGCGCCGACGCCCAGGAGGAAGTAGCCGGTCATGAGAGCGACCTTTGTGAAGGTCGTCCCCATGACAGAGAGCATCACAATAGTGTTTGAAGCCAAAATAGAGCCCAGGGAGGTGGCAAAGATGGCGGTGATGCAGAGTATGAAGGTGATAAGGTCCCTGCGCCATAGCGGCCAGTTGAGAGGATCATTGGGGTCGTCGGCTGGCTGGGGGACCTGGAGCACGTCAAGCCGCCGGTTAGCGATGGCGAGCCCCCGCAGAACGAACGGTCTGGGCGCGGTGAGAGCGGCGTACCAGGATGATGGGCACGGGTCCGCTCCGGTCGCATTTCAAGCCCGTGTCAGCGCCCGTCGCGACCTGCGGCCTCTCTGGGTCATCGAAATAACGAGTCGTCCCTGCAGTTGGAGCACGCGGCACTGGTAAGCATGGCCCCCGCCTCGCCTTGCAGGCAGAGTTAAGCGTCAAAACGGGGGTCTGTCTGCGCACCTGGGACATGGTCCAGGGACCTCGACTGCAGGATTCCCATCGGCATCGTCGGCGGGCGTCGCAAGCGGCGGTAGTCGGCGGGACTTGGGTGCGATGGCTGCGTCGTGCTAGGAGCAGGTCGAGCACACCATTTCAATGGCGATGCGCGGGCGAGAGGGGGACGGACGACATCGAGGGAGACAGCAAGGGAATGCGGGAAGTGTTGACCGTGGATTGCCTGTATCACGAGGGGCACGGAACGGCCATGGCAGCGGCTGATTCGTCCCCCGCCGGCGTTGCCGCAGCCAGTGCTGAGCCCGTGTGTAATTGCCCAAAAGGCCCCTTGTAATATGCTCTGGGGCGATCGCACCAAACAGCGCCTTCCAGGCCTGTGCCTGGCCTGAGCTTGCAGGGTGGCAGCACGCCAAATCAGGGCTAGCGCCGCCACTTCTCTTGCTCAGCAACACACCAACGACAGAACGCTGGTTTGGCTTGTCGCACACCGACTTGAGGCAGCCACATGATGTCGCGTTTACTCTTCATTCGTGCGCTGCCGGCGAATCGGGTGTCTCGAGCATCCCGGGAAAATGACATCACTTGTCTCTGACACGCCCGCCACATGTTACGCATCACAGTGATTCCGGGAGCGCCTCTCCCTTATTCTCCCGGGTTATTTCTCAGCGTTGACAAGGACGACAGGTGAGCCACTGCAGTGCGAGAGATGGAATCGCTTCCTTATGCACTGCCAAGCTTGTGTGCGTTGGAACCACTCTCGCTGGATATCCCTGGTTTTCCCGCAGGCTGGTTCCGGCTGCGGACAAGCCTCATCACTAATCACAGAGCCAACTATACACAGTATAACAGGCCCAATTATCCCCTAGATGGTATACGCAGCTGCATAAGCCAAGATGCATTTCTCGCAGGGCCTAGCTAGAAACCGCGGAGCGAATCCCGCGTATGACAGCCGACGAAGCACGTGTAAGTGCCGCGTGTTCCGTGCCGCTTCCAGATCCCAGTTACGGCCGGAAGAAAGATCCAGAGAAGTAGGAAGAACAAAAAAAGCAAGAGGAGGAGACCACCCCGAAGCGGAATTCGCTGCCCGACCGCCTCCACCCCCTTCGAGGACGTGACGCGCGCTCATATGTGTAAGGCTGACCCCCCACGCGGCCGGGGAAGCGACGCGCGAGCCCCGGTGGGCGTTACTCATCCCACCCTGTCAGACTCGCAGCGGCGAGGCACGGCACGAGCTTGCCGGAGAGCGTTAGCTGCTCTTCAGCGGGAGGACCCATCCCTGCAACCCTGGTTTGCCCTGGCGGGAAGATATTAATCAAGGGGTCCTAATGCATTAAGTTACCTACCCGAAGCTATGGCTCACGAGCCGCGAACTTTAAACGACCGCCCGCCACGGCAGACCTCTGGCGGCCCCGCGATGAACGTAGAAGATATATAGCTAGGAAGCTGCAAGACGAGGAAGGCTGCCTCACGAGCGGCCGAGCAGAGGCATGACCGACTGGCTTCTTCCGCCGCCTCCGGACCCTGCCACCCCTTACGGCGGCACCCCACGCATGACCCCGTCTTTACCGGTCTCCAAGACCGGGCAGACCAGACACCTACCAATGGGTGGAAGGCATTGGCCTGTGTGGTCATGATATTGAAAGAAGATGGTGAGAGCATACCACCTCGCAGCAAGGAGCAGCCCAGAGCACCCACCGCGCGCTTCGTTGAGCGCCACCCCTTGCCCCGGGCTGCTGGAGATACATCGGTGAGTTGGAATCCTATCCAGATATTCCGTGTGTATGGCGTCCAGTAGGAGCCGTTATATGACCCCAGCTTGCTTCACCGGTGGCCAGGAGCTTCCCCGTACGGACGTATCGGGCTGCAAGCTTCTTTTCCCGGGTGGTAAACTTCTCCTGAAGCGGCCATGGATAACGTGAGATCATTGCTCGCGTCGACCGCTGTGTGCGTGGTGGTGTAAGTCCCGCTGCAAACCCCACGAACTGCAGATGGATACCCCCAACAGGCTTCGGAATTCCGAATCTTGCCCGACAACGTTGTAGAATCCTCAATCCTCATGACAATAGTTCCATGCCTCGCCACCGCCACGAACCAAAGAACCGAACTGGATATGACCAATCTTCATCACAACCAGGTCAGATCCCGTGCCGTCCGTGATGACTGCGAGATGGAATCCCACGGGCTTCGAGGATGACAACCATCCCTTTGTCACTGTGGCCGTAGGAGCGGAGTTCCGACGAGCTCCTCTCCCAGCTCTCTGGCCATGGTGCCGGCAGGCCACCCCTTCGCGAGTATAAAAGGACTAGATGGCCGCTGTCCGAAGCTCTCATCGTCCCCCTCAACACGCACAGCAGCATCTCCAACCCCAAGCACAGCAACACTACCAAGCACAGCCACCAGCTTCCAGAGCACTATTACCTCTCTCCAAACTTCACAATGGCCAAGTTCTCCGCTATCCTCATCGCCGCCACGGCCTTCATCGCCGGCACCCAGGCCGCGGTCACTCCCCGCGCGGAGACCTGCGCTGCCGGCACTATCGCCTGCGGATACGACCTCACCGCCAAGTACGGTACGTGACCACTCGATCCTGAGAGACCCCGCGGCCCCCCCCTGCTGCCCCCTAAGCCTGCCGAGGTTGAAGAATAGGCGGCTAACCGCTGGGTGATCACAGGCCACAGCGCCGACGAGCTGAAGGCTATCACGCCCGAGGGTCTCTCGCCGCCGGACTCGCTCTACGTCTGCGGGGAGGACAACACCATCGAATCCTACCTCGACACCTGCACCGTCGGCCGTTGCGTCGGCGACCACCGCCGTCCCGGCCATGACGACGCCTTCTGCGAGGCTTGAGAGGCGACGTGGGGTTGAAGGTGCATAGAGATAGCTAGACCACTAAGATCCCCCCGCGGGGAACGCCGCTTCTTGCTATGCATGTCTCGGGCTTCCGGCCCCAGGGGCTAGGCTCTCTTCCTTACTTTCGTCATCCTGTACTTGATTAGCTGGCCAGTTATTCGCTCCTTGGTAGTACTTTTTAGCCTGAACTGAATTGATCTTCTCTCGCATCATACCGTGTTTCTCCCAGGGTCACAAGCTGTCCGATCCGGCCCCCCCAAAAACAGGTTCTGGCAGATGGAACCGGATCACAGGCGGGTTGTGCTTGGGGGATTGTAGCGGCCGGAGCAAGGTTGCTTGAGACGTGTTTTCCGTAGTGCCGCGATTGGACGCCACCCGCCCGAGACCAGGCAGAAAGCGAAGGTCTCCCTGAAGATCGGAGCCCCAGTTCCAATGGGGGTAAGCGCGGTTGTCAGGCGCCAATGTGTCTGTCCAACGGCAAACAGGGACGTCGGGTCTTGCACCGGCGCCATTCCACTACCACCAAGGATTGGCCCGAAGCTGCAAGAGCGCCGTCCAACCAGGACCCACGCATGCGTTGACGTCGCGATTACTAACTGGGCTCGTCAGGGGCTGATCTGGTGCAGGTGATGTGATTGGTTATTACGTCCGTCGCCTCCGCCGGTCCCGCCAATCCCCAGATCCGCGGCCCGCGCCTGCCATTTATGACCCCCGTTCCTCCCGGACTTGGTGGCCGCTGAACTTTGGAGCTGAATCACGGACGTTTCACCGCTCTCGACTTGCTTTCGCCGCTTCAAGACCCCTAGAACCCAAAACGAAGTCCATCATGAAGTACGCCGCCGTCGCCGTCGCCCTCGCGTCCACCGTTCTGGGCCAGGACATCTCCACCGGCATCCCCTCGTGCGCTGTAAGCTCCTCTTTCGCCCCCGCGCCCCACCGTCCCCAGAGCCCCATCATCGTCTCCAGAGCCCCATCGTCGTCCCCAGAAAAAATAAGGCAAAAGGAGAAACTGACGTGGGGTCTCCCCCGTGTAGAACCAGTGCATCAACGAGGCCACCAGCGGCGACCAGATAGCCGGGTGCGGCCAGGGCGACATCGAGTGCGTTTGCGGGAACGGCCAGTTCCTCGACAGCATTGCCTGCTGCCTCAGCGACGCCTGCGACGAGGACGGCAAGGACAAGGCCGTGTCGTTCGCCCGCCAGATCTGCTCCGGCGCCGGCGTCGACGTCCCGGACGAGGTTGTTTGCAGCGCCTCGGGCGCATCTCAGACTGGCGATGACGACCCCGAGGAGACGGGCGACTCGGAGGATGACGACGAGGGGGTAGGGGCCAAGGCCGTGCCCGCCATGGGCGGTGTTGCTGGTGTTCTTGCTGCCATGGCTCTTCTATGAACGGCCTGACGGTGTGGCTGCTGAGAATATAGAGACGTTGGATATCTTCTTGCATCGTTCGTGTAGGAGATGCATAGGTGGCGGCGAAGTGGGCCGGCGTCAACTAGCTCATGCTACGCCGACGTCGCCCACCAGATGTATGCAGGGATCATTGGATATGGAGAAGCTCCGGGGCGTCCCGTCTTCTCCTGGCACCACATAATAATGCATTGTGTTTTTCCTTGGATGGGCGCCATGCTGCCATGCAACTGAAGAGGCCGCCATCCCATCAGCCATCCCATTACAACACTACACCCCAGCACCTTCCCATTCGATCAATGATCGCGGAATCCTGCTAACCGAATGGGTGCAACTGAGCGAGCGGGTTGCGGAGCCTCGCGTAGGACCCCGGAAACCGGTCTGCGCCCTCTCGTAGCAACATGGTCTGGCCATGACATCACTGGTGTCTTCGTCGTGTGACTGTGGACTTGGCAGCTTCAGTGGTGGAGCAAGGCGTCACGCCCGCCGGATGCAAGCAACCGGTGGGCGAGTGAGCAAGAACATCCGCTCGTCCCCCGGTCCAGTGTCTTTCGTTTCAAGATGCATGTAATACCGAGGCAGAATTGTGTGTTTGTTGTCCCCTAACCAACCTATTGAAGACTAATGGCTCGTAAGAAAAGCTGCTTCCGCTCACGCAGCTTCCTAGCCTCGATACCAAGCTAATACACAAGAACTCCACTAGGACTAGAGAAACAATATTTCGTCCGTTGCACAGACCGCTCCTGGGAATATCGGCCCTCCCAAGCCCGACAGGGACCCTCCGCCGAGCTTCTCCGTCCAAGGAGAGCTCTGCCCACTCCTGAACGGCCTCGCTCGATCTCGGTGGACCCCTCCACAGCACCCATCCCATGCAGCATTTAGCTTGCATACCCCTGCCTCGCGATTTCTCCAACGCAGGACGATCCGCTGCACCATCTGCAGCCGAGCCCCGGTGCCCCACCTTCGACGGGGTGAGACTTCCAAGGGAAACTGGGGTCTAGCAGGCCAACCCTGCTTCTTCGACCTGCAAGGAGTCTGCGGGCTCCCCTGCAATGTGACGTGGTGCCGGAACGACGGATGAACAGGTGGCGCGGGAAATGTCTTAAATAATGAAACTGTGACGCCTTTGGCATGTGGAGAGTGAGCGGAGAGTTCTCTCACAGTCTTGAGGCTCCCACTCTGCCATTGAGCACATTGTCCCTGCATGTCGCAATGCAGAGAGAAAAAAGGGCGCGCTATTCTTTACCAAGTATTCCGACTGGACTAGTGGATTTCGTCCTGGAAGATTCGATGCCTAACTGCCTTGTGACAATCAGAACGAGGTAGTACTTCCCACATTTGGGTATCAAGTGTGAAGTCTCCAACTTCGGGGCCTCAGACGGGTCTGCGAATCTACCAATCCGACAGAAATGTGGGGTTGTCAGGGAGCGCGCCCTCAAGGCTCGGTTCAATGAGGATTGGCCCACACCAAGAGGTAAGTGAAATATGACAACTGAGCAGCTTTCAACTCCTTCACACCGCCATTGGGGAGTGGGGCGAAACCAGGGATGCCATCAAGAAGAATGGAGTACCTTCAGAACCGCCAAGAGAACGTCATCTGGCCGGTGTCTTTGGAACGCACCGGCAGAGCGTCCCTTTGCACGTCGTCCAGCGGGCGCGAACCTGTATGCAGGGACGAGATGATGCTCATACCCCGGCCATTATGAAAAGAGGAATGGGAAACCTCTAGAAGAGCACCAATCAGATGGACAAGCCGTGACAGGCCCGCCATAATAGGAAGAACCCCCAATCTCTGTGCTGTCACATCGTGTGGGATGTGCTTCGCTTGCCGCTTGCGGGTCTCGAAAAATCTCGACATGTTCGCGCAAGCGGGCTCGGGGTGATGGGAGAGAGGAGGACTAGAGTGGGGCACTCGGCGACTGCGCCGAGAGGTGGAAGCCTTCGACGCTTTGACTTCCCCGTGAAACACGAGACAAACAGCAGCAGCGGATCAGCAGTGGGTCACAGCCGCTTTGACAGTGGGGTCCGGAATCTGCCCCTGGTCAATCGATGAGAAGGAATTCGGCAGCTCGGACAAAGCTCTGCGAACGAGGGTGTGGGTGCGGACCATCCTGGAGGCACTCTGACGAACATCGTACTCGTACTTCGGAACACTAAGAAACCTGGAGTGTTTCCCTGAAGCAGAACATGATGCTTTTGATCTCCGTGTCAGGAAGGACAGCGCCGTGCAATTTCCGTTTGGGGAAAGTCTATTTCCTATTCGGTTCATGTGGGGAGTGGCGTTGAAGTTAGCGTACGATGCAAGACGGCACTGGAGGAATGCCATCAACGAGCGGTGTGGCCGGCTAATTTCCATTCTGCGACACAAAAGCAGGCATACCCTGCAGACATGCCTGGTACGATTCCTGTGGGGCGGGAGTTGGCGTCTGCCGGAAGTGGTGGACGTCTCGGGGGTGACATGTATGCACCGAGGTGTCCGAACTGACCGTGATCGCACCGTCGGAATCCACCGGTAAGGTCATCTTGAGTTCTTCTTTCAAACCCGCAGGGGCGGACCCGTTCACACACTGGTCGAAGCGGTCAACGAGCAGAGAGGCACGCAATTCCTCGTGTGTTGGCTGGGGGTCTTACGGGCCTTGTTCCTTCGTCCTGGTTGCCTGGAAATATGTCCGGTTGGTTTGTTTCCACCAGGCTCGTCTTCCGGGACACCGTCGGGTCTGGCCCCTTGGGTTGTTTGTCCGGATGGCCTGAATATCGGAAAGATTCATGGACCGGATCATTGAAAACAAGACATGCCGGAGATCAGCACAGCACTGTTTCGTGCATCCCTCCTCCCTGCCCGGCATATCTCATACCCCGCATCTAGCGGAGCCGTCGTGATGGAGCTCTGGAGACGAATGCAAATGGCGGTGTTGATAACGAATGCCGTGCCCCACCCATAGTGGTAGGCGGTAGCTTGCTAATACATTACTCAGAGCCGCACGAAAGCCCTCGTTTGTCGACGATCCCCGGCTCCATCGCGGGAGCCCCCGCTCCAAGGCTGATGACGGCAGCTCAGCGTTGCGGGGCTCGCGGAGCCAATATCCCGCGCGACATTCATCGCCTTCCCAGGCATTCCGTGCGTCGTGCATCGTTTCCAAGTACGCGCAGCAGGTCTTGGCGAGGAGATCGGCTGTGCCAAAGTCGGCGATAGTCCATCAAGCGCAATGGAGCCTGCATCAGAAACAGTCAGAAAGCGGGGGTATGAATTGATGGGCGGGGTCGGGCACAAATGTGACGCCCTCGAGGCTTCGTCGCCGGCTTCAGATATCGAATAGATTGGTCGAAAAGGTGGTTTAGATGAAGAGAGGCACACTTCTGAAAAACGTGGGCATGGAGCATTTCATATACGGCGTCGCGTCTGCCTCGCAGGGGCTGTTGCTGACGTCAATCCTCTAGAATGGCAAGGGGCGTCCATGGTTCGTTCACTCGACATCAATGTACGACATATAGAAGGAAGGAGGATGGGGTGTGCAGGATGTTCGTATAAGATGCAACGTCAACAGAAGGGACGACCATCGGCGCGCGCCATGGGAACATCTTGATGAGTCTCTATGTACAAGTACACTCGAGACACCCCCGCCGTGGCCCACGATCTCCGACCACGTGCACCACGTGCGTCCGCCCGGCACCAGTAATACATACGCCAAACCTGAGCGCAACTCTGAGCCCTCGATTTGTGCTGCTTCACTCGGGCCCCCATCCGTGGATGGAATGGCCTTGGCGGAGCGAGCAGTGTGTACGGTCTGCACTGCCGTCCAGGGGCATCCAAGACGGCCCCGCGTACTCCACATCCGGGAATCCGGGCTCCACCCACCTCGGCGGTGGGACCAGGCGGCACAGCCTGCAAAATGGATCAACGAGAGGTCGTCCTTGTACCACGGACCTTGATTGTCCAGGTCCTTTGGGTCCTGGGTGATACCATCATCGAGCCGGCATCCGGGTTGACTGGTCGAGCCTCCGTCGAATGTACCCTCCGTGGGGGCCCAATGACCCAGACTTCTGCGTGGGGACCATTCATGCTAATTTTCCAGCTCGAGCTCTTCGCCCTTATCGTAGGTATAACACAACTCTTAAAGCCTCATATTAGCGGCTTCTTGTCACCCCGAAATGACCCCCGCCTCCTAGGCAGCTTGGCTTGGTATGAATATGGATGGAGCACGTCTCGGCAGACCCATTGAAATAGAACAACGGGTTCAGCAGGTTGACGCAATAGGCTTTGACAGGTCGGCTTCACAGCTAGAGGGTGCCGGGAGCTATCGGATGGCCTGGTGTTGTCTGCCATATCACGAGTCTCTCGGTGGAGCGGAAATTACATGTACCTCACGAGTCTCCTCTCCAACTTGATGAAAGAAAGGCAACCCTGTCGACGCCCCTACCAGTCACACGCCCGCAATTCTTCAGCCAGCGAACAGGGACGCGTTTGGAAGCGAAGGAATTGTCGTCAAAAGTGACGGAATAGGCAATTGGATTCCCGCTTTTGTGATGAGTGGGATGCTGAGAGGGGAAATCCGAGGCATCCCATGTTTGGCCGCCGAAAATAGGACTTACATGGGCGAAGCGAGAACCAAATCCCGTCCCGCGTGTTTCTATTCATTAGATCCACAGCTCGAGCGTGGGGAGAAATGCTCTTTTGGTGGTTGAACCGAGTATCATACAACAACACTGAAGAGCCGTAAAGCAGGCGAGCTCGCCAAACAAGGATCAGAAGGGCTGGCGTGTCGTACCAGGGTCGCCGGCGTTGCGTGGGGTCTGCGCACTACCATTCGTGGGGCCCAACTGCAACGTGCATGTCTTTCTAGTCGAGGTAGGAGTTTTGGCAAACCGTCTGGGTCATTCGGACATCCAAGAGAGACGGGAATGCTAGGCGCAAGAAGCCCTGTTTCAATGTCCTTGGACCATCCAGGCGCAATCTGGATTTTGTGCATCTGGTCTGACATCCATCCCCAGCGCCAAGTTGCCATATCGGGAACACTTTCTCGCTCAGGCGCAACGAGCAGGGTGTGAAGTATGTGACCAGAGAGGGTGGACAAGCCCTAATAACTGCGACACCACCGAGCAGAAGCACGGCGCGCTGCGCCTGACGTGATCTGGCTGTGCCACTCTTGGTGAGGGTCTTCTCCTGGTCCACCGGGCGCACGGCCGTTTCGTTGGTGCGGATAGCCTAAACTGCCAAAAAGGGCTTCGGCGCCCAGAGATTTTGCCCACGGTGATACGCGCGTCACCTGAGCGCACGGGAGAGCTCGGGCTCTGCTCGGCGGACCAAAAGTCGCCGGAGCGCCTCTACAAACAGGGCCGTTTTCATTTCGCGGTGCTTGTGGGCGAAGCTCGTGACCCGGGTGATGAATAGCCGAACCAGCGCAACAACCCTCGGGTTTCCTCATCGGGAGCTTGGTCTGCTCGAGCGCACGGAAGACGTGGGGTTGGGAGCACAGCTCGGACATGTCCCCCCTGCTTACCGCCGAAGCTTGGACACTGGGATTCCGTGCTATGCCAATGGACTTGGAAGACATTGATGGCAGCAGAATTATTGACGCCAGGAGTTACAGGTGGTGGGCTGCGCGCGGGCTGGCCAGCAGGGTGGACGATGCACAGCGAACTTTGGCCGTGCATTGATGTCAATGGTACATGTACATCTGATGCTTCTGGAACGATGGTCGAATGCCATTGGTGATGGAGCAGGTGCGCCTGCAGGTGCAGACGCATTTTCCTCCCCCACTCTGCCCCCCAACAGATGCGCGGCGCATGTGCAGGAGGCACGATTGCCGGGACAGATGGTTTCAATTTTGGGTCGAGGTGGCCATCCGCTGGGAAAGTGGTGCCTCGACCACCTGCAGGTCAAGGTCGATGCTGGCGGGAGCTCGGATCACGTTCCAGTAGCCGGAAGCCCGAGCCCGGGCTGACGTCGAGGGTTGGGCATTGAGTCCCTTCGACCCGCCACGGCATTGCCCAGAGTCGGTGCGCTACCAAGGTACTCGCAGAAGCACAGCTCGCCTGCGACCTGCGCCTGGCCGGTCGTGTCAGTGCAGAGCCCCGCCCCGGTTGCGCGTCGGGATATCCATCACGGGACACATGAACTGTAAGGGCCGGCTTTCCGACATGGATTGGGGGGGTCTGTTTCGCCTGGGAATGTTCTTCGGTGGATATCTTCCAAGTGCAATCCACATCACAACACATCGAACCTCTCGGCAGAGAGCCCTCACGGGAGCGCCACCACTGATGGCAACATACGTCCAGCATTTTCAACAGGGGACGGCCAGGTACCAGGGCCTGTGCGAGGCCGCGGTGGACGTGCGTTTAAAGAGGTCACCGGCAGCCCCTCGCGGCACCAGGAAATACATATTACCGCGGCCTGGACCTGGAGGGCCCACCACCGACCCCAGCACAGCCCAGAAGTTCAGGGCCGCAAGGGCTGCAGGGGGCCCAAACGACTGCCCTGGATCTCGCGCCCAGCAGTGACCACCTTGCCAGTCGCGCCATAATAAAAGAAGGTACTCCGATGGTGCAAGAATTTTTTTCGCCCTCGTCGCCCGTTACTGTGGGCGGCCCAAGGAGGAAAAGGCAGGTGGGGCAGGGGCGTGCACCACCCCGTCTACAACCCGCAACTGAGCGGCGGACCGAAGGTGCAACCCGGTCGACAACTGCGAGTCCCGCCTTCCGCTCCCACGCCGGTCGTGCCTGCAAACGCTTGCTGTTTAAAACCACGGCTGGACCTTCTTTCCCGCGTCAGACGTAGGCACCTCCTGCGAAGTCCTGATGCCTTCCCTCCCTCCCAAAACATCTCCCTTCCCCTTCTCGCTCTTATATCAAACCCGCTCTCCTTCAACCGCCGCCCTAATCGTCTCGGCGACCCCCATTCCTATACCCACTCACGCCCTCCTATCCATGGTAGCGCTGCTAGTGGATGATCGCTGACGGGTTTCCTGTCTGACGCGCAAATTGTCATTCATGTGCCTTGGCCAGTCCGCCGTCTACACGCCCACGCCGTACGCCCATCCATATCCACGCCCCTAGAGACCCCAGCGCCTGAAGCTTGCGCCTCCGTGACCTCCACTTCCGCCGGGGAGTATAGTGTCAAAAGCTCCACGCGCGTATGGGGTATGGCCATGTCTTAACCCACTGAGATATACCCCATCGTTCACGGTGCTCTGCTTCGAGTCTTCTGCTATATAAACCTGGCCATGCTTTCACGACGTTCGGCATTCCCCCAAAGCACCATCCTCTGCCGCTGATCTTCTTGATTTTCAAAACGCTGCAAGACATTGCCGTGTCTCCTCTGCTGCTCATCGGAGCCCTCCTACAACACTTTACTACTTTACACCCTTGAGGAAGACCATCCATCCAGCGTAAGTGGTCTCCAACACAGCTTTACGCCAGCGATACTGACCGGCAACACAGCACAGCCCCGATTCAGGGTTTCTTCAACCGCACACAATGTGTGACTTTACGAAGAACTTCTACATCTACACATCGTGTATCGACCCCGGTGCGCATTTCTTCGGCACCTCGGTGGACGGGAATCACAAGAACTCGTGCCCCAGCGGTCCTCATGAGCGGTACATCGTCCTCCCAGGCCATTGCCCTCTCTGCGGCGGCTGAGCACCTCATTCCCTGCCCGGGTGTTCTTCGACATTCACCAAACTCGCCCAAGACCTCGGTTTAAGACCAAACATGACGAACGGCCCCCCCCACGCCCGGGTTCCGCAAGCCACAAACCTCCCTTCGACAATTGCATCTCGTTCCATTGTTCCCTAGCCTATTACGGCTGTGTATGAGAAATTTGGCATGGACGGCGTTTTCGGTACAATGCTACGTCACGTCAGGAAAAGCCCGCAAACGCTTTCAATATCTTTGCCGGCCGAGATAGTACCTCCGAACCGAGGTTGAAAGGAGAAAGACGAGTCTTGGACCTGGCGGTGTACGATCTATGGTGTAGCTGTGCTGGTGGTATGACACAGCGGCTACCCTAGCTTTTGACGGTCTTTACGGCTTCTTACTTCCACATTTCTTATCATCACGGACCGGATTCGGTACATTGGATTAGCCTTCTATCACTTAATAATGGAAGCTGAAGGGGCATTTTTAAGCCACTTGAATTCTGAGGTGCTCCAGAGAACCGGAGATACACGGTGTGTGTTGTGCTCCAAGCTTGTAACAGCTTGGTGGCCAGAAGAAGGAGCAACAGTGGCACTACGTCCGCAAGACTTTGGGCACCATAGGCACACTCTCAGGGAATGCTTGCTCCCTTTACCCGAATGAGAAGGAGAAGCACGGCAAGGGCCGGGCGGTATGATCCATCACTTCCCGGGATCACATCGACAAACGCATGCTCGCATCCCAAAAAGGAAACATACAGAAACGCACCCATCGCCCGGGCAAACGAGATCTCTCGAAAGAGCTTAGTTAAACTGCCACCGAGCTTCCAAAAGGCCTAGGCCGAGTGTTTGGGAGAAATGAGACTGACAACGTGGCCATCGGGCACCCTATTGCACCAAACCAAGGCGCCGGCACTTTCCATATCACAGATTTCGTCACCATTCCCCTTCTGGATATGGGGAACTTCTCCTCTCCCGCCAACATCTCCCCGGCAGCCTTCATGCGGACTAGCCCGGAGCATCCTTTGAATGACGGCCCTCTAATTTTGGGCACACTCATTCTACTACACCACCCTCGGTTACCAAGTGGACTCGCTACTATCTCATGATAGTTGTGGAATCGGGAACGGCACCAAACTATTGCATATCATATAGCAAGGGAGCTGACCTCATGATCTGAAAATTCGCACCTTCTATCGGGTCCTTGGCAAGGCCCGTCGATTCATCCCCTCGGGTGACGGCTGTACCGGATCACGGAGACATGGCCGCTTGGCGCGGGCCTGCTGGAAAGAGACCTAGTTTGGTGGCCCCTCTGGAGCGCTCTTAATCCCCTCCTATTATAGCCGATGAGCTGGCAATGGGACAGGGAGGGGGTACTTGGATTCCTGGACTCCCCTGGCCCCTCGCCCGGAGATGCGGAGGGGTGGAGACCGCTGAAAGCCTGGTAGCTGGCCATAGACGGCCAAGAGCATGGGAGGCGTCTGCTCAGACGGTGGCTACCATGGGCTACTGCCCTCCTACCCGCTTCTTCCGTGTTCTAGGGCGACGCGAGTCAGATCAGGCGAACTCCGAGCCCTATTTGGCGGAGCGAAAGAAGATTGGGGGCGGAGGAGGGGGGTAAAGGAGGGGAATGGAGGGGCAAAAGGAGGGGGGGATGGACAAGAGGGAGGGGGAGCGGAGGGGGAGCGTCCCGTCAAGAGTTGCCCCTATTTGCCCCTCGCGACGTCCATGCCCACGGCACGGGCAACACACACGCCCCTTCCCTTGAACATGTTTGTTTCCATTTGTTTCTCCTGGGCGACTTTATCCAGGGTAGAAGGCCGCGTCTGTGCTTTCCCAGTCGGCTTAGCGGCGAGATGAGGGTGGGAGGGTTACGTTACTGGACGCACACCTTTCCTTTCTCTGTTCCTCTTGCATCTGGCCTGAATCGTAAGGGGGGACCGGTGGCGAGGGTGGTGTGATGACTTCAGATCGAAGGCTCTGGGCTGTGCCGCATGGGGACGAAAAGAAGCACGAGATGTGCTTGGTGGGGGTATAAGTGAGCATCCAGAAGCGTCAAAGGGGCCGTCAGCAACTTCGTATAGGACGCCTTTGCTCACCGGCCCATTGACACAGGTATGCCGACTCCACCTCTCTCGTCTCGGTGTGCTGGGGCCGCCATTGGGAATGCTAGGAGCCGACAGCGCGGAGGAGGCCGCCACCACGCCTTTCTGTGCGACAGAGATAATCAGCAGGGATCGTATGCGCGTGGACCATCTAGGAAGTCGTGGGTCGTGCTAAGGTGATTTGGGAAAGGATATCTCCTTTTCCGTTCCTTGGAGACTTCTCCGAGCCAGTGCTTTCACGACGAGTGTCGAAACCTCGGCAGAGACGAACGTTATGCGAAACGCCTTTACGTTTGATATCTAAGAATAGGGAACCCTTGTTGCTAGAGAGGGCTACCTCTAGGCCGATCGTGGTTTACGCGCGCGAGCAAGCCAAAACATTCCCGGGTTGGATTGGTACGAGGCCATGATCTTCGTTGGCTTGGCTGCTGGATGCAGTATGGCTTACTGGGGGCGGGCCGTCTGGAGACATCCGGTCGCCCGCTCCCACAGCCCGATAACGGTACACCCCTTCTTTGATATCTAACGTTGGCGTGTGAGGGTTCAATGGCGTTAGTTCAGCAAAAGCAAGACACGGAAGACATGGGTGAGAAAAAGGGAACACGTAATATCTCGATCTATGCCCGGCTCGATCGACCGGCCCAGTCTGACGCCCGGGATCCCGGTTCCCCGCGTGATATACGACAGGGGACAGGGGACAGGGACAGAGGCTGGGCTGAAGGTAAAGATTGGTCCTGCAGGCCATATGAGCCAGGAGGCAGAAGGGAGTGGGTGAGCTTTGACCCCTTTGCACTCGACGGATCGACGCTCGGGACGGACCTCCGCTTAGCGTGGCCCGAAGTTCATAATCCTCTGGTCTCGGCCCACATCCGGCCTGCGTCTCTTCAGATCGACGGCTCCCCTGCGATTACGCGTGTTAAGACTGGGACAGCGGGTGTTGGAGCGGCGGCGAGCATCAGGTACGCGCACCAAGAAGCACTCACCTCCGGCTGAAGATCTGCGCGTGCCGGGGCCGCACGTCTTGCATTGAGATCTGTGACGCGGGGCTGGACCCGGACACCGGGGTACGGCGCCCGCGCACACGGGCGGCAACGCATAAACGTGGTTGTAATGTAAGGGCGGGAGGAGCGGGATGGTGGGAGGAAGACTCAGAGACGGGCTGCGTCTCGTGGCTCTGCGCCCGGGAGGGGGGCCCCGGTGTTGGTTGGGCTGGATTATTTGGATTGACCAGTTTGGATCGGGCGATCACGGTCCGGATTTCACTCGGTCCGCCAAACTTGATTCGGGAGGAGAGGTGGGTTGGAAATTGGACGTGAAGGGAGGGTCCTCACGACAGTCCTCATCTCCTGAGCACACCGGATATAGGCCCCCTGCCTGCCCTTACGAGGTACACGCGCCGAGACTTGTCAGTGGGGACAGGGTTACAACTGACGTCCCCGCTCCCTCCCAGCTGCGCGTCGTGCGGCCGGCTCAGCGCGGAAACGAGAAAGCTTTGATGGCGTGCATATGGAATGGACGGCGGAGACGGAAGACCCTGCATGGGCAGGACAGGGGTGCTCCTTGCTGAGCATCCTGGTGGGGCGGGTGAAGCGCCGACGACGCAGACGCAGCCTCACCAATCCGTCCAGATACCTCACCCTGGCCCTAGCAAGCCTTTCATGCGCCTCCTCCTGGAAGGGGGAAGGCCGCGGATTCCCCTGAAAGCACAGGCCGATCAGGTGTCCTTGCTCGTTTGATTATGCCTATCACCGAGCGGGCTATTACAGCCCGCTCATCCGGAGCTGGACGTGGGCCCGATCGTGAAGTTTGGCTCAGAGAGGGAGGGCGGGAGGAAGGGGGTGGGTGGGGGCTATGTTGTCTTGGGCCACCCTCTCTTCGCTGGCAGGCTCATCTTGGTTTTGGCGCATGCGGGCCGCCAAAAGAGGGAATGGGGCTGATCTAACACTTGCCGCCGCCGGTCCTGACTGCGGCGCCAACCCGCAGCACGAATATCGCCCCTCTCCCCGCAATGCTGCGGCCACGATGCCGAGAACATCCCCCCGCCGGAAAGGACAAGCATCGGCGAGCTAATTTGTCATTCCGGTTGCTTTCTGACTTATACTGCGTTGTCACTAGTGGCATCACCCCCGCTTTAATTTAGATTTGAGGTGTGTTTCGGCATGTTTGAACGGGGAGCCCCTCGATGCGGGGGTGGGAGGCTCTGTGCGGGACACCGACGTCAAACAAACTTAAGGGGGGGGGGGGGGGCAGGCATCGGGACGGAGCCGCGTGTTCAAGGAAACAAGTATAGAGCCGGTGTATGCACTCGGAAAAGGGTGTAAGCTGCGACATTCAGCGGTGGGTGTCGCAAGGGAGCTCGCCTTGAGCCTGACTTACACGGATGGATGTCAAGCGGCCCCACCCAAACAGACCCATACATAACCCCACACGCGGCCGGCTCGCCTCCGTGCCCCGATCGTTGACCCTCCCCGCTGCTGACATGGTTCCGAGCCCATACGAGACAGTCGGCCACATGCAGAGAGCACTCTAAGTCTCCAAGCGAGGTCGGGTCCAGGTCCTTCCCGACGCTGCCGAGACGGCGAGCTTCCCGCGCCTGCATATACGGCACGGGGCGGCCGCGCGCCAGGCCAATATCTCTCGCCCTTCCCGCCTTGGAACGTCAGCCTGTGCCACGCCGGTCCATGCAAGCATACACCACCGAGATCCTGGCCCGATAGTTTTGTTTCCACCCTCTCGTGTTTGAGCCAGGGGCCGGGGAGGCGGTTTCTTCCTTCCGGCGGGAAGTGGGCGTGTACCGTCCTTTCGCCCACCTCATTTTGACTTCCGGGCCACGGCCCCACTCGTGGCCGGGCCAAGCCGCTCTCCCGGCCGAGGCCGCCGTTATCTATTTGTACACGTGGGATATAGTTCGCCGCATATTCTCAAAGCTGGCCCTCGTGACGACGATGCCGTCATTGCAGTCTCTATATTGCTCGCCTCGAAGCGCCCGTCAGTAGCTCACTTGATCCTATAATTGAGAGTGTGTTTATCGACGTATTGGTGTCGATTTAGAGGCACGTTTGTGCTTGGAAGTAGGTAGTAGGTGGATGGCAATGTTTGATACGGCACTCGCCAATCGGACCGGCTCTTCTCTCCTCGGCACGAGATTAAAAAAGCAAACACTGTCATTATTACTTCCTAGCGAGGGAGGCAGGAACTTGGATCGGTCGCCCTGCCGTTCCTCCCGCCGCAGCTTGTGCCCCTAGTCGCAAGTATCGTCGGATTCCTCGTTCGAGCTGTCCCCATCCGAGCTGTCTTCGCCCGTTTCCACGTCCCCAGCGGGGTGGCTATGACCACACTCCTTACACACCTCCCCTGAACGCGCCTCCCGCGCCCGCTCCTTCTCGTCACGCGACCTGTATTTCTTCCATGCCGAGCGCGAATTGTAAGCCAACCATCCCCCAACGACGTCGATTACCTCGTTCTCGTTTCCCTGATTAGAGTTCTTGTCGTTGTCGTCGCCGACGCGTGGTCCCGTCGAGAAGTACCGCGACGAGGTGTACTCCTCTCCGAGCCTCTTCGCGACGTCGTTCGCCTCGTGGAGGCTCACCAGCCTGCGCGTGTTGGGGTAGCGCGCCATTTCCGTACGGCAGATCTCCCACACCTTGCCTACGCTGGCCGCGTACTCGTCTGGCGGAGATGGCAGTGCCGCCTCGTGGACGCGCCTGACCCAGGCAGCTGGGTTGTGGCACACCTCAGAGCGGCCTGTGTTAACTGGGTGCCCAAAGACGCCAGACATGTACTTGTGGTGTGCGAGCTCGACCGGTGTCCGGCCGACGGCGTTCTCCCGATACAGGAGCTTCGGGCGGAAGCTCACGAGTAGCCTGGTCAGCCAGGGAGACTGTGCCATGACAGCTGTGTGGAGGACAGAGTCGCCTGCGGCGTTGAGCATACCGACCTCGGTTCCCTTGCTGTATTCGAGAAACAACTCGAAGATTTGCTCGCACTTGTACGTGTCAGCCGAAGTCCTGGACCGGAATCTTCGGACCAGGAGATGTAGAGGCGTCATGCCCCCGTTCTCCAGGTTAGATCTCTGCTTGAACAGGTGTGCCCGAAGGTCGCTGTCCAAAAGGTCCAGCGCTTCCTTGAGCTGGCTCGCCTCCTTGACTTCAGACACCATCCTGTGGACCACAGTCTCGCCAGATTTGTTCCTCACGCTCTCATCCGCCCCGGCGGCGATGAGGAGCTTCGTGAATTGCACACGCCCGAAGTAAGCTGCGGTAAGTAGTGGTGTGTTCGACGATGAATCCTTGGCTTCCAGCGACCACGGGCACGTCTTTATGAGATACCTGACGAGGCTAATCGACTCCTCCGTCTCTACTGCCGCCACGGCGCAGTGGAGGACAAGATCGTCTGCGTCACATGTCAGCATGAACGGTCCATACCATGCAATTTTGGCCTCTTGCGGCAGCAGTCGGAAGGTTTTGGGGCGTGCCTACTTCGATTCCCAAGCCATTTTAACACAACAAACTCGAAGCGGCCAGGGGTGGACGTCAAGTGCTCGAGGCGGCTATCTTCCTCGGCCGCCTTCGACTGGCTGAACTCCGTGTAGAGATTGAGGGGCTCATCGCTCAAGAGCCACTCCACCATCTTGCGCTTGCCATGGAAGGCGGCGTGCAGGATCGGGGGGGTCTTGAGCCCCGTAGGCTTGGAGTACAATCTCCGCCCGGCCGTTGCCCAATCCTTTCTATAACACGAAAAGGAGAATCGGTTAGAAACCCGGCGGCAAGCCCCAGTTAGTGGAATGTGGAGCTTACCTCTTCTTTCCGTATACCGTCAGTCCCTGGTAGTACCTCGGCGGCCTTGCTTTCATCTCGACGCCGCTCTGCTTCACGAGGTGATCCAGAGGAATGCCGGCTCCCGTCTTCCGGATGACCTCTTTGAGCATCTTCAACCTGCCCTGTTCGATCATGCTAGTGAATTGGAACTCGCTGGGGGCAAACGAAACGTGGTCGTCCTGAGAGGTGTGGTACTTCTTCCCACCGAAGTGGATGCAGATTTTCAGGAAGCGCTTGAACGCGTTCAAGTCCTTGCCGCTGCGGATAAAAAAGTCCATGGGGCTCAGCTTTTGAGACGTAGTAAAGTCTGGCACCCCATCCTTGACCTCGAAGGCGTTGCATCTCCACTCGATGAAGTGGATGGCCTTGTGCGGGGACTTGACACTTAGAGATACTTCTCCAATGTTGTCAATCGTGAACTTCTTGTCGACAGTCCTCGACACGATTCGAGGCTCATCGCCTCCGTCACTGTCACTATAGTCCTCGGTGTCGGAACCGTCTCCACCGGCTTTGAGCTGGTAGTGCATCTTCTCTTCTTCGGGGGGGGAGTACTGGGCATGCGCGATTTCAGCGATCGCCCAGGCGACATCGTAGTGGCCCCTGAAAAATGCCAGCGAGAAAGGGGAGTTGCGTTCGGAGTCCTGGATGGCGATCTGCAGAGGGGGCTCTGCCTCGTCCTCACCCCAAGTGTGAAGAGTCAGTGACTTGATCTTGTCCAAGTCGCCTGACCAGGCAGCCTCGAACCTACAGTCACATCCCTGGTTAGACTGATCTGCGGAAAGCCAGGGTTGCAAGGGAATTTCAATAGGGAACCAAAGGAGCACTTACAGCTGAATACAAGCGTCCCTTCTCGCAGTAGTGAGGTCAATGACACCGGGGAAGGAGAAACTGTACTGGTCCGGTTTCTGTTCTCGTTTCGTTTTGTGCTTCTTGTCTTCCTTCTTTTGGTACAGATGAGGATTCTCCCCCGCGATTTCAGGATAGAGCCTATGTGTCTTGTTAGCGGAAGGGATATAACTTCAGATTGGAAAAGGAGTGGCGGCAGGCCATGCAGTTGTCTTACTCTTCGAAAGTCTTCGCTCCCTTCTGGACGAGCACCTCCTCGAGTTTCTGGAGGCCGGAGATCTTGCCCTCCCTAGCTGCCATCAAAGAATCGACATCCTTGACGTTTCTGGATCGAGCTCTGCAGATGGATATCTGACCATCCTTCTGCGATCTCTTGGCCTCTCTGATTGCACTTGCCACTACCCAGTGCTGATACGTGCCTTCCGTATAAAGACTTTCATCCAATCCCTTGCGCAGTAAAGGTTTGGCGCTTTCCGCGCATCCGGAGAGCCCGTACGTCCGGAGTTGGTCGAGAAGTTCTCGCACCAGGTCCAGAACAGTCTCACCCTTTCTATGCGAACGGCACCAATCAGTGTGAACGACAGAGTAGGAGCGTCCCGGCATCGAGTTCGGATCTGCTCCTCGCTCAAGGAGAGCAATCGGGACTTCGGTACTAGTGGTACACCGGAGCGCGCTGATCAAAGGATGAAGCCTTTCGCGATCGTATCTCTCCTTGAGCTGCGGGGTGCTAGACAGCGTTGGGTTTTTTGAGCGGCCGCCAGACACCTTCTTAGCGGATTTGAGCCAGGTTTCGAAGTCCATCTCCACACTCGCACCCGCGTCGATCAGTTTGAGGACCAGTGAAAGATTCCCCCGAGCCACAGCTTCGAATAGTGGCGAGCTCGAGAACGACCAATTGTAGCGCATAAAGGTAAGGTGATTGATGGCCGTTTTCGTCCCGAGCTTGTCGTGGTCCAAGAGAACTGCAACCACCTGCTCGTTCGCTGTCTGGACGTATCGGTGGAAAGCCGTCCAACCGTGTAGGTCCGCCTGGGAAGACGTCGCCCCGAGGTCGAGAAGCAGCTTCGTCATGGACTTGGCCTTTTCAATGGGCAACTTGACGGAAAGGGTCATTGTAAGGATGGCTCCAATAGGCTCCTTATCGCTGTCGAGGAGCTTGACCGGAAGCAATGCATCGGAACCAAACTAAGCTCATGGCGTCAGAACTCGTAAGGCTTTAGACTGACACAGGGAAAGAGGGCACTTACATCGCACAGAAGCTTTACCACGTCTTCATGGCCACTTGCGATGGCCAGATGAAGCGGCGAATAGGGTATATCCCATGCCAAAACATCAATTTTGAAGAAGTCCGGTTCGCCTTCACCGGGTTCTTCCAGCTCCTCCGTGATATCCTTCTCCTCCGATTTGACTTTGAAAGATGAGCCTGTGGCAAAAGACTGGACACCGTCATCAGAGTCTTCTTCATAACCGATCACTTCAACGTCGGAATGCTCATCCTCTTTGTCGTCTTCTTCCTGGGCGGTCTCCTTGTCCGCGCCATCGGGCAACGGCCTGTCCTTTCGTGATCTGCGCATGCTCTTGCGCTTCTGATCTTGCCGCTCCTCCTCCAACTCCTCGTTTGAAATGCTTTTCGTCATGAGAATATTGACGATCTCCGGGATACCTCGCTCCGCGGCAAGGTGAAGGGCGGTCTTCCCGTCCGCCATGCGCGCGGTTATCTTTGCTCCGTGGTCTACAAAGCACTTGACGACTTCTGGAGTTGAGCAGATGACGGCGAGCTGCAGAGGAGTCCGGCCAGTGTAGTCACGGGTATTCGGATCGGCATCGGGTTGAGACAGCCACCCTAAGACCTCATCAAGGTCGCAGTCTACAATGGACTGACAGAGGCGCGCAGTATTTCCAACATAGGCCATATCTAGACACAGTTAGCGAGGTGTCTCCGTATGTCGGTATTTACTTCACAAACCTGTCCAGTCGTCTTCCGTCAGGGGATTGAACGAGCCGATCTGCTGCCTCCCTGGCTGGTCAACCAGAAGCTGTACCTTGCCCTTGATGTAAACTTCCGAGTCCTTCTCGGCGGTCTCGATCTCCTCGGCGGTGGCGGGGACGGGGCAGTGGCCGCAGCAGTCTCTTATCACGTCCTCAACGCGACCAAAGAAAGCTGGGTGGCGGTGGAGGTAGACCTCTCGCCCTTTCTGTTGGTTCCATTCTGCATTTAGCAGGAGATCTTTAGAATACAATAGCTTTTCGATCCGCTTTGCATTGAACCTATTTGGGCCGAGTTTAGGATATATCGCGGGACAAGCGTGATGCCTTGGGGGAAGGGATAGACTTACCGTTCACCGTAGGGGACAGTGAATGTGTGGTAATTGCTGATGTCGAATTCTCCAACCCAGTCCGCCACTTCATCCTCGTGGTAGTCCTTGATGTTTCCCTGGAGACGCACACGGGGGTTGTACGCCGTGGGACGACCGCGCTCCTGGCGGCGCCTGTTCAAGTACGACTCCCGCGCGTTACTATCCGGCAACTTTTCGAGTACGAGCAGTCTAGCCAGACCAAGAGTGCGTTGAAAGCTCCTCTCAAAGATGGTCGGATCGACACGCTCGCGCACAAGCCCAGGGCAGTAGACTTCGAAGTTGCGGTGAGAGTACTTGGAGAGGCGGTTCTCGTACGACGGGCTTCGTCTGGTGAGATCGACGGGGTTGATTTGGGTTATATAGCTTCCCAAAGCTCGAGGCGAAACATAAACTTGATTCCCATCGTAGCAAGCGCTCGACGCATCGATATCGAACCCGCTGAGGATTTCCGATATATTTTTGTAGGACCGGAGAACAATCTTGTCCCGTCAGCAACTCTGCGAGTTTGCTGGATCACTCCACAGCAACAAGGGAGAGTCTGGCTGCAAGAGACAACGTTGGCTTGGACATACCTGGACATGGCGAGTGGGATACTGGGAAGCGATGGTGATGGCATACTTTGTGCGTATGACCTAAGGGTATTAGCCATAGAGCTACAGCACGAGGGGATATGAGGGTTATATACCGTCACCTCCGAGAGGATGGCATCGCGCACGCTCTGCTCGATCTGCTTGATCTTCTCGATGGCCTGCTCCTCGGACAAGCCGTAGAGGAAAAGGTCCACGTCGGAGGCAGGACAGAACTTCTCGTGGTAGTATTCACGGAGATTACGCTTCGTCTTGTTGAACTCGGCGGGAACGGGCAGCAGGCAATTGACGACCGAAGACCCCGCTGCCACGACGCCGCTCCAGTCAAGGTCCGCAAGAGAGTTCTCGGAGAAGATGTTGAAGTTCTTACGGAAGTCCGTAAGAGAGCCCACGGTTGCAGGTGAGCCGTGGGGCTGGCGCTTGTCGTCGGGGAGGGCCATGATGTATTTGTCCTTCTCCTCTTGGGACTCGGACGCGAGGTCTCGGGCGCGGGTGGCAATCCGGGACGTCTTGTCGGTAAAGAGCGGGAGGACATTGATATAGGGGTCGTCCAGCCGAGGATCCCCACGGTCCTGGGCGAACACGGATCGAAGCTTGGCCTCGTACTCGCGATAGGGAGCCATGATTTGGGTCATGGGTGTTTCCGGGTTGTCCGCGATGTAATCAACAAGCCCGGCGTGGGGAGCGGGAAGCTCGGGAAGCTGGATAGAAGCAGCCATGGTTCTGGACCGGTGGGTTGGGCGGTCTCGTGGGTGGAAAACTTGTAAGAGACGGTTCTTCAACTGAAGTATAAAGGCAATAGGACACAGATGAGATCGAGGCCAAGCAGAATTCGACAGATTTCAGAAACGGCCATAAAGCAGCGCGTGAGCAGACCGGATATGTGTGCCTTGCGTCAGCGTTGATTCGAGCTGCAAGAGTTAGCCCGAGCCAGCGGCTTTGAGCATTAAATACACGAGGAGGCAAGTTGATGTTAGTCTCGAGAGCAGGCTCCAACGAGGGATGAGAGCGCCAATTGCTCTGGAGGACCTTTAGGCAGACGAGAGCGTCTCCCCCTGGGCGGCGCACCCCGGTTTATGAGGGGTCTTGACGCGATGTGCGGGATGGAGCTGAACTCTGTACCCCACGTCGCATGGGCCGCTCGGTGGGGCCAATTACTACTGTACAGTATGTGCGTGGGCCTGATCGGCATGGCTCCGGGTGGATTGCTGGCAACATGAAGGGCCAGCTCGGGTCATCTTTGCGCTGCTTCGCGCGTCCAGCCGCTGAGAGGGTTTAGAGGCTGCAGGCTCACCGCCATATCCGGGCGCCAGCTGCCTGGGCTGTTGGTAGTGCGCTGGCCCGAGCTTCTTCATCACAGAGACAGAGACTCGCCCGGAAGACGGCGGTGAGGGTGTTTCCTGGAGGGCTGAACCACATTCGTGACGATGTGATTGGCTTTTGGCGTAAGTCAATCGCCGCTCAGAGGGAGAAGCAGGCTCCACCTGTGCGGGGTCGATGGAACGCGGTCGGGGCTGCCTGGTCGCGTCGCCGCAGAAAGCAGGGTGACGCCAAGTCCCATGATCTCGTGTTAATGGCCCCACCGTCATGGCGAGCCAATTTGGCGAGCGGCCCAGGACGAGACGATCCATCAACATAGGCAGCAGCACTTCAGCTTTGATCCCGGCCAAAGGTATACCGGGGTTCTTGACGCATGCGGGTGGACTTGCATTGCCTTCCGAGGGCTCGCCACTGTCTGTGTGGTGCGCCCGCAAGCCCAGCCAGCAATGGGCGCTGGAATGCAACATAACTCGGTGCAAAGACGAGTTTGGCGGCAGGCCCATCGACGAACACTCTCTTAGACGACAAGGCAGGCAGTCAGCCCCCGCAAACACGGCTCGTCGAAGCCGGACCGACGCGGACTGTCCCAGCTTCCGCCAACAAGCATCATCACCGCGGACTGCTTCCAGCACCGAGGCCGGTAGATAGGTTAAACAGAACAGACTGGAGCCCACGCACATGCCATAGGGCAGTGCAATTGCACCCATTGTGGAGTCACACATCCACAAACCTCCAAGCATGAAGCGACCGCAGGCCTCGCAGGACACACAAAACCAGCGAGACGGGATGACCGAGGGAAGACGGCAAGGGCGGCATGGCTGCTTCAGCCGAATCGGTGGTCTTACCCCGTGCGCAGAGGCACAGGACAGGTCCGAGACCCCCCGGTCCCCGGAGCCTTTGTGTCTTCGGGGTCAAGCTCACGGGCAACATTCCGTGTATGGATAGCAAAGACCTGGAGAAAGTGATCGATAGATTTGACGACACGAAGCTTGATGCGGACGATACGGTTCCTTTCGTTGGGGAATGCAGCGAGGCAGACGTCACAGCGCTTCTGCCAAGCTGTGAAACGGGCGCTCTCTCCCAGCCAGGCGCGTTTGGCCGCCCGCAGAGCGAAGTTCCCCACATCCAACACCAGAGGCCGCCAGCCCGGCGCCAACGGCGTTGGTGCGCAAGGGGCTAGTCCCGACTTGGACTAGCCCGTTGTTACTCGGTAAGAATGAATCTCCCCTGCGCCTGCGGTCTTCTTCCGGCCGAGATTTGGCCAAGCTAAACTCCTGGTGACGAGTGACCGGGGCGCTTCGGACTGCGCTGCTCGCCTTCGACTCGGTCGTGTTCCTCATTGCACTGTCCAGCTCATCTTGCTCGTACCGAGGAGAGGCAGCCCCAGCTCCTTGAGACCCCGCTGCAGGTTTCCTTCGCCTTACCAGCTGGAATTCTTGGCGGCCCTTTGCCGTCGATCACCGGAACCACGGGCAAGAGGCCGTGCTTCGGATTCGCCCCAGCTATTGGACGATTGGAGCTTTAGCGGCATGAAAACCAGCCCAGATCCACCGCGACGTCATCAGCGCCTTTCGACCAATAACGATACTTGTGTTTTGCGCTTTTCATAAGCGGTCGCGAACTCGACTCCCTTGGCTCGCGCGGCGCCTTCTCCCTCCCAAACAACCCATTGCGACGGCGCGTCTCATCCGAAGCCATGTCAGACCCAAGACCGAACCCGTACGCCTCGTCGTCGAAATGGAGGCACCAAGAATCCACCGCTTTTGCCGAATTCGCCGCCGCGCAGCGGCACGGCCCGCCGCGCGACCCAATCAATGACGGCGACACGGCGCCGCTCGCCGACTTCCTGAACTCGAACCGCGCTGAGCCCGTGTCGCGCCCGGACGCGGGCGCCAAGTCCGAGCCCATCGTGTTGCCCGAGGACGCGGACCGCTCCGGGAAGCCGCGCGGCAGCACCATGACGCACGAGATCGTGTGCGGGCCGCTGCTCAACTATCGCGGCATGCGCGGCAACCAGTGGGTTGGGAGCGTCTTGATCGTCGTGAAGGGCGGCGGGGCCTCGGTCCCGGCGTCGCCGGTGCTGCAGCTCCGTCACGGCGGCGGCGTGGACGGCCGGACCTTCGTCCCCATGTCGGGGTCCGACGCGACTCCTGGCATCGACGGCGCTGTGCAGATCGACGGCGCGCCGACCGCGGACACAGTGCCGGAGTCAGATGGGCAGCCGAGATCCATTGACGGTTCCTGCATCTACTCGATGCCGGACTACACGTTTTGGCAGTTCGATCTCGTCGTGGAGATGGAGGCCACCGAGGTGAAGTGGTCTTACACCCTCCCCGAGTTCACCTACACCTCGAGCTCCAAGCCGCAGACGAACAGCTTCTTCGTGCCGGCGTCGACCGAGTCAATGCGCGTCATGTTCCAAAGCTGCAACGGCTTCTCGGTGGGCACGGACGAGGCGGCCTGGAGCGGGCCGGCGCTATGGAACGATGTGAACAGGCGGCACGCCGAGGCTCCCTTCCACGTTATGTGAGTTTGCTGCATCGTAGGGCTCTACAAGACAGTCTTTGCCATGAGATGTGTGCCGGGCTGACATGGCGACTCAAGGATCGGGGGCGGCGATCAGATCTATCAAGGCACGTAGCTCTCACCAGGTCATTGGATCCCGAACTTGTGTGGATTTGTCTAACACTCAACAGACGGCATTCGCGTGGACGGCCCGCTGAGGGGCTGGACCGACATCCAAAACCCGACCAAGCGCGCCAAGTACCCGTTTCCGGAATCGCTACGGAAGGCGTGCGACTCGTATTACCTCGAGAATTACATTAGGTGGTTCAACACGCCGCCCTTCTCCGTAGCGAACGGGCAAATCCCTCAGCTGAATATCTGGGACGATCACGATGTGAGTCGAATCCGCCCGGTGACATATCAGGCCCATACCCCGATCTTGTGCGACGATGCTAATCCCGCGGTGGTTCATTAGATCATTGACGGATTTGGGAGCTATGTGGATCATTTCATGAAGTGTGATGTCTTCAGGGGCATCGGCGGCACGGCGCACAAGTACTACCTCATCTTCCAACACCATCTGCCTCCGCCCCCATCGACCTACACAACCGGTAAGGATGCGATACGATGTACGTGGCGTCTGGCAGAGCCCCGGTTGCTGACGCTCGAGAAACAGACGACGAATCGACGACCGTCGGGGGCGATGCTAGGCAGGGCAATGACCCGACCCAGCTCGCCGATTCGTATGTTGCTCCTTTGAAAGCGGAGAGTGAGATGGGCTACATCCTGGGCCCGAAGGCCGGCGTAAGTTTCTCGCGTTTGTAAAAACATCGCTCATGGGGACGTGCGTGTTAAGTGAACTTGCGCAGCCTTATGTCGCCGAGCACTCGTTGAACCTCTTCGCCCGCCTCGGAGCAAGGATGGGGTTTCTGGGCATCGACGCCCGGACTGAGCGCACGAGACATCAGGTCAACTACCCAGAGACGTACAAGCTCCTTTTCGACAGAGTCAATGCCGAGCTCACCGCGGCGAAGAGCGAGGGCAAGCCGATGTCCCATTTGCTTGTTCTGCTCGGAGTCCCTATTGCCTATCCGGTAAGTAGCCCCAGTGCTTGGACTGGGGCTGAAATGGGGGACAAGCTGACCGGATTATGTAGCGTCTCACATGGCTCGAAAACGTGTTTAGTAGCCCCTTGATGGGACCGGCCAAGTTCCTGAATCGCCGCTTCGGCTTCGGTATGTTCACTACGATGGATGAGATGCACGATCAACGGGACTGACGCTTCTTACGCTTTTCAGGCGGCTCGTTTTTTAATTCATTCGACGGCAGCGTCGACTTGCTGGATGACCTAGATGACCATTGGACCGCACGGTAAGCTGTGCCGATCCCGCATCCCGAAAAGGGGGACGTCAGAGCTGACCTTGGGTTTCCCTACCAGGACGCACAAGAAGGAGCGCAAGTACCTCATCAAGAGCCTGCAGGACATTGGTGCGGCCCACAATGTCCGCATCACCATCCTCAGCGGCGATGTGTAAGTAATCCTGGGCGAGTCGGTGGTGACTACCTCCAACTACCGGGCACCGAGTGTCTAACTCTACGCAACAGCCACCTCGCAGCTGTCTCTCGCTTCTACTCGAATGTCCGCCTCAAGGTCCCATCTCGCTCAGACAAGAGATACATGACCAACATCATCTCGTCGGCGATCGTCAAGTGAGCCTTGCGCCCCCTAAACGGGAGGTAAACGTACTGACATGGGTCAAGCAAACCGCCTCCGGCACCCGTTGCGAATTTGCTCGCTCATAGGAACAAAATACACCACCTGGACACTAGGACGGACGAAACGCTACTCACGTTCTTTGACGCGCAACCAGGGGGTCTCAAGAAGGGGGCCAAGAAGAACTTTATGACCATGCCCAGTAGAAACGTGAGCCAGCCCCCCCTCCACTTCGTGTGAGGCCGTCGGAAGCTGACTCGTGCTCGTTAACAGTACGCTGTCCTGTCGGAGAACTCGCCGAACAACCTCGTGGGGCCCAACGGTGAGACGCCGGCGAACGGCGAGGAGAACCAGAACCTGGCGGGGCAGTCTCTCACGGACAAAAAGCACCTGAAGAAGAAGGACGGCATCTTCGCGCTGCACGACGGGGAGGTCGGGTGCGGGACGGGACACCGCGCGGCGACGTCGCAACACGGCAAGGGGCACGACGGGAGCCTCGACTGCTGCATCCGCGTAGAGATAGACCAGCACGACCCCGAGGGGAAGACGCAGGGGTACGGCCTGACTATTCCACCCTTGGAGTACACGGCGCCCACGGGATCGTCGGCATCGTCAGCTTCGGGGTCGAGATCGAGCAGGTCCATCCGCTCGCAGTAGGAAATGCAAGTGGCGGGGCTGGCCCGAGCTCCGGAACAGGCGGCTGCTTTCAAGTACATACAATTGGGGGGGCGGGGCGCTGGAGCTGGAGCTGGAGCTACTCGCCAGACAGTCGGTGTGGCGCCGTGTCTTACATGTATTCATATCGGGTCATTCGCTGGGCTGGGATACCGACCGTGTTTTCGTTTGTCATACACGCAGGGGCAACACCGCGGAGAAAGATACCTCGAGAATTGGGATTCTCGATCTGTGGGGTATTTTTGTGAGAAACCCTCTTATTTTCTCTTGCTTGTTTTGTTTTGTTGGTTAATATTAAGTCGTTTTCCCCCTGGGACGCTCTGCTTGCACACACGCTCGGATGCGCTTGTCTTATCAGGCCAGCGCACTGGGGGCAGTGACACCGAAACTTCTAGTGGGGTCGGTCACCGGAGACGCGCTGGCGCCGACTGGCTGAAGGCCCGGTGGGGAAGTCACGCGGCCGCCGTCCAAGAGCGAGGTCGGCTCTGCGGTGGGTCCGGGGACACGCTGCGGCGCGCCGATTACACAATTGAAGCGTCATGTGCCGAAGCAAAGCGGCAGGAGCCCCCCTGCAGGGGCGCTGGAGCTTGGTCCGCTTGCATGGATGATAAGGCCAATCGACGCCATGCTGATGCACCGATTGTCGTCGATTGCCCAAGGCTGGCAACCCCAGAATGGACCCATCACGCCAGTGGCCGGGGTCGGACCCCCAAGTACCCCCGTATCTTCGTATCTTTGTGCCACCCATGATTCACGAAGCTTTTGTTGGCCACACTGGTTCCTGACCTTATTTATTTTCTCCAGGCAGGTTTTCATTGGTGATCTGATCTTTCTCCAACCTTTCTTCTGCCACATTTGAAGCTTCCTATATTTCTGCCATACCTTGTTGCACTACATATTTTGCACGATGTCCTTCTCTGCGAGGAGGGCCGGCACGGCTGCTGTCCGAGCAAATGTGAAGAAGACGCCTGCTCTCTACCCGGGCAAGGTCTCCAGCGCGTCGCTGGCCACCTTCAAGATCCCGACCATCAACAATGATGTTAACGTAGGTTGCTGCAGAGGCAAGCTTCGCCCTGGCGGATTGGAGGCTAATTGACTCGAACAGCACCACTATGCCAAGGGCTCTGCCGAGAGGAAGGGCTTGACCGCTGCCATCGAGCGTGTTCGGAAGCAGACGCCTTTCGAGGTTCCTGTCGTCGTCGGTGGTTCCCAGGTAAGTTGCCCTGTCTACAGACGAGCTCCGAGGACGCGTCATCGCTCACGCTTTCTTGCCCCAGATCAAATCGCAGGATACCCGCACTCAGCACAATCCTGCTGACCATTCCTCCGTCGTGGCGACCTACTCGACCGCGAACACCTCCAATGTCAACACCGCCATTGACGCGGCTCTGGGGGCCAAGGCCTCGTGGGAGAACATGCCCTTCCAGGACCGCGCCGCCATCTTCCTCAAGGCGGCGGACCTCGTCTCGAACAAGTACCGTTACGATATCATGGCCGCCACCATCCTGGGCCAGGGCAAGAACGCTTGGCAGGCCGAGATCGACGCCGCCGCCGAGCTGGCTGACTTCTTCCGCTTCAACGTGAAGTACGCCCAGGAGCTGTACGGCCAGCAGCCCCAGCACAACGCCGCCGGCGTCTGGAACCGTGTCGAGTACAGGCCTCTTGAGGGCTTCGTGTACGCTGTCACGCCCTTCAACTTCACCGCCATCGCCGGGAACCTGCCCGCCGCGCCGGCGCTCATGGGCAACGTTGTTGTTTGGAAGCCGTCTGACTCGGCCATTGCCTCAAACTGGCTCGTGTACCAGATCCTGCTGGAGGCGGGCCTCCCCAAGGACGTGATCCAGTTCATCCCGGGCAACCCCGAGGAGATCACCAAGACCGTGCTGAGCCACCGCGAGTTCGCGGCTCTCCACTACACCGGCAGCACTGCCGTGTTCCGCAAGCTGTACGGCGAGATCGGCGAGGGCGTCGCGTCCGCCCGCTACAAGGGCTACCCGCGCGTGGTTGGCGAGACTGGTGGCAAGAACTTCCACCTGATCCACGAGTCGGCTGACGTGGAGAACGCCGTGCTTAACACGGTCCGCGGCGCCTTTGAGTTCCAAGGCCAGAAGTGCAGCGCCACCTCTCGCCTCTACGTGCCGTCGTCCCTCTGGCCCGAGTTCCGCGACCGTCTCGTCAAGGAGACCGAGGCCCTCAAGATGGGCAACCCGTCGGACCATGGCAACTTCGTGGGCCCCGTGATCCACGAGGCGTCGTTCAAGAAGCTCTCGGGCGCCATCGACGCGGCCAAGTCGGACCCCGAGCTCAAGCTTCTCGCGGGTGGCAAGTACGACGGATCCAAGGGCTACTTCGTCCGCCCCACCGTTTACCAGAGCACCAACCCGGCCAACAAGGTGTTCACAACCGAGTTCTTCGGACCCATCCTCGCGGCCTACGTCTACGACAACGAGTCGGTCGACTCGCAGAAGGCGTTCGAGGACGCGTGCGAACTCGTCGACTCGACCAGCGACTACGGGCTCACGGGCGCCGTCTTCGCGTCGGACCGCAGCGTCATCCGCTACGCCGAGGACCGCCTCCGCCAGGCCGCGGGCAACTTCTACGTCAACTGCAAGAGCACCGGCGCCGTGGTTGGGCAGCAGCCGTTCGGCGGTGCCAGGGCCAGCGGCACCAACGACAAGGCGGGCAGCGCGAACCTCATGTCGCGGTTCGTGAGCCTGCGGGCGCTGAAGGAGGAGTTCAACCCCACGACCAAGATTGAGTACCCCAGCAACGAGGTTTAAAGTGGCTGGGAGGACGGGTTATTCGGTGATACATGGGAGGGCTTGGAGGATATTCCCCAGAGGTAGGGCACGGACAAAAAGGGCCGTTACGACATAAATAGCGTTAGCAATTGATTTGATCGTTAATGAAAGGGCATCAATCGCCTCGTGTAAATACGCTGGTCTGTGTTTGGTGATCTCCTCAGTCCGACTCCTTGTTCTTGTTGATGCGACGTCACGATCTTCAAAAGTTGGATTTGATGTTCGAGGCTGCCCGGCAGCTGGCACGCACGTGAAGTCCGGACCAACCAGGCACCGAAGTGGCCCACATGCCTCGATCCAGATCAGGCAGGTTGTACGCTTCTACGACACGGTCTTCCGCAGTTTACGTGAATATGGTTGCTCTATCCCCAACGTGGGTTTCGTCGATATAAGCTGCCCTATCTCTATCCCCCCCTACTCGAGAGCTGGGCATCCTCCCTCAGGTTCTCGTTCAACTGGTCCCTCATCACGCAGTTCTCCAGCGCAAAACTGGCCGCCAACTCGTCCAGCTCCTCCTTCGTCTTGCCGGCGAACAGCTCCGCCATCTCCCACCCGTGGTACTCGCTCAGGAGCACCTCCCTCACCACCCTCTCCACCTGCCTGTCGAACGTCCAGGTCTTGGGGTACTTCTTCTTCAGCAGGTGCTCCGGGATCGACTCCTTGAGCTTGTCGATGAAGGGCCGGTACACCGCGTCGTCGATGTCCGCCTTGCTCGCCACGCCCCAGAAGTCCAGCCCGAGGCGCTGCTTCTTCTCCACGAACGGCCGGATCAGCCTCATGTAGGGGCTCTCGGGGTCGACGTACACCATGCCCTGGTACCCGACGTCCTTGTACAGCCAGATGCTCCACGAGACGTCGCCGAACTCGCGGTAGATCTCGAGCTGCTCCTTCAGCAGGGCGAAGCGCTTCTTGTTTGTCGCCGCGGCGCTGGGGTCGGTCCTGGGGTTCTGGTACACCGGGCCCCACTCGCCGTTCCAGATGGGCACGTTGGCCTTCTGCATGTACTCGACCTTGCGCCTGAAGCTGGCGCGGAGCTTGGCCTTTTGCTGGTCTGTGCCCTCGTACTGCTCCGCGACAGGGAAGCCCAGCATGGTGTAGTCGTGGCAGCAGTAGACGGAGTTCGGCAGGGGCCTGTCTATCAGGAAGGCCGTGAAGTCCATGGCGTACGTGTTACCGTCCAGGAACAGCATGTGGTCGGGGTCCTTGGCCCGGATGGCTTTCTCTGCCCTCTCGTACCAGGCTAGGAGGCGCGTGTGCTTGGGATCCGCCGGCTCGTTCAGGGGGTTGTAGCCTGCGATGACGGGGTTGCCGGCGTAGTGGGCGGCAAGGGCCTCCCAGAGCTGTATGGCACGGTCCTGGAAGTCCCGGAACTCCCAGAAAAGCGCCTTACTGATGCCGGAGTCGCTGTGCCAATCTTGGTTTTGGCCCCCGGGAACGGCGTGCAGGTCCAGCACGGCGTAGATGTTGTACTTGGCACAGAGGCTGACAATGCGGTCGAGAGCGTCGAAGCCGGACTGCTTCAGAACGCCCGGGTTGTCACTGTCCATGAAGTGCCTGTAGTTGAAGGGTATCCGCAGGCAGTTGAGACCCAGCGAGGCAAAGAATGCGGCGTCCGCCTCTGAGAAGAAGTGGTGGATGAGCCGGTCGAAGAAGTAGTCAGCTTTTTCCTGACCAAGAACCTCGGTGAGCGCGGCGCGGTGTTCATGCTCATGGCCGGCGTAGCCCGTGATGAAGTTCTCCATATTTAGCATACCGCCGATGGCGGCACCTTTTAGTACGACCACCCTGCCTTCGGAGTCGACGATCTTGGTGCCGTTTACGCGGAGCATGCTGCAAGGAGGGTTGACATGACCGCTCTTCAGAGACGCCTGGGAGGGCGTTCTGGCAGAGACGGTCTGGGTTGTAGTAGCGGAGGGCGCCATGGTGGACACGGGAAACGAAGGGCAAAGGGCTTTATCAAAAGCGTGCTCGTAAGAATCATCCCAGACAACAAGAGTGACCAGGTCAGGCCAGTGTGCTTTATACCTGTTCATAACTTGTCCAACTGGCTTACTAACTTGGACGGATCGATTCTATCTCTCTCTACGTCGGTTATTATTACGATACCATTGACACGGGGTTTGGGTATTCTGGGGATGCCCTCTCCCCCCAACATCTTTCGGGGATCGGGGCTCTGCTCGGTAGTCTTAAGTGCGATACTCCGCGAAGACCCGGGACAAGTGGGGCCGAAGGTTCAAGGGCCAACCGGGTTTCAGCGTATGAACCCGAGTCACCGCGCATACGGGAGGGTCCCGTAGGCCTAGTCGAGTTAGCGTTGCGGCCGTGCTCGTCTCCAGATCCGGGGCACTGGGATGAAGCCTGATAGATCGTCACCCGCCTGATCCCACGTAGTTGTCGGGGCTGATTCTAACCCCATTCTTCAGCATATAGCCTGAATCCAAGGTGGCCTCGTGCTAGAGGCCCATGGCACTGGCTGAAACCACCGGTACCATCGAAGCAAAGAAGTAGCAGAAGAGCCGAAAGGGCAGGATTATACCGCCGCTTCAAAGAGGTGAAGCGCAACCTAACACGGACTCACGACCGTCCGTTTCTTGTCACCCGGTCGACAGGGTTGTCTTAATGTACACGATGTGAGGAGCTCAATTCATTACGGCCAGGAGCCCCCGCTCAAGCAACCGCCGGATCACGTCAAGGGATCGGACCTCGGGACTCCAAAAGTCCAAGAGCCCAATCAGGGTGCTGACCGATTGTATCCAGCCCAGGGGCATAGTCAGGGGGCAGCACCTACCACGACCTGCGCCCCCGGGCAGTGTGGGTCGATTGTAAGCTGCTGCCGCTACCAAAGCCAGGGCACTCCTAGAACACGACTGCATCATTGGGTAAGTCCCGTGGTGCCTGTGTCGGTAACCAGGTTCGTTGACCGTCAGCCTCAGGACATGATGGTCCAGGGCTTTCTGAGCCAAGTCAGTGAAGGGGGTCAGGGCGGTGGCATCCAGCGCCGACGTATCCAGATAAGCTGACAGAAAGGGCCAATAGAGCATTTCGAAGAAATTTATAGCGTGGCCCCGGAGCACGAACCGGCACACATCGTCGTGCTCTGCAGGGGCGGCAAATGACAGACCAAGGGGTAGCGAGTCAATCCACTCCCGGATCTGGGCCTCATATGCGGGGACGGCCAGTGCTACCGCATGCAGGAAGGCCAGTCGTGTGGGATGGGCCCTCTGCATGACCTCTATCTCGTCTCCAATGCGGGCGGCCAGACGACGCAGCGAGATCTCGGCGAGGTAGAAGTACCACGACGTCTGCTCCCGCTGCTGGTCGACGTCCATCGGTGCCGCATCATCCTCCACCCTCGGAACAGGGGGCGTCGGGAAGAACGCAGGATAGAGATTGACCCCGTGGTCGTTTGGTGAGAAGTCGGTGAGGTGCAGGTGGCCCCGCATCTCCCTCTCCGACTTCCACGCGGACCAATACACCGCCTGGTGGAGCGAGTCAAGGTCTGGACTCTGGATGCAAGGCCCCCTGTGGCCCTTGGGATACGAATGCTGCTGCTGGGCGGCCTTGGAAAGGAAGTTGAGCTGCTGGCAGTGTGCGAGGGCCTGCATGAAGAACCTCCACGCCTTGGCAGGCTGGAATATACACATGGCGAAGACGCCTGATAGGAACAGGCACTGCGGCGCGATGATGTCGTCCGAGAACAGAAGGACACCGATCCGCTTCTGAGCCGCCTGGAATAAAGACACAGCAATACTGTACGCCGGGGTTCCTGGCATTGTGTCGTGGCTCGGGCCGAAGGGGGTTGCTATCGAGCCCAGGGCGCAGATCAGGAACGACAAGCACGACTCGGGGGACCAGTCGGCGCCGTTCAGTATGGTGGCCTGGACGGCGCGCCGCGTGGCCCGCTCGTCCAGAATGGGGTTCTTGACGTGGACGTAGCTGAAGAACCTGTTCAAGAGGTCATTGACTCGCACGGGCTCCAGGTCCAGCCCGCCGAGGATGGAGGCCGGGGATGGCGGGAGTGGGCCTGGCTGGTCGTGCCGCGCGGGCGTCGATGCCGGAAATTGCTGCTCGGGGGGCAGAAGGTCCTGGAAACAAGGCCAATGTAACATCTCATCCACGGTTCCGGGTAGAACCATGCTCATGCGAACGGGGGTTGGGGTAGTCTCCGCGTCCCGCCGAGACTCGGGCTCTTGTGCGGGCCTCTTGTGGAGCGGCCCGCCAGACGCGTCCAGCGAGGCGGGTCTTAGGAGTCCTTCCAGGTCATCCAGTCTCTCCAGGATCTTCAGGCTTGCGGGGTCGAAGCTGGAGAGGTCGACGGGGGACTGGACGCACGTGGCGCCGGTCTTCAGACAGAATGAGCACGACGGTTTGAGGTTGTCGCACTTGGTCCGGCGGGCTCGGCAGACCTGGCATGCTTTCACGGCACGTCTCCGTTGATACGAGGCCATCCCCCGAGGAGCAGGCCTCGGATTCCGGCCGGATGACGGCGGTATCTGACCCCGGGCACTTGAAGCCTGCCCCAACGATGAATCGGCGCTAGCTTCGGTTGAGAGCTCCATTGATACCGCGGTGGTTCGTTCAGCACGGCCCTTTACAGAGTGAATGAAGGCTCCTGGAAAATGCGGGGTGCTTTCAAGAATGCGGCAGATATGTCGGGTGATGCAGACGAGGTATGAAGCTGGGGTCGTTGCGGAGGAGGCGTGGAGAACGAACAGCAAGGGTAAGGGAAAAGAGCGTCGCGGAGTATCGCTCCTATTAATGGCCATCTCCGCGTGGGTTGGATGAAGCCTTACTGCATGTAGCTAAACGCTCAATGTAAGTCAAGTGGGTCTTGCAGCGTGTGAGAACATGTGCCCCAATCGCGGAATGTCGCTGTTAAGAACCCTGCCCCACTCACACCTTGACTTCTAATTACCCCAGACAACATCTCCAGATCGGCTGTGGTCAACCCCAGGTTTCCCCCCCTGCTTGTGATCAAACGGGCTAACCCTCACCGGAGAACTGGGAGACTATCGACTTTTGCCCAATGGACAGCATCTTGATGCAGCCTCGCCTATAAAGGCGAAGGGCTGCCCAGTCTGTTGCCAGGATGGGATTGAACGAACACCGCCCTCCCGCGCCCAGGAAGTCTTCCCCCGAAAACGTCTTCGCCTCCAGCTATACCTTGAGTGACGGGCACATCCGGTTTTAGGTCAATACCGCTTGCTTTTCCCACTGGCAGCAATGGGCAATGCAGACAAGATCGACGGCGGCTCGCCCGACCTGGCAGACGAGACGGCCGTTTCTCACGTGGAGGCCAAGGACGGCTTGACCTCCAGCGCCATCCAGCAGGAACGCGACCTCACCGTTCGCGAAGTGTTCAAGAGCCACAAGCTCATCGTGTGGTGGTGCTTTTACTGGACCGTGTGCGCTGTGGGATGGTGAGTCGGGACTGGGAAGCAACCCACGCGCCGGGTCGGAACGACTCGGGGACTAATCTATGAATTGTTCCAGGGGCTTTGACGCGCAGATCAACGGCGCCATGATCTCGGTCGCCTCGTTCCGACGAGACTACGGATACGTTCTGGACGGCGAGGCCATCCTGCCCGCCGACTGGCAGACCGCCTTCAACGTCATCAGTACTGTGGGCCAGTTCTTCGGCGGCTTCATGACCAGCTGGCTCGCCGACCGCGTCGGCCGCAGGTGGACGCTCGCCCTCGGCATCGTCTTCTGCACCGGGGGCGCCGTTGGAGAGATCGCCAGCAGCCACCGCGTGGCCTTCCTCTTCTCCAAGCTCATTCTGGGCTTTGGACTGGGGTTCTACCTCACCCTCGCGCCCCTCATGTGCAGCGAGATCGCGCCCGTTGCCCTCCGCGGCTTCGCCACCGCCGGTGTCAACCTCGGCGTCGCCATAGGCCAGCTCCTCTCCAACGTCGTGATCAAGGCCTTTGGCGAGCGCTCGGATTCCTGGGCCTACCGCGGCCCGTTCGCCACGCAGCTCTTCTTCGTCTTGATCCTCGTCCTGTTCTTTCCTTGGGTGCCCGAGAGCCCCTGGTATCTCGCGCGGAAAGGCAAGAAGGAGGAGGCCATCCGGTCTATCCGCAAGATGCTAGGTCCCGACTATGATGCCGAGAAGAGGTTCGTCGCGCTCGAGGCGACTATAGATGAGGAGGTGCCGGAGCAGAGCACCGAGCTGGGGTTCATCGATTGCTTTCGGGGAATCAACAGGCTGCGCACTGGTATCTCGACCGGAGTCTTTCTTTGCCAGCATGTCGTCGGCATCGTTTTCGTCCTCGGATACTCGACCTACTTCTTCCAGCTTGCCGGTCTAGATGTGTCCAAGTCGTTCGACCTCGGCGTTGGCGTCACGGCTTGTGGTGTTGCCGGCAACATCGTCAGCTGGTTTGTTGTCGAGTCGTACGGGCGCCGCGTCGTCTTCCTCTCCGGCATGGCGACGCTGACCGGGCTTCTGCTTCTCATCGGCATCATGGACGTCGTCCCCACTTCCGGCGCCGGTTGGGTCCAGGCCAGTGCGACGGTCGTGTACGCCTTTGTGTACTTCATGACCATTGGCGCCATGGCGTACGTCATCCTCGGCGAGGCCTCTAGCACGGTGCTCAGGGCCAAGACCATGTCACTGGCTACGGCCACGCAGGCCATCTGCGGTATTGTCATGAACTTTGCTATCCCATATATGGTGAACCCGGATGAGGGCAACCTCAAAGGGAAGGTTGGGTTTATCTTTGGGGGGCTGTCTCTGTTTGGCCTGGCAGGGACCTGGTTCTACGTGCCAGAGCTCAAGGGCAAGACCTTTGATGAAATATCTCGGCTTTTCGCCGCCAAGGTGCCTCCCAGGAAGATGGGCAGCTACCAGGGCCACGCTGGATGATGGATGACGAGGGCCTGCCCTTTTTGGCGGAAGCCAGGGGAGGGCCCAGCTTCGGCGCATGGACGTTGCCCACGGCCCCGGGCCGGAAATTTCGGAGCGAGACAGGAAATTTCAAGCAGCGGTGCTTGGTGCAGCCTGCCTGTTGGACATGTCTGTGGCGAGTCTCCAGGCCCTGCTGCGTAGTGCATGGATGCGTCCACAACTGACTCTCCTTATGTATCGCGTGTGATCTCCTCAAGACTAATGAAGACTGGTCGTCAGTTATCTACTTTGGAGATGGTCCAGACTACCACAATCATATAAAGTGCCTCTTCCATGATGTTCCTTTCCTTCTTGTTGCAGCGGAGCGTTGAAAGCACAACAGGAGGTGTTGCTGCTCATCATGCCTTGACAGTCCTTAACGCGGCATACTCGCACTTGATCAGATACGGGCTGGAGTGAGGAGTTGTATCCACTTGGAATCAGAGACAAGCTGGAGGACAGAAGAGGTACATCGTTGATCGTGACGGGAGAGGTACGTCTGCCTGCGTTGAAAACTGGCCGCCACCCCTTCACGTGACGAACTTTTTTTTCGAGGAATCAGAAAGCGACAAGCGAATTCGGGTCTGTCTTACAACGGCGAGCTCCTGCAATCCAGAGTTGTACTTGTATTCGTCGGCCCCGGGTCCTTCCGGCTCAGCAGTGAAGCCAATACGGCTCGACGACCCCGATCTGCAGGTTCAGCGACCACGACGGGGCCGAGATAAGTGCAGAGCGGAGCAGAGCAAATGGGATGCTTAGGCTGAGCACGCGCGCGCCTTCCCGGGTGGACGGCAACCGTGTGGGGGCGTCTCCCCACGCACGTGTCCTCGTCCTCGAGCGCCGTTCATCGCCGTCTCCAGGATGGCCCAGGCACGACGAGCGCCCGCCAATCCCCTGGTCGGGTCATTTCGTCGTTGGCACATTCGCCTGTGCTGGGGTGGGCGGTCCTTCGACGTCTTGGCCGACCAAGGCCATCCGGGTTTCGAGCCCCATGTGCTCGAGCCGCAGCCTCTGATTCGTCGACGCCCCAACGCCGCTCCGGACGGGGCGGCCTGCGCACGCCCGGGAGCGATTGGCTGGCAGGGTCCCTGCGGGAGGAGCAAGATCTACAATGGGTGCTCTGAGTGTTATGCATTCCGTGATTTGGGGCGTTCTTTGCGGGAAAGCCGTGGAGCGTGGAGTGGCCGAGCCAGGTGGAGCGGACCAAGGAAGGGGGAACGTGTCGCGTGCCTCGATGTATCGATGCCGTTGCTTCTGTGGTCCCCCCCCTCATATGCCCAGATGGGGGCGGAGCATTGCAGGGACACCGCGCATGGAGCTCGACGGGCCAGTACTGCGCACGTGTAGCAGAGGGGCGCCTGGGGAGGGAAACGGGTCTTCTCCCTGTCTCACGCAGGACTGTGCCCAGCCCGGGGCATTTCTCGTCCCTGCTGTCGCGTGGCTCTCGTCCGGCTGCTTGATTGGGCCGACGGGAAAGTCTACTCTTTTGCAAGCGTGCGAGGGGACGGTTCTGTTTGATCTCTTTACTCGTGCACCTCAGTGTTTGCCCTGATAAGATTGCCAAGTTCCCCCCCCGGTCAGACTCACACGACTCGGTGAGGTGTTCCGAGACCCCCCATCTTTCTCCATACACTCTGTTCTACTCAAGCAGTTTCCTGTCACGAGAGTCCGATACCCCCCAACGTTTCCTCCATACCCCGATTCTAGTTCCGAGCCACCACGGCCCGCACAGCCCAATGCCACCCCCGATACTCCCACCAACGCCCTCTTCTTCTACCGACATACCGGGGAAGGATGGGACCAAGGACGTCCCGCCTCTCCAGATGTCCTTCGAGCTGCCCCCTCCCGCTCTAGCGTCGCCGCCCACCGAGTCCAGGTTCCGCGCCGGCAAGGGCGAGTTCCCCGTACAACCGAGCGAGACGGTCAAGTCTCGCCGGCGATCCTCCGCCGCAAACGCCAAGGAGGCCCGCGCCTTTGAACTGCCTCCTCCGCCGACGAGGTCGAGGAAG
Source organism: Sordariomycetes sp. S4602 (assembly GCA_023628835.1). NCBI lineage: Eukaryota > Fungi > Ascomycota > Sordariomycetes > Sordariomycetes sp. S4602. The sequence goes on from JAMAJV010000007.1 coordinate 943,021, forward strand.
ATCATCCAGATGAAGCCCAGGAAGGAAGAGGAGGAGGAGAGGGGAGAAAGACCCGCCGAGAAGGCCACTTCAGGGGTCAAGACACCCGGTGGCAGCAAGGCGGCAGGGCAGGCGTCGACAGGGGCTGCTGCTTCGGGGAAGAAGAAGCAGCCGTCAACGACGAGCGCGGCGGGGAGGAAGATTGCGAGGAAGACGGCGCACAGCCTCATCGAGAGGCGGCGGAGATCGAAGATGAACGAGGAGTTTGCCGTGTTGAAGGGGATGATCCCGGCGTGCACAGGCGAGATGCACAAGCTGGCCATTTTGCAGGTAAGAGCCCTTTCATCACACACCCACCTTTTGTGTTCCGGTTGGGGTTACCAGGGCTAACGTATCCCAGGCGTCGATAGAATATGTCCGGTATCTTGAAGACTGCGTGGTCAAGCTAAAGGCCCAGCACCATGAGGACGCAGAGTCAGAACGCCCACACTCACCGTCCACCCCCACGGGTCTGGACTCATTCATCCCCAGCCAATACAGGGATGAGCCCGAGACGCAGCCCGACGTCGAGATGACGGGCTCCGCTGCCCACTCACCTGCTTTCACCGCTCCCTCGTCTCGCTCCTCCATCTCCCCCGCACTCAATGCGCAGGACCGACGCGAGTCGTACTCGTCGGCGTCTACCGACCCCCGGCGGTACAGCTACACCACGTCTGCCACGGCGTCTCCTGCCTGCGGGCCGCAGTTCGGCACCACGCTGCCTCCTATCGGGTCGGCGTTGGGTAGCCCTGCACTGGGGCCGCAGGGGAGAGATCCGGATCAGGAGGCGACGACGGCGCTGTTGATGCTTAACACGGACCGGAGGGGGTACTTCGGGCGCGGAGAGGAGAGGGCGGAGGACGGATCTAGGAGAGGATCCGCCAGGGGGATGTCGGTGAAGGATTTGCTGAGCACATGAGGGGTGGTGGACTTTGGTGAATCGCGAATGAGAGAGCCTGGAGTTGGAGTAGGCTTCTCCGTGGCCGTGCAGGGCAGAAGACAGCGTCCAAGCCCTTGCCCGACGAAGCGATCATAATGAGGAACGAGGATTGAGGATGGTGGGAAATGGAGTGGAGTGGGCTAGTTCGCGGGTTTCATAGAGCCCCGCCGTTCAGCTGTCGTTGCAGGCTACAGGGGAGAACACAGGGAGCAGTATCCGAAGCTCGGTATCTTGTTTACAGGCTCACATGTTTGGAGTGGACGGGCCCTCGGGCGCCACTGAGTGCTACGGGGCAAAAGTCGGTGGGTCGCGTTTCTTTCATATGGGCACACCAGGGCAACATCAACGTTCAAGGGTCTCTTATACGGATGGCTCTAGGAGTTTGGGCGCATTTGGTCCTTGCGATGGATTTCCTAGCAGGGCTACACTGGAACTATTCCAGGACTTGGCTTTCCAATCTTTTTAGGCGGAGCGGAATACGGAAGATAACACGCGGCGGGAGGTGTCCCGTCCCAGCAACCAGACCAAAGCTCGCTGTGCCATTACCCTGACTGCCGCCCCAATATCGCGGGATGCTCCGACCGCAGAGCTGCCGCCGTCCACCAATCGCGTAAAGACCGCGAGGTTATATCATCCGATGCCTATCGTGCTTACCGCTCTCGCGTGGGAACTGTTTCAGCCATCGTACGACGCGCGCCTGGGGCCCGTTTCGGCGCCCCCTTTTACAGGGTCTCGATCTCGTCATATGCGTTGCAGCGGCCTACTGGAGAGTAAATCCACGGAACCATCATGTGCTCGTGGACTCGGATTCAAGGTTCAGTTTGGCGGGCCGCCGGCGGACGGGCGCTCCAGGGGCGCCCTAAAACGGCACTGAGCTTGGCTTTCGGCGGCACCCGGACGTGGTGGGGCTCAGCCAGCAAGGGCATGTACCTCGCGTCATATTCGATGTACCTGGTGGAGGGGTCCAGTATTATAACGGTACTTTGATGTCAGCTCGCCCGCTGGAAGATATGCTAGCGCAGCTCTTATTCATGTGCGCATGCATGCAAAACACAAAACTGGCTCCTGTGCTCCCGCCGGTGCTCCGGGACTACGAATCTATTAACCTGCCCGCCTTTCTCTTTCCATCTTTGTGGCCACAACCCTGTTTCTTCAAGATCTTTTCTCTGTCGACACTGTTTTCGCTCCCATCGCCACCCAGTCTCTGAGAAGCTCCCGCCAGAGCTTTCGCGGCCACAGCGCCCCACCACGTCCCACCTCACTTGCCCATAACACACACCTGCACGCGCGCATACGTCATGGAATCACCGCCGTACTCCCCGCCCCCAGAGTCCCCCATCCCGCCCTTCGCCCCCGACGAGGGCGACATCCTCGACCACCTCGGGCCCCTCGACCCCCCGACCCCCGACGCCTCGACCGCCTCCGCCAGCCCCAGCGAGAGCGCCCGCACGAACGAGTCCGCGCCCGCCACGCCCGCCACCGAGCTCACCCAGCCCAGCGACTGGGAGAGCAGCACGCCGCCGCCGCCGAGGCGCGCGAAGGGCGGGAGGCGGAGGCGGAGGGGCGGGAAGATGGGCGGGAGGCGCGCGAGCAGTCTTGGCACCATCGTGGATGTCGAGGAGGCGGGGACTGGCGAGGAGTATGACCATGACGTTGCGCGGGAGAAGAAGCGGGCTGGCAAGAGGCGGGCTACGGTGGAGGATGCTGCCGAGGAGCACTCCAGGAGGGAAAGCCTAAAAGGGAGAGATTTCCAGAGAGGGAGAGAAAGCCAGGAAGAGAGAGAGATTCAGGAGGCGAGGGAAAGCCAGGAGGCCAAAGGGGGTGGGCCCCAGGAGGGGAAACGGCAGATGATCAAGAAGACGATTGGGGACCCGGTGCCGATACCTAGGAAGCCGGACGGTGGAACGCCAAAGCTGCAGATCGGGCTGAACCTCGACATCGAGCTGGAGCTGAAGGCGAAGCTGCAGGGGGATATCTCCCTTGCTATAGTGTGAGTTGCCGTCCCCTACGCATCACGGGGTTCGCAGTGATCAGATGGCTAACTTAGGAGGCCCCCGCCTCCCAGCTCGTAGAGCCGAGAACGCAAACCCGCAGCCGCCCCGCTCACCTCCCAAGTCGCGCGAGCCCTCACCGGCCCGCCACCCCTCCCGCCACGCGTCCCCGCCGCCCTCCGTCGCCTCGTCCTACTCGTCCTACCTGCCCTCCATCTTCTCTCCCTCGCCGCCCGTTCCCCCCTCGCCCTGTCCGTCCTGCTCGACGGGCCAGTGCACGCGCCCGTCGCCCGAGCTGGACACGGATGAGAAGGGGGACGCGAGCGGGGAGCTCTTCCACGTGCACGTCGGCACGCTGCAGCTGCGCCAGCGGTGGGCCGAGCGCGAGGTCTCCAAGTCGCTTACCGCCACCGTGCTGTCTGGTATTGTGCTCGCGAGCTTCCTGGCGGGGATACTGGCCACGAGGGCGTGGGACGGCGTGTTGGGCTGGGATCGGTGTGCCGTCTTGTGCGGGCTCCCCATGCCGTAAGGCCAGCGGTGAGGAACCGGGAGGAGCATGGTTCCGCGGCTCTCATTTTGTGTCTTCTACAGTTGCTGTAGGATATCGGGTCATGAGATAGCATAGGAGTTTGGATACCACATCGGATATTGGGGGGAGAAAAGCGCTTCGCGGTCCTTCATCACCACAAAGGGGGCCAGCCATCATGTCGTTACGTCTCAATATTACATTACTATTTCGCTTTGGCGTAAACACCCATTTCTGCGGTGTCCAGATTACTTTATATAGGCTCCGTTAAGCCGTGAACTTCTTCTTGCTGGCGGCCAGATCCTCTAGCGCGTCCTTCACCAGGTACCTAGACACATCTTGTCAGCCGGGGTCAACGTATGGGATTAAGACCGGAAGCGTGGGCTCACCGATATAAGATGTAGACCGGCACAATCGTCCCCAGGTGCCAGAGACTATGCGCATCGAAAAACCCCCAGAGCGGCGGGAAGTCGAATAGCTCCAGGCACCCCGCCAGCATGATCCAGGTGACGACCAGGATGGGGACCAGCGTCCACCCGCGCCCCGTCTTCATGTAGTTCTGCAGGCTGAGCCAGTACCAGAGGAGGTTGTGCAGCACGCCCACCACGACGTTGGCGCCCATGTTGTACGTGTAGTTCCACCTCACGCCCTTGAGGTAGCCCACGTGCGCCGCGTATAGCACCACGCACAGCGTCGTCCACGCGCGCAGCCTCCCGCGCGTGCTGCTGTCGGGCCTGTCAAGCCTAAAGACCCGCACGGCGGTGTAGTAGAGCCCGCATAGCACGCTCGCGCCCGCCGCCAGGTAGTCGAGCTCCTCGGTGACGGTAAAGTCGCGCGTGTGGAAGATGGAGGAGAAGACCCACGACGCGATCCCCACGTAGGCGAAGAGCTTGTAGAAGCGCAGGAGCGGGTAGGAGCGCGGGACGGCGGCGCGCAGGTGGGCCAGCCCCGTGCCGTGGGCCCAGAGGTTGGCGAGCGAGAAGAGCACGCTGAAGGGCTCCTGCATGCCCGCGAGGCGGCGGAAGGGCCACTTTCCGTGGAACTGCACGACGGGGCGGCCGGTCTCGAGGCGGCGGTCGGTCGTGGCGTGCTGGCAGAGGTAGTCGCACTCGGCGGGGCAGTCCCAGAGGAGGAGGCGGCGGTGGAGTGCTGTTCGCGCTCGTTAGGGGCGTGCCGAGACATGGCTGGATGGTCGGGGGAAGAAGCACTTACGGATCTCCATGGGATCCGACCCCGGCTCGCAGTAGTCCTCCTTGCATGCCTATGGGATGCGGTCAGCGTACATTCGTTGCTGGCCGGCGGGGAAAAGGCGCGCGCCTACCCTGACGCAGTCCCTGAAGATCACGAGCCGGTCGCCGGTGGACGCCTCGGCCGTCGCCGCGAAGAGGAGCACCGCGGCCGCGAGTCCGAGAAACAACGCTGGGCGCCAAGCCCAGCCCCGTTGCGATGGCATCATTTCTTTGGCATTGACGGGAGTGGGCGGACTGCCTTTGGACGCGTGGCTTCGTGGTGGAGGACAAGGGCAGGTGTCGAAGCTTGGCGGGACTCGGCGTTGATTGGGTTCGTTGGCGGCCGCCAGCGTCCCGCGGTCAGCGTGGAAATTTAGGGGGGGAGTTTGGAATTTAGGGGAGGGTCTTGGCATTTAGGGGACGGCGCGTTTGTCAGCGCGTGCACGCATGTGGCCTTGCGTCAGGGTTGAGGTGGTATTGAACTTCGTGTTGTTTGCCCGGCCGTAACACCATGTTCATGCCACCGAGTAGAATTCGGCCCCGGCACACTCATCGAGATCGTTTCTGTGGTTGTTCCTCTTGTGGCATACGACCGGTGTAGTCGGGCCGGTAAAGGCCTCGCAGTCCCTGAAGCATATCACCGCCTGCCCCTGTTGGTGGAAGAAGCTTCTGTGCATGTGCACCTCGGTCTATCGGCGCCTTCACTTATTACCGTAGGGGAAGCGACAGCGCCGCTCGTGCACGTCAAAATCCCCTCTCCCAAAAGGCATTCCCAAGTCCAGCATCCAGACACGCGCAATTCCCGCGGCGACGTGTGCTAGGAAACGCCGGGGTGTACAAATCCAGTGGATGGATCGACGGCTCTATTTCCGGCCAGAACTTTTATGCATGAATGACGCTCTACCCCATGTGTACCCTGTCGCTGCCGAATCCCTCGCTAAACTTATTACCCGCCATGATTTCTTCAACTCCAGCCCCGAGGGAAAGCCGTCCTCGGCTCCAGCACTGACTGGTACAGCCACCTAGACCCCAAGTGTTGTCATGTGAGGTGTGTCTCGATCGTTCTTGAGGCTGCACCGGTCGGTCAATATGCCGAGTAAGAACGCCCGAGGCAGATCCTGCGCCTGGTGTGCCAGTTGATGGGGATATGATCCACCTCTGACAACCAGGTCAGGGGCAAGATGCTTCTTCGAAAACCGCATAACAAATACGCCTTGAACAAAACATGGCCGATCACATGAAATCGTCACTGCAACCCAGTTAGCACCAAGCTCTACCTTGATGGAACAAGAGCGTCAACGAGGGTCTCCATACTCTCCAAACGCATCATTGTCGTAGGCCGTGGTGTCGACCTCGGGCGCACGGGCAGACACCACCGCAGCCGGCTTCTTCTGGCCCTTGGACTTCTTGCCACCCTTCTCGGCGGCCTTCTCCTCCTTTAGCTTCGTGTTGCTTAGCGTCGTGAGCGAGCTGGAGATCTTCTTGATCTGGTCACTCGCAAGCTCCTCGGCAAGCTGCTTGGAGAACTCCTGCAGGAACAGGGTGTAGTGCGGCTTCTTGACATGCTGGGTAAGGAGGGGGACCAGAGTGGTGCGGAGAGTCTCGAACTGGGCCTTGGTCGTGGGGTTGAACAGGGGCATGGCGCCTAGATCGACCGCGTTGGTGGGGTCCTTGCTGTCAACGACGACGGACGAGCCTATCGTGCGGCCGGGGCGGGAGGCATTGCCAAAGAGGTCCTCGGCGTGCTTCAGGTCGGACTCCTTCTCGGCCCGGCGGAGCCGCGACCGTTTCTCCTCCTCGGTCTCATCGTCAAACGAATCAGCAGCCTCCAGGGCGCGGGCGCGCTCAGCCTTGAGTTCAGCGATGCGCTGGGCCTTGGACTTCTTATTCGCGGCGGCGTCGGCGTCGGCCTTGGCCTTGGCCTCGGCTGCCTTCTTGGCCTTCTCGCGTTCTACTTCCGAGTCATCGCCGGCGTCCCACGAGTCGAGGACCTGGACGTTATATATAGGTCAGCTAGATGTTTGCGACTGGGGGTGTGAGCAACGTCACGGCTTAACGCACGTCGCTGTCTTCGCCTTCCTCGTCGTCGAACTTGTTGGGGCGGCGGGTGGGGGGGAGAGGCGGGCTGGAGGCGTCACTGCTAGTGTCATCCTCCTCATCGTCTGTTGTATGGGAGTACAGTTAGCTTATGACGCTGTCCTGCGAGTCGAAGTTGGGTACAGAAGGATGCGACGCAGCCAACACCACGGCGGCGGGGTCCATGAGGGGCTCGATGGCGATGCGATGCACAAAAGGAGACACGTACCCCACTGCTTCCTGGGCGGCATGATGTCAGGTTTTGGGTCGATGAACGGGGGAGAGCGAGAATTCCGGGGATCCCTGTCGAGGATGGACGAGGCGATGTCGGCGATCTCGAAGGATGGCGATCGAGGCTAAGCTTTCACAACTTTGGAGTATCCCAGAAGAGAGTTGTTTCGGGGGAAGGGGGGGGGACTAACAAAAACCAGCGCAGCGCGAAAAAGTTGTGCGCCGAATGCGGGCGGGAGGAGGGGACTGGGCGGGGCAGGCCTCAGAGGTGGTGGGCGGGCAGCAACTGCCTGGCGTCGGGTGCGAACGCGCCAGAAGGAAGGAAAAGTATTACATGTACGTATGAATGTATTATTAAGTCACACCTGCTTGTTCCGCCCAGCGCCGATGATTCTCGGGAGCAAACATTCCAGCCTAGAAACTCCAGGGCCGTCCCTTTCCCCATCAATTTGATATCGAATGTACGTGTAGAGACTGGCGATTCATCGCTCGCTGCGGCCATCGCGGGGTAATCGAGGTGGAGCGCGGCGCCTCACACAGTGACCAGCTTCTTCACAGGCCCACAAGCCCGAGTCCACTGCCAGTTACATGTGACAACATAAAGATCGCTTCTGTCGATTTCGCGTCATTTCCAGCCTTCGGTGTGGCAGATGCGACTTACTGCACAAGTAAGGAACCCGCAGCGCATGCCGACTTTGAGAGCGCCCTCGTCGTGTCCAATAGCGAATCCCTCGGTGCGTCTTATTCTCTTCTGGTGTAAGTGATGCTTTGCTTGCTTGGTCTGGGTGGATACATATGCTCAACGCTACTCGGTATGTACTGTACTCTGGCGATCTTCTCCGGGGCAAATGGCCCGACTCACTGGCAAGGATTTTTTTTTCATCTTTTTATAAACATAGGAGCGGACGGTCCGCGCCTGTGGCTGCTTCGTTCGGCCCCGGTTGCTCCCGGCGCCGTCCACAGCCTCCGTGCCCAGCTTCATGCAAGGCTTGATGTGAGTCAGAGATATCACGAGGTTCCATTGAGACGGAAATGGACGCGACGCGGAAATCCCAGCCTGCCTCTTCGTCCTTTGATGCTGAGATCAGTCCGCCTGTTTCCATTCCATGTGCAAACTTCCGCCGTCGACAACCCTGGCTGGCCCCCTTTGAGAAAACCCCTAAACATCAAGGTTCCTGTGCCTGACGCCCTGCTGGGGCGGAAGCGACGTTCCAGGTTCGCCCGGCGCAGTATGACTGGGCTATGACGAAAATAAATCGGAGCCCGCAGCGTCGCCTGGGCGGTTCCACCAACAATCGCCTGAGCCCCACGGTCCCGAAAGTCCCCGATGTCCCCGAACATACCTGTAACTCGCCGACCGGGAAAGTCCTGAACGTCACAAGCTCCATCATTCCCTCATACCAGTCAGCAGACAAGGGGCGGAATGGGCCTGTCTTCATCAGTATATAACAGGGCCGGGAAGTCGGAGGCGAGCGCGCTGGTAGCTCCATTCCATGTATACTTAGCTCTCCACCACCAACCAATCACTTGAATATCCCGTCCAGATCCTTACATGGTCTGAGCCTGCGTTATACTCTCTTATTCAACACCTGAACATACAAAGACTTCGTCATGCTCGCCAATCGAGCTCCACGCCTTGTCTCGGCCGGCCAGATAGGGCAGATCGCGAGAGCCGCCGCGCGCTCATCTGCGCCAGCCGTTCTCACATACCGGCCGCTACTAGGCACCGCGCAGAGCCTCTCCTGCCAACCTCAAGCACGGCCCTTCTCGTCCATTGTCAAGGATAAGATCCCCAAGAAGGACCCGCCCTCGACCAGGGTTACGGAACCCATTTTCCCCGGCCCAGTCTATACCGAGCAGGAGCTTCTCGGAGTGGAGGTGGGACACCGCAAGCCCGAGTGTCTCTCCGATGCACTCGCCTACCGTCTTGTCCGGGGTGCCCGGAGAATAGTCGACGGTATCACCGGCGTCACGGATAAGAAGCCTCTGACCACGAGTCAATACGTGCGTAGACACCGCGACACACCCCAACCCCGATCTCCTTGAACCATGCACTAACAGCAGGCCTATTGCAGAATGCCCGGATCCTGTTCCTCGAAAGCATCGCGGCCGTCCCCGGCATGGTCGCCGCCGTGCACCGCCATCTCCGATCCCTCCGCAGCGGCACGCGCGACCAGGGCTGGATCAAGACCCTCCTAGAGGAGGCCCACAACGAGAGGATGCACCTGCTCACGTGGATGAACCTCGCAGAGCCGGGCTGGCTCATGCGGCTGATGTTCCTCGGCGCCCAGGGCGTCTTCTTCAACATTACCTTCTTCGCGCGCTGGGTCTCGCCCAACTTTTTCCACCGCTTCGTGGGGTACCTCGAGGAGGAGGCCATCCACACTTACACGCGGCTGACGAACGAGCTCGAGAAGGGCCAGGTCGAGGGGTGGTCGGACCCGTCGTTCCCCATTCCGGACATCGCCATTGCCTACTGGAGCATCCCGGAGGACAAGCGGACCATGCTGTGGCTTGCGCGCTATATCCGTGCCGATGAGGCCGGCCACCGCGGCGTCAATCATACCTTTGCCAACCTCGACCAGAACACCGACGCGAACCCGTTCGAGCAGGACGTGAGGAACAAGAGCTCGTCCGTCCCCAACGCTGTCCTGCAGGTGCGCGGCTTTGAGCGGTACGAGGTCATCGAGGGCGTGGCGAAGCCGGTGCAGAAGAAAATTGCCGGCGGTGAACCACAGAAGCAGTGAGGGGATGGAAGGGAACTTCTGTCGACGCATCTCTCCACTCCAGTCGATTTTGGGCGTTCCTCGGCGACCTTGGCCTACCGCGCCACCGGTCGCAAGTTGAACAAGCCTCGCCATAGCATCATCGGCGTGCATAGACGAGGATCCGGAAAGAAAAATATAGAGACGGCATCATAGAGCATAAAACCATGGCTGGGAAGGCGTTGGCGTTTTTGGGGAACTCGGAATATCTGCTGGGTCAGTGTTGGATTGGATAATCTCAGCTCACGCACTCTGCTTTACCTTTGGAATACCTGCTGAGTTCGTGTTAGATAATCTCAGCCCGCGCACACATTCGAACGTTGCATCAATGATCAGTGGCCCATACCTTGTAAACCCATTAACGGGCGAAGCCCAGCGTTATCGTGACATCGGACGAGACCAGGGTGGTACCAGCTCAGGGCGGCCAAAATCTGCCTTGGCTGAGCGCCAAAAACAAGCGGGGGTTCCACCTGGGGAACAGGGCTCGAAATAGCTTGCTTCTCTTGCGTCAACCCCTGCTGCTGGTAGCACCACACAACACGAGTTCGTCTCCCAAAGGCGACGTCGGAGGCATGACGGCGGAAGCCCTGCCAAGACTTCATCGCCAAAAACGGCACAGCAAAGGGGTGGACAGCGCCTCCCCTGTGCAGGCTTGCGCCGAAAGGAGCAAGCTACCCCAGCCCTACCAACAGGGAAGGATTCCGAGTGCGACGTGGACCAGCGAGGCGATGAGAGTGATGAAACAGCTCACTCCAGCCCCCCAGGTCTTGGGCTAAGAATAGACGCGGGCCCACGTATTTCCCAATCGGGCAGGGCCAGGTATGCGGTGGGAGCCAGAGCTAAACATCCAACTGCGACGACTCGCACACAGTCTTGCGTGGCCATGAAACGCCGGCCGTGAGGTGGCGGTGCAACGGCCCAGAATTGAGTGTGTACATACTCGAGAGCGCATGATATGCGGTGCCTCATACCCGCAGGGCGCGCACATCCATCCCCTGTATGGAAACTTGTACTGTACACGCGCCGGCCGTGTCGCTGACGAATCCGGTGAATAAGCTTTGGACGAGGCCGAGCCACGATGATGATGATGACTTTCTGGAAGTCGGGGAGGCTTCCAAAAGGCGGGATTGGAAGCCGGTCCGGGTGTGGAACCTGAGGCCCTGTTTCTTTGTTCACATTGGACCGTGACGCTCAGCGGAGGTGGGGCTCTGGTGCACTGCCCCAGATCCTTTGTGGGACTGGCTTGCCCGGCTGCAAGGGAGCATTCGAGACGCCAGGCGGCCCTTGCCGACCATGACAACAGGACTGGAACTTCCGGTTGCAGTTGCCGCCGTCAACCGGCCACGGAGTTCCATTGTGGGGGGATGTGGTGGCAGCGCAGGAAAGAGCGTGGTCTATGCCTGCAGCGTGGACAGGAGGCAGGCAGCCTAACATGTGATCAACCCAACACGCAGTTTGGACAGCCTGGGCCCCAGCTGGGAGGTGGGTCCCGTGACTTGGCTTTGCAGAACTTCCACAGAGAGCCGGCAGGCACTTTGTTGAAGCTCACTGGGAAAGCGCACAATGCGGGTGGCCGTACTAATTACAAGTACTTTGTGTTGACCAGCGAAACATGACGGGCGACTCGAAAGTGCTCATCCCCGAGCATTAGCGGGAAGCGATGACGGTGTATCACATCTGTACTGTCTTGTTTGTAAGCCCTGCCCAGAATATCTGGCGAATGGCCAAATCACAGGGCAATCTGCAACGTTCCAGCTCGGCAGAAGTTGCGGCCCCATCAGGGCTTCTTCTCGGTCAGCCAAGGGAGACCCATACCGCGCCTCAGATAGCGTCTTTCGAGTTCTGGTAATTTTCGAGAGCCTGCCGTGTACATCCATCACCAGTGCCTGCCAAGTGCGCTTTCGGCTGCTCGCCCAGCTGGACTGAACTCACCAGGATTCCCTCACAATAATCAGCTTGGCTTCCGATTTGGAATAGCAGAACAGCGGATGGGTCCTGACGCCGGTGACATGTATGTATACTCGGTACCTACAAGGAACGGGTTTCCGTGCCTGATGGGGGCGATCGCGCTGCACAGCCTCGATGGTTCAGGCGCGACAATTGGACGGACCCGCGAAACCATAATTTGCAACCCCTCGTATCTGGTACAAGAGGCCTGGTGACAGTCATCTACAGTAAAATAGTAGCGAGTACACAGCCGGGGCCCTCGCCGGCGCAAAGCGTGGTTGGTTGGCCGTCCGTCTCACTCCCCGACTTCTTCCCCTCCATCGCCAGGCGCCCGCCCCCCTTTCGGACCCTAATCTCACCACCCCAGAGCCTCCGCTTCCCCTCCCGCCGCACCACGCTCGAAGCGCTTCTCCCCCGAAATTTCCCTGGCCCCCCCGTGAACTCGCCGCAAGCACCTGTGCTGCCGTTATTATCGTCAAGTCGCTAGGTCTCGCGCCGATCTAACCGGGTGTGGCTGGCCAGAGCCCTGCAGACCAACAGCGTACCACGAGCTTACTGTGTCTTGTCGCGGACACTCCTGCACAGCCTCTCTCTCTCCCCCCCCCCAAACCAGCGGCATAGCCACCCTCCGACTTGCCGGCTGCCCGTATCGTCGAAAGGCAGAACCCGAGAACGCCTCGACTTCTAAGAACAGCAACAGCACCAACGGCATGGATCAGCAAGACCAACGCGGCCGGTCGCCGTCGGCCGGCCATCAGCAGTTCCCTATAAAGCAATCGCCGTCGCTAGCCCCGAACCCTTACCCTCCCGGCAATGACGCATCCTCTGTCGGACTCGGCCTCGACCTAGATCAGTCCGCATTCCACCACCAGCCCGCGCCCGCGCAGTTCGCTTACAGCAACAATAACCCGTCGGGCTTCTTGACCCCAGGCCACCAGCAGACCACTTTCGACCCAACGAATCAGCCCTTGGCCCCGCAGCCTGCCGACGGCAACCTCACCTTCACAGGCCAGACTCAAGCCTCATATATGGGCTCCAGCTACAACGAGGCCGGCGACTTCTCTCTCTTCCCGCCGTCGGCCCAGCCGGGCGACCAGTTCGAACAACCCCTCTTCGAGCCTTCCTCCCTGGACCCGTCCGACATCAACAATATGAGCTCCCCTCAGATCAACCAGTCCCCGACCCCTCCTCACCTCCTCAAGCCCGAACCCCAAGGATCGCCCGCCTTCAGCCCGCACCAGCACTTCTCTTCGCCTCCGTCGAACCACTCGCGGCACACCTCGCTCGGTCCCGAGGCCGCGCTACTACCCAACCAGATGGGCGACTGGTCCCAACCCCAGTTCCAGACGCATAGGAGGACGCCCTCGGAGTACTCCGAGGTGTCTAGCGTGTCGCACTCGCCTAACCTCGTGAGCCACGACAACTTCGACCCCGCCGACAGCAGCCACTCCCCCATGCAACGGGCGCAGGATCCCGCGCTCTACCAGGAAGTGCTCGGCATTGGGAACTTCAGCCTCTCCGACCCCCAGCACAGTCCTCACCTCCAAGGGCGAAGCCCGTCGCACAGCCCTGCCATATCACCGCGCATACTCCCGGCGCAGGGGCCCGACATGGCCCAGTCGGCAGCGGCATTTGGCCTCGCGCCTCCTCAGCCGTCCCCGTACGGCGGTCCTGCCTACCCCGCTATCCAGGACGGCAGCGAAGCCTTTCCTTCCCTTCAACAGCCCGACATGAGCCAGCAGGCCATGCCACCTCCGTCCATCAATATCGACTTTGCGCCAGCGGCGGGGAGGTCCGGATTCGAGCCGACCAAAGGCTCCATGGATGCGGATTCGCTAACACCGCCGGATACAAGAGGTATGTGTGAACAAAAACCTATCGCCTAGATCGCTTGCCCTGGTCAAGTCTAACACGTGTCGTTATAGGGCGCCCGCGGAAGCGAGCAGTCACCGATCCGTACAACACGGGCGGTGGCTCGGCGAGCCGACCTCTTAGTGCGGGTGGTTCTCTCTCGCCGAACCCATTCCCGGACTCACGCTCCGAGTCCTCGCGTTCTCTCTCGCCGCTTGACCGCCAGGCCACGGCGTCCAGTCGGAGGCGCCAGTCCACGTCCGCTGTCCCCAATAATGTTATCGCACTGAGGCTCGTCGATCCTGAGTACCAGAACACGCAGGAGAGCGGCAACCCCAAGCGGGTGCAGAAACACCCCGCTACCTTCCAGTGCACTCTCTGCCCCAAGCGCTTCACGCGCGCTTACAACCTTCGGTCCCATTTGAGGACGCATACGGACGAGCGTCCTTTCGTATGCACAGTGTGTGGTAAGGCGTTTGCGCGCCAGCACGACCGTAAGCGGCACGAGAGCCTCCACTCGGGCGAGAAGAAGTTCGTCTGCAAGGGCGATCTAAAGTCGGGAAGCCAGTGGGGCTGCGGGCGGAGGTTCGCGCGCGCGGACGCGCTAGGTCGCCACTTCAGGTCGGAAGCCGGGCGGATATGCATCAAGCCGCTCCTGGACGAGGAGACTCTGGAGCGGCAGCGTCTCTGGCAGGAGCAGCGCATGCAGCAAAACATGGCACAGCCCATGGGTGGGCCGATGGTCGCGGATCCCAACGCCGGATACCCCATGGACGCTGGCACCTCGTACGGCCTGCCCGCCGCGCTGATAGCGCAGTACCCCGCTCTTGCCCAGGTGAACTGGGGCGCGAACGATGCGAACAGCTCCAACATTGACGACGACCTCAGTGGACGGTCTTCGTTTGACGCGAGCGACTACGATGACGGGGAGGACACGGGCTATGTCAGTGGGCCCGGCACGGGGTTCGGCGAGGGGAGCATGCAGCAAGGGTATGGGGAGATGGGCTATGCGAGTGACTACGGGCAAGGGGCCCGGTAGTTCCGCCGCCCGTCTGCCGCCGTGTTAGGCTTTTTTGCTATGATATCCTACCTAATGTCGGGTGGCGTCCTCTGATTCTACGTGTTTGCCGGCGGGTGTTCATTTACATTCGGAAGCTGTTTTCTTTTCCCCTTTTGTATTTTCAACGACGTTCTAGACGGATGATATCAAGGCATATATGCTCGAAATGAGATTATTTATCCCCACCTGTTAGCCGTTGTTTTTTCTTGTTATTTCGAGCAGATGTCGGCAATGGCTAGTTTGTCGGGGCGCCGAGGAGACGGCCTATAGACTTTGCGAGTTGTTTCTTCCACGTTATCTGTTCTGTTTTGTTGTTTTCAACCCAGCCACGGATAGATACCAGCAGGTACGCTTCGTTTTATGATCTTCAATGAGATACGAGAAGCCATTTATGGGAGGGATTTCGGAAAGGCGCTGGTGATATGCATGATCTCTTGGTTTCTTTTGCTGTTTGCAAGATCCCGGGGCAGCATGGTCGGGGAGAGACATGCCCCGTTCTCTAACTGTTCCAGAATGATCGATCACACCGCTCGGACCAGAAGCCGGCGTGGGGCCAGACAAGAGGTTCTGAACCTGCACGTCGCCGGACCCACGAGAAGGTGGGGCGAGCTTGAGACCTCCGTCTGCCGAGTGTCTTGGCGTTGCGGCCGGCCTATCGTGGACTCCACCGGCACGGGGACATGTTTCCACCCACATCTTTGTGTAAGTGCCGGTATTCCTACGGTATTTATAAGCAGGTGGGTTGGTCTCGAACCATGCTAGCTCATGTCATTGGGCAAGAGAGGGCCTGTTCTGGGAGCTCCATGAGGGGCGAGACTCGGATACTCCTGCTGATATTACGTCAGGGGGTCCAACTTCCTGGTTCGAAGCTCCTGATACTTATAATATGGGGTCTCCCCGCCGGGACGCTTCCCTCAGGAACCCCTCAAACGCTCGGCAGCTCTCCAGCTCACAGATCGCACAAGATACCCACGAATTGAACCACCACAGACCCCGTACGACCGCCCACAATGGCCGAGAACCAAGCCATCGTCGCGACCAAGGCCGGCGAGGCCGTCATCGTCGACGCCCCATACCCCACCCTCCCTGCCGACGACTACATCATCGTGCGCACCACCGCCGTGGCTGTCAACCCCACCGACTGGAAGCATGTCGAGGCCGCCGAGTCCATAGGGTGCCAGGAGTGCCGCGTGGGGTGCGACTACGCCGGTGTGGTAGAGATTGTTGGGCCGAGGGTTACCAGGGCGTTCAAGAAGGGAGACAGGATTACCGGACCTGTCAATGGATCGTAAGTAACGTCCTGTGTGCCGGATCCTGGCGCAAGGTGTTATAGAGAGGGGAACTGACAGGGGTTGTGTAGGAACGGCCTGAGAAAGGAGGACGGGACGTTCGCCAATTACATCGCCGTCAAGGGCGATCTCCAAATTCACACGCCCGAGAACCTCTCGGATGAACAGGCCGCGACTCTCGGGATCTCCATCACCACAGTTGTAAGTTTCCCCTAAACCATGAGGACAAACAAACGCCCTGGCGACCTCTCTAATAACCCCCTGCCTCCCAACAGGGCCAAGGCCTTTACCAAACCCTCAACCTCCCCCTCCCCGCCACCCCCTCAAAGGAGAAGCCCCCGATCCTCATCTACGGCGGCTCGACCGCCACGGGCATGTACGGCATCCAGTTCGCCAAGCTCTCGGGCCTCACGGTCCTCACGACCGCCTCGCCGCGCAACCACGAGTACCTCCGCTCCCTGGGTGCCGACCACGTCTTCGACTACAACTCGCCCTCCGCCGTCGACGACATCCGCGCCGCGGCGGGCGGCGATCTCCGGCTGGCGTGGGACTGCCACTCGTCCAAGGACAGCGCCGCGTTCTGCGCCAAGACGCTGGCGGAGGAGGGGGGCCACTACGCCGCGCTGCTGGGCGGGCTGGACGACGCGGTGAAGAGCGTGAACTCGAGGGCGAGGACGGACATGTCGCTCTACTACAGCGTGTTCGGGGAGCCGTACTGGTTCGGGAAGAGGAACGAGGCCGTGCAGGCGAACTACGACTACGGCAAGGCGTTCTGGGAGCTGAGCAAGAGGCTGATTGAGGAGGAGAAGGTGAAGCCGGTCAAGGTGACGGTTAATCGGGGAGGGGAGGGGCTGAAGGGCGTGCTGGAGGGGCTGAAGGCATCGAAGGAAGGGAAGGTGAGCGGCGAGAAGCTTGTTTACACGCTGTAGGGGGTGGGAGAAGCGCAGAGTTGGGGGAAACGGTCGGCAGGGCGTGCGATGATCGTGCACATCCATAATCCGAGTTGAAAGCAAAACTCCCAAGTAATATTATATCCTAGGGTATCAAACAGCAAGCTGCTCCCATGCGTCATGAATGTATGTTAATCCCGAATCCCCCTAGCTGCCACCGAAAAGAAAACAGAATAAAAGCGAAACCCACAAAGACCCCCGAGACGCCCCGATCGATTCACCTGCATAATCAACAAGATATCGTGATGGAAATCCAGCAAGGCTGATCTCTTCGCGCGTAGACCTTCAAGACCAGGAAGCATGCCAATTTAGGACCTCCTTGGAGGCGATTTTGTCGTTCGTTTTGCGTGTGTAGGATGGCTGTCGGAAAGTTGTCTGAGGCATAAGCAATAGAGCCTTGTTCGAGAAACTGCCGAAGGAGGGTGACATTCGGTGCGGGTGCATCATGCCGCGAGCCGTGTTACTCCGGGGGGAAGGCAACCTCACTCTTGGGAGCCGCGCCAGGCTCATTGCAGAGCCCTGATAGATAGCGCGCCCCCTGCTCGTATACCGTCGTTCTTCCCCGTTCCCACTGTCACGCAGAGCTTGGTACGTAGGAACCGGAAACAGAAAGCCCGCTCATTGCCACGAGCACCTAACCGCCACCTCATCCACCACCTTCCGACAGATGTCCTTGTGCGCGCCCTCCATCGACCGCGCCACGAAAGGCATCAGCAGCGAGCTCGTCTCCACCGTCACCCACTCGACAAGCTCGAATCCCCTCATCCTGTCTACTTCGGCCTCCCAGTCCGGCCCGGCCGCGGACGATGCCGGGTCATCCAGTTTCTGGGGCTTCGGCCGCACCTTGTACTCGATCCAGAGCGTGACGCCCCCGGGAGCGTCGGCGCGGCATCGGACCCCGCCGGGGACGTCCTGGAATGTGGCCGGGAAGTTGATCTCTTTGGATGCGACCCCCGGTATGAGGTTTATGCGCTCGAACACCCTAAAGGTGACGAAGGATCTGCCCCCGTGAGAGTCGGGCGGGTTGTGGTCTGCCCCGGGGTTTGCAGTGGGGCTACCGCCGTGAAAGAACGGATCCGAGGCGCAATCGGGTAGCGCCGTTGCGCGCTCGTAGCGTGTCACAAGGGGCTGGTGCTTGATGACGGGGACGTACGTTCGCAGTGCGTCGATGACCTCTTGCGGAGGGAGGTAACGGGGCAGCGGGGTCCGGACAACAAGGTTGTGCTGCTTGCGCATTACGCCCGGGTTGGCCCTGTCGCCCGCCGTGTCGCTCGTCGCGTCGTTCGTCATGGTGGTATGCGAGGTTCTCGGCGGTCGTAGTGAGTCGATCATTCCGGCCGATCGAGGTATGCTAGGGAGAACGCCGTTTGTTTGGAAGAGGGCGCTGTCAGACTTGACTCGGCTGCTCCCGAGTCCCCCCTTTGACTGATAGGTAGATAATTCGGGCGGCCGTCACACGTAACGAAGACCCGGCTATTTTGCTTATGCTAGCTCATTCCACTGCTGCTGCGTCAAGGATGGCCGCGCGGCATATTAGTGTAGATGAGAGAGTATGGCTGATTGGATTTATCTGTCTACCCAGGAGAGCGACGGCGGCGGAGTCACACACGAAGCAAGACTACGAGGGGGAAATAGAATTCTCCTGACGTAGTTTTAAAGAAGCGGGCGGCGCTTGCGCAGTGCTCGAGTTCGCTGCGGAGAAGGACGACTGTGGCGCCTCTGACGAATAGGCGTCGCTAGGGTTGTTACAGGTCGGCGGAAGAACGCACCCGAGCTTGAAACACGAGGGGGTTTTACCTTTCGTCCACCTGCCGTTAGCAGACGAAGGGCGAACAGGCGCGAGATCCAGCGCACCGAAAGCCTGCGCCCCTTGCCTGGATACGACGGGCGGCGGATGACGGGCGCAGCCGTCTCGCGGGACCGCACTATTCCGTGCTATATTTATCGCTGACAGCGTCAGAAAGTGGCTGAGACGGAGGCAGCGCCTCCCGGAGTGCGGTCCCCCGTGAGCCGACTAGGTGAGATTGAAATGGATAGCAGCATCTCAGCAGCTCGCTGGGTGCGGTTCCCACTACCAAGCGCCCGGTCACAGGGCTGGCCGCGTGAAGATTGTCGATATCAGTGCGGCTGCCGTGAAACGCTGAGATCGCCTGGTGATGCGATGTACATTCGTGTGGGTACCACAAGGTGATGTCCATTTGTCGGATTTGCCGTCCTTCTCAACCTGAGCCGAAGCGAGTGCAGCCAATGTGCTGACAGGACGGCCTCGTCCACGTCACGTGGATCCTCTCCTCGACTCTCCCCTTTCCAGCAAACCGTGGTCTTGTTTATCGGTATTAAGGCAAGCCGGGGATAGCGGGTGAAGCCTTCTGGAAGAATCCCTAATCCCGGACGGCCTTGGGTCCCCCTGCTTGGGGCCGGCCTGCCGGGAAGCTTCCCGGGGCCTGGGTGCTTTGAGCCGAGTCTCGTCGTTGACCCGGGATGGGATGGATGCCGGTCAGTCATCGGTTGTGGTTCGGTGAGAGCATAATCGCACCAATACCCGGTACTCTACTGTCGTGTGCACTGTGGAATAACAAGGCAAGGAGTTGCTGGTGTGAAGCTTCAGCTTCGACAAGCAGTCCAGTCCTCTCCCGAGTAACAGGTAAAGCCGGAAGCACTGTCTCCAAAACATCATGGGCATGCTCGACGGATGACTGAGGCGGCCCACTGCTGTCACGCTTCGAAAGGTCTGGTTCCACTTGGAGGACGACTTCCTTGCAGCTCTGAGTCCATTGAATTCTCTTCGCTTCCCTCGGGTATCAACAGCGTCGGCTAGTAGCAGCTTGTCGCTGCAGATCCAGCTTGGTCGAATAACTGACACCTGTTCAAGCGTGGGCCTGCAACATGCCAGTCGCGCGCCATCAGCCGCTGTCGTGCGTCGTCTTGGGCTTCAACGCCGATAAAACCCACGCCCCTGGGCCCCGCTGTATTACTCGTTATGGTGCTTTGTTTTGATTTTGACGAGACTGGCCCTCGCTGTTCTCCAGTCGGGGGGACGCGGGACATTGGCCCCCCATGCAAAGCCAATAACAACAAGTGAAGAGATGGAGCGGGCTTCCCGTTCCGTCCAACCAGGTGTCACCTCGGGTTGGAAACCTCGAGGTTGGATATCAGCCATTGGGCGGCTGGGAGGTCTTGATCTGGCGGTGAGCGAGGAGCGATACCCTTTTTGGCAGCGGAACCGCGGGATTGGCTTGACGAGTGGATCCCTGGGGAACATGCTCCCGTTGCCCGTGGCTGTGAGCAATGACGGCGACGGAGATTTTCGGACCAACTTGCAGTGGGGGAATGCCTCTTTCTCGGTCCTTGGCGCCCCTCCTGGCACCCCCCCACAAATAACCTTGGACCAGCCACCAGACAAGTCAGTAGGGGAAATCGGTGCTCTCCCAGCTGTGGTGGCAGAGCAGCGATGGCAGCTCTCCACTGTGGGGTGCAGCAGCACCGAAGGCCCAGCTGGCTCGCCCGCCCAGCCGTGTTCTTCCCGCCAAGGGGCAGTCATCGTCGCTCGAGGGTGGAGAAACGCATGACAGCAGCGCATCGATGCCCGGCTACATGTATCGCTACCCCAATACCACGCCGTCTTTCGCGGGAGGCCCACATCCCTGCGCTCTTCCCGAGTCTCTCCTGATGGTGTGAACTGTCATGCTTGCTGGGAGCGGGTCTTGCGGCAACCACGCGAGGCTGGGCACTAATAGCCGCGGGTGTTCCTGCCAATATGAGCGCCTGCGTGATTTCCACGGTGCCGCGCCTCGCGAACCTGGCGGGAGAGTTGCATTCCCATGAGCGTGATCAACGCGCCGCGCCCCCTTGTCGCGGGGCGGAGGACGTGCGCACACACCAGGGCAACCAGCCAAACACTCCCGTGACCAAGATAAGGGCACGGGACCTAGAACAGGGGGGAAGATACACACAAATTCCGAGTAGAGACACGGTGAAGTCCCAGCTGGGTGGGAGGAGGCTGGGCTGCAGGGTGCACGGCACGGTTGTGTTGTGGGGGGAGGGGTGGGCCAAGCTGGACGGGAGGAAACCGTGTCTCAGGTGGTCACCGGAATTGAGACGAAAGCGCAGAGTCTCAAACAACGACTGATGGACAAAATGGAGGACGGTTTGGGATTAGAAGAAACAACCAGGGCCGAAGTTGATGTCATCGAGTTGAGCTGGGAAGACGCTTGGCGCAGGCCACCGCCGGGAACGGCAGGAATTCAGGGTCCTCCCTGGAAGGTGCTAACGGGGCCAGTTTGCCTTGGCTGGACACAGGCACTGCGGGGCGTTCTGCATGTACCGCGACCAGCCAAATTGTCGGCCCATCCACCAGACCGTGCAGCACCCTCACTGGCTCCCGGCAGTGGTGTCAGGGGGTGTACGGTGTGGCGGGGTCCACCATGCCCATTCGCTCCAATCCCAAGCCTCCCTTGCCAGCCATCACGAGAGACACTGGGACGGTGACCATCCATCCATCGGGATGGAGTGGATTGCCCCTAGAAAGGCCAAGCAAGTGCTACGTACTGTGTACCTCTGCGTCGTTGGCTGGGCAAATGGGAAGGAATCGCCGCCCAGTTTGCAGGTTTGCCCGCAGGAGGGAGGCTCGAAAGCGACGGCGGGAGGTGTGCAATCTGGAACAGGAGAGCATGTGCCCGAGCAGCTCCGAAACTGAGGGTGGAGATAATTAATAGCCGGGACTGGATGTTTCCCAAACCAGAGCGCCCAGGTGTTTGCTTTAAATTATGGACTTCCTGCCGTCTGGGGTCCGTCCCGTCCGCTGCCCGAAGAGGGATTGAAACGGCCGCCGGGCCACCGGTTGTGGAACCGCCTGCGCACCAGACCTTCATTAGCACTTACACATGACGCCGAGAACAAATGGCCGATATCTGCGAGACGGGCGCGAGATCCACCCGCATTCCCGTCGTGGCACGCTCTCCCGCCGTCCCTCCTTCCTACCCTGGAGCGGCATCTGCAGCGCAATAATCGCCCAATCCCGATTAGGGAATAGAACGGCCCTTGCTCACTACAATATTTGTACGTGTTACTCAGACCCCAGGACAAGTCTGGCCTTCGGTAGCCTGTGTCCTGAATCGCGAGAACAGGACATTCCAGAGCCACCACCGTCGACGGGCTTCGCTCCTGGAAGCCCTGTGCTCGCTGAATTGGGTTTCTCATGGAGGACGCGAGTTGCGTAGCGAATCGGCAAGCAGAGCGTACGAAGTCGCCCTTCGTTGGATGGGGGCTGTTCAGCCTGGACCCCAATTGGCCTCCAACGTGAGGGATCGTCCATCACTGGTGTTTACCCCTGCCTCCCGTTTGCTATAATTGAACCATTTGCGATCCCTCCACAGGCCAAAGGAGACACTTGATTCAGGATGCGCCAATCCCCTGCCAGGGCCCGGACACCAAGCTGTGTTACGTGGGAAATTTTCATCGGTTCACAGACAAATCGGAGCCTGCGGTATGCCACACTAATAACTCGGTCCGGAAAAAGGGATGAGAGCCCGGCGCTGTTGCCACATCGCAAATTGGATGAGGGAGGGCCTTGACCAGTGAAATTATGCTATAGATGTTAGGATGAAGAAAGCGAGACACCGGCCTAGTGTAAGGGACTTTGAAAGTGAGGTTGAGGGTGGTCCCCGGCCCAGGCCCAGGCCCGCTGTTCGCACCCCTAGGCGTCTCGCTAGCGCCTGGTATTTCGTCACTCTGCACCCGCCATATTAACCCCCAATACAGTACCTCTGATCCTGCGCTGCGCTGCGGGGGTTTGTGAGAGACAACCAAGGTCCCCATACAGTACTTCCGTACAGTGGGACGGGCGGCAGGAATCTTTTCTCTCTTTCACACTTACACTCCACGAACCCGAGATCCGACGAAGCGAACTGTTGCGAGGACTGTTCTGGTGGTGAATAATCTTCAAAGCAGCAGCCTCCTGGGAAGGTTGAGTTGTGCTCTGTCCAGTTCCTCGTCCATCGGCCCTCGAAGCGCGCGAACCTCGAGCTTGGCGAACGACTCCGGGCCTGCGTCTCTCTTAAACGCCCACCACTCCCTCGCCTGTGCTCTGCCAGGTCGCAGGTGAAGACAGACCCGGCCACGACGAAGGCACAGGCGGCCTTCCGAGCCCACCTCCCAAGCCACGCCGAATACCGACCCGCGAACGACCTTCTCACCGTTCACTTGCGCCCGTTGCTTTCCTCCCCCATGATTTTCACAGCCATTCGACAGCAGCGCACCAGCTCAAGCTCACGGAATGGCCTCGGCCGAGGTTTTGGCGCCCGCGGGAAGCTGGACAGGAAGCCGATATGGCTGTCGAACGACCCGGCCCTCGACGACTGGGCGGGGTGAAGGGGGAGAGGCTCTGCGGTACCGGCTGAGTGCCATCTCTCGCTGCTGGGTTGAAATCCGCTCTTGCTTGAAGGTATGGTTGAATTTCCCGCTGCGTATGTAGCTCATCGGGCGTCTTTTTTTCAGCGGGGTCGCAGTTACGATCCGCGACGCCGCCCGACCGCGCAGGCTCAACGCTCTGCAAGACGGCCTTTCTCAATTTTTGCCCCTTTGGTTCGAAAAGATGTCCCCTTTTCTGCTGCCCCTTTTGCCTTTCCGGTCGTTACAGACACAAGAATTTTCACGCCGGGCGGGCGAGGGCCTTACTGGATGCTGTCCTCCGGTGATGTACGGCCAGTGGTTGGCCGTGCATGCCTGCATAGCATGTGCATCCAGTCTGCTGCCCTCCCCCAACCGCCCGTCTGAGGCGGCTGAGGGGCCTGGACGGCAGCCGGGCCAAGCAATTTCTGCCGGCCAGTGCTGGATTCTTTTTCGGGAGTGTACATATTACATGTACATGTTCGACTGTCATGGCTTTTGGTGGTTTGCCGAGCCGTGCGCTGGCCGCCGCTGCTCTCGGAGGGGCCCAGCACCTTTGTTTAGCGAAGGCTCGCCACCCAGAGCCCCGTGCAGAGTCCCAGCGTCCTCCCAGCTTCGTTTGCAGCTTCGCGCATACATATTACACACCGACCGTTGACTAACAGCAGTCTCCACAGAGCTCTTATGACCAATCCGAGCTGAAATGCCCGTCCGACCGTCGCATACATCCCGTCATTTCTCCGCAATGGCCCTGTCCCCGCACTCTGCGACGCCCCGATCCCGAATCCTCGAGCGAGACGCACAGCATCGTAGATCCGACCGCCACCGATGCGCTTGCACATCCAGACCTGCCCTCCCGCAGCTCAGCGCCGTCTGAGCCCCCCATCCCGCCTCACACCCAAAGATCCCCGCGCCAGCCGTCCTCGATACTTGCCGATCCGTCCATGAGCTTCACGGTTGACTGGAACTCTCAGAATGGCTTCCGAGAGGCTGCCAAGAAGAATAAGAAGAAGGCCAATGCGCCTCCGCCCCCGCCTCCGCCCCCCAGCCAGCCCCCAGGCGACGACAAGAAGGACGATGCGGGCAACGGCGATGACAACGGGGGCGACGCGGGAGGTGCCTGGGGCGGTGCTGGCGGCGGCGGCGGCGGCAACGACGGGGACGGCAATGGGGGCAACAACGGAAACGACGCCTCCCTAGATGATGACTGGTTGACGCCTGGGAAGTCTAGTAAGAAGAAGGGGAAGAAGGACGCGGCAAATGGCACTTCATTCCTCCCCGACATCCCCACAACTGACTTTGGTACCGACACGTTCCAAGACATAAAATTGGACGACCCATCTGGCAAGATAGACGCCTCTCTTGATCTTCCAGATACCAAGTCATCTTTTGGAGCCTGGGGCTCCAATTGGGCTACAGGTAACGGGGGAAGTGCGTGGAATCTGAATGGCTCAAAGGACGGCCAGGACACAACAGGAGCGGCCAAGGACGACGATAGCCCCTGGGGCTCTGCGAAATCCAAGTCGAAAAAGAAAACCAGTGTTTCTTTTGGGTTCGATGACATCACCGAAGAGAAAGGAGATGCCAACGATGCCAAGGAGAACGGAGACTCGTGGGGTGACTTTGCCACAGCGGGCTCCAAGAAAGATAAGAAGAAAAAGAAGAAGAGCATCTGGGATGATGAACCCGAGCCAGAGCCAGAACAGAAGGCTAGCTTTCTGGACGATTTCGGAACCACGCCGTCTGCGCCAGACCCCGAGCCGGAGGCGAAGGCTGACATCTGGGGTACTCCTGCGTCCAAGAAGGACAAGAAGAAGAAAAAGGCCTCAATTTGGGATGACCCTGTGCCCGAAACCACTACCGAACCCGAAAAGCCCTCGGATACGGCTGGCGATATTTGGGGGACATCAAAGGACAAGAAAAGCAAATCAGGTAAGTCCGCAGACCCCAAACCCGACCCGGAGCCCGAAAAGGTAGATGATCCTTGGTCGACAAGTACGTCCAAGAAGGACAAGGACAAGAAGAAGAAAAAGGCATCTATATGGGACGATCCCACGCCCGAGCCCGAGCCCGAGGCTGCCAAGGCAGACGACCCCTGGTCGACAACCCCGAAGAAGGACAAGAAGAAGAAGAAGGCCTCGATTTGGGACGACCCTGAACCGGATATTGACGAAGACGCAGAAAGAAGGAAGAAGGAAGAAGAAGAAGCGGAAGAACAGCGCAAGAAAGAGGAGGAAGAGAAGAAAAAGAAGGAGGAGGAGGAAGCAGCCAAGGCGGCCGCTGCCACGTCGTCGAAGAAGGATAAGAAGAAGAAGAAGAAGACGTCGATTTGGGATGATCTTGCCACAGAAGAGGATGACAAGAAGAAGAAGGAAGAGGAAGAAAAGAAAAAAAGGGAAGAGGAGGAAGCAGAGGCAGAGCGAAAGCGGATAGAGGAAGAGGAGGAGAAGAAAAAGAAAGAGGAGGCGGAGGCAGCAGCGCTACTCTCTACCACGACGTCAAAGAAGGACAAGAAAAAGAAAAAGAAGGCTTCTATCTGGGACGATCTTGAGACAAGCAAGGAAGACGAGGAGAAGAAGAAGAAAGAGGAGGAGGAGGAGCGCAAGAGGAAGGAGGAGGAAGAAGCGGAGAGGAAACGGCTGGAGGAGGAAGAAGAAAGGAAGAAGAAGGAAGAAGAGGCAGCTGCTAGCTTGATTGCGCCTGCAACTTCAAAGAAAGACAAGAAGAAGAAGAAGAAGGCTTCGATTTGGGACGATCTCGATACTAGCAAGGAGGAGGAAGAGAAGGCCGAGGCTGAGCGAAAGCGCAAGGAGGCAGAAGAGGCGGAGCAAAAGCGTCTTGAGGAGGAGGAGGAGGCCAAGAAAAGGGAGGAGGAAGCTGCATTGCTCGCCGCAAGCAGTTCCAAGAAGGACAAGAAGAAGAAAAAGAAGGCCTCGCTTTGGGATGACCCGGAGCCTACACCCGAACCGCCTCCGCCGGAGCCGGAGCCGGAGCCGAAGGTTGAGGACGATTGGCTGGCAACCTCCACTTCGAAGAAAGACAAGAAAAAGAAAAAGACGTCTATTTGGGACGACCCTGAGCCGGAGCCAGAGCCGGAACCGGAGCCTCCCAAGCAAGACGATAAGCTTGATATCTGGGGCACGACTACTTCAAAGAAGGACAAGAAGAAAAAGAAGACCTCCATCTGGGATGATGACCTGGAGCCCGAGCCGTCAAAGGATGAGGAGACTAAGAAGGGGGACGAGGAGGACGACACTTGGGGGGTAACATCGTCCAAGAAGGACAAGAAAAAGAAGAAGAGCTCTCTCTGGGATGATCCTACACCCGAACCCGAACCCGAACCCGAGCCGGCAAAGGAAAAGAAATCCAAGAAGGACGACAAGAAGGATGACAAGAAGGACGACAAGAAGGACAAGAAGGATGACAAGAAGGATGACAAGAAGGACAGCAAGAAGGAGGACGAGGAGAAGGATGATAAGAAGGGCGGCGGCATTTGGGGTGCTCTCACCTCTTCCAAAAAGGACAAGAAGAAGGACGAGAAGAAAGAGGACGACAAGCTCGACATATGGGGCACCTCGAAAAAGGACAAGAAGAAGGAGGAAAAGAAGGAGGAGGAAAAGAAGGAGGAGGAGAAGGACGATATCTGGGGCACCTCCACTTCTAAAAAGGACAAGAAGAAAAAGAAGGACTCTATTTGGGATGACGCAACCCCAGAGCCCGATCCGGAGCCTGCGAAGGACGAGAAGCCGCCAGAGGAGGAAGACTGGGCCCCAGCGACATCAAAGAAGGATAAGAAAAAGAAGAAAACCTCTATCTGGGATGATGCGCCCGAGTCCACGCCGGAGTCCGCCAAACAGGAAGAGCCAAAGGCGGAGGAAGCCAAGGACGATATCTGGGGAACGTCTAAGAAGGACAAGAAAAAGAAGAAAACCTCTATTTGGGATGATCCAGCACCGGAGCCGCCGGCTGAAGCCAAGGAACCCAAGCAGGAGGAAGAGGACATCTGGGCCACACCATCGTCGAAGAAGGACAAGAAGAAGAAGAAGGGCTCCCTTTGGGACGACCCGGAGCCTCCCCCGGCAGCTGACGACACGGATATATGGGGTACCGGTTCCAAAAAGGACAAGAAGAAGAAATCCAAGGACCAAGCGGATGGCGATGACTTCTGGGATACGCTAGAGTCCAAGGGCGACACGCTCGACCCCGATGAGGCCGAGGTGGTGGCTCTTACAGCGGGCGAGAAGCCGGCAGCCTCGGACCCATTCGACTTTTGGGGCGTCTCCAAGAAGGACAAGAAGAAGAAGAAGAAGGATCTGATCTCGCTCGAGGAGGATACGCCCCCAGCGGCACCCGACCCTCCCGCAGATGACCCCTGGATGGATCCCATCGAGGAGCCCGCAGACGCCACATCCAAGAAGAAGAAAAAGAAGGACAAGAACAAGGATCCCTTCGATTTCGTGGACGAAACCCCTGCGAAACCGGACGCAACGGATGATGAATGGGGCGTCTCTACGAAGAAGTCCAAGAAATCCAAGTCAAAGAAGGATGCCGTCGACGAAGCACCCCCACGGGCGCCCACGCCACCTACGATGGATGCAGAGGATCCGGAGCCCGTAGAACCGCCCCTGACAAAGTCCAAGTCCAAGGATAAAGATAAGGACAAGTCAAAGTCAAAGTCAAAGGACAAGGAGCCCAAATTGTCCAAGAAGGAGCAGGAGAAACTCGACAAGGAGAAGGAGAAGGAAAGGAAGAAGGCCGAGAAAGAAAAGGCGCGCCAGGAGGCTGAGGAGTTGGCCGCGAGGGAGGCAGAGGAGGCGGCTGCAAAGGAGGCAGAAGAACAGGCGGCAAAGGAAGCCGAAGAACAAGCTCGTATCGATGAGGAAGAGCGAGTGAAGAACGAGATTGCGGCCGAGGAGGAGGAGCTGGAAGCTCTGACAGCGAAGATGGGCCGAAGGAAACTGCCGCGTCGCGATCAGGACCGGTTCAACGTTCTTACAGCGAATGCCGAGAAGCGCGCTGAAGACTCTGCTGCCAGAGAGGCTGAGGAGGCCGATCGACTGGCAGAAGAGGAGGCGGCGAAGCAAGCAGAGGAAGACGCTGCGCGCGAAGCCAAGGAAGCTGCGGTCCCCAAGAAGAAGTCGAAGAAAGCCGATCGACTGGCAGAAGAAGAGGCAGCGAAACAAGCCGAGGAAGAGGCTGCGCGCGAAGCCATGGAGGCGGCGGGCTCCAAAAAGAAGTCAAAGAAGGACAAGAAAAAGTCCAAGACCAAGGAGAAGGAGGACGACGACATGGACAACATGGATCTCTCGGCCGAGCAGATCGACGAGCTTCTGGCCGAGGAGCCGGCTCCTGCTGCTCCGCCGCCGCCGCCGGCGGCCCCAGGCTCGGACGCGTTCGACTTCTGGGGTGCCAAGAAGGCTAAGAAGGGTAAGTCCAGCTGCGACCCCGGCTACCCCGGCCACCCCGGCCACCCCGGGTCTACCCCAGGTTTTCCCTCCCCAGACCGTGAGAGTGCTGCTGCCTGCACGCGCTCGGGATCTACCGAGATTGCACTGCTGACTCAGGCCGTTCTCGAAGGTGCCATCGACGACGACGCGGATCCGTGGGCGTCGCCTAAAAGCTCCAAGAAGTCGCGCAAGCCTCCTGGTGGCTTCGTAGACGAAGAGCCAGCCGATGTGGACGAGTTTTTCGATGCGCCACCGCCACCGCCGTCTGTTCCGGACCCCCCGCTAGAAAAGAAGAAGAAGAAGCTGCGCAAGGAGAAGGCTGTGCCTGTGCCCGAGATCCCCGCCGACGAGCTCGACGAGGACGAGATCCTGCCGGACGTTGTTGACATGGGCGCGAAGTCGAAGAAGTTGAAGAAGGCCAGGGCCGCTGCTGCTGCCGCTGCTCCTCCACCGCCGCCGCCGCCGCCGCCGGCTTCCGATGCCCCGCCGACTCCACCGTCCGACTCCAGGTCGAAGAAAGAGCGCCCCAAGATCAACCGCGAAGGATCATCCTGGGGCGCGTGGTCCAAGAAGGAGGAACGCAAGCCTTCGAGGTCCAAGGCCGAGCGCGCCGAGCGCACTAGGGCCCCGCCGCCAGACAGAGAAGAGAAGTCGTCCAGAGACTCGGTATCTGACAAGGCGGAGCGTGAAGCCAAGACGCCAGGACGATCGCGCACGAACGGGCCCTTTAGCACGCCGCCAATTACACGGTCGACTTCCACGCGCGACAAGCGGCACTCGGCCAGCAGGTCATCGCGGCGCAATTCCGTCGACATGGCACATGGGCTTGTGTCTCCTCCCCCCGAGCCGGCTATGACGTCTAAAGCGGCCAAGGTTCTTGGCGTTGACGGTCAAAACCCCGAAAGGCCGTCTCGCCGGTCAAGGGTG
Source organism: Sordariomycetes sp. S4602 (assembly GCA_023628835.1). Lineage (NCBI taxonomy): Eukaryota > Fungi > Ascomycota > Sordariomycetes > Sordariomycetes sp. S4602. Next base: position 972,655 of record JAMAJV010000007.1, read on the forward strand.
AGTAACTCATCCCTGAGAGTTGATCTGACTGAGGTGACTAACAAGCTCCCAGGCGTATCGGGAGGAGGACGTTGGCGCGCAGGATGCCTACCCCCCTGAGGCGTACCCGATGAAACGATCCAACTCGAGCGCGAAGAACAAGATATCGGGCCTTCTCAATAGCATCCGGACACCTAAGCAGGAGCGTTCCGAGAGACCGGAGAGGGCCGAGAGGTTTGAAAGGCCTGAGCGGCACGAACGTCGCCGCAATGGGTACCCCCCCGGCGACGAGGCACGTGGTCCTCGGTATGCCAAGGACATCGACGGGGATGTCCCCATGACGGATGCCGAGGCCGAGAGGCGTGCGGCAAGGCGACCGCGTCGCGGGGATCGGGAGGCCGCCGATCGCGAACGTGCAGCCGACGATGCGCGCCAAGCTAAAGACGCGGCCAGGCGTGACAGGCGGAGGAGGCAGGAAGAAGAGGCCGAGATGCAGCGACAGGAGGAGAGGGAAGCGAGACGCGCGGCCCGCCGCGCCGCGCGCGAGCGCGAGGATGCCGAGCAGCGGGCGGCGGAAGAGGACGAAGCTAGACGTGCTGAGCGTCGGCGTCTGCGTCGCGAACGTGACGCTGTAGCGGGGGCGGATGCGGATCGGAGGCGGAGGCACAGGTCGCATACCGTCGGCACGTCGGAGGATGAAGAGAAGAGGCGGAGGCGGGAGGCCAGACGCGGCGATGCTAGGCGCCCAAGACACGAAGAGGAGGACCTCCAGAGACGGAGGAGCCGTCGCCGGGGCGAGCCCTCGGGCGACGAGCAGATCTACCGGGGCAGCAGGAAGCTCTCCAAGGGGTCGTGGCCGCACTCGGGCACCTCGTCCTGGGTGAAGGATCACTCGGACGCGCCGCCGCCTCCCGACAGCGACGCCATGGACCACCCAACAGAGGATGACGACCCGCGGCGCCGGTACCGCGGCGATGACCCGCGGAGGCGGGACGGGAGGCCGGGCCGGGGCGGGTCGGACGAGAGCGATGAGCGGAGAGGGAGCAGGCGGAACTCGGCGTTCATGGACTCCACGCCAAGGAGCAAATGGTGGAAGAAACTTACTGGGAATTGATGATACCCCCCCCCCCATTCTAGGCCCCTGTCTTTTTCTTCTTCTTCTTTTTTGAGCGAAGCGAGCGAGCAGAACTTTTTGTTTTGGGACATGGTAACATGGGGTTGGTTAGTGTCTCGTTTGTTGGGTTGATATAGTGTTGCAATGTATACTTGGTTTAGGGCATAAGTGTGTTTGGCTTCTTGGAGTAGACTGTGATCAGATCCCTATCATGTTATTTGAGACGCAAGGACGGCAATGATGCTCAGTAGCAATGTGTCCTTGGCTGTTATGTTGTATGAGTGACTGGTCCTGAGGGAGGTCCCTTCAGCATGGCCCCGGGTTCTTGCTTTGCCGTGCTGCACCAGACCATGTCCTAGGCAAACACCACTATCCACAGATGTGGACTTGAACAAGCCAAACACTGTCACAGGTGAATCATCTCAAGCCAGGCCCCCACCCTCTCTCCTGCCTTGCCCTTCCCTGAAGCAGCCAGCCCCAGCCCTCATAACCCCGGAGGATGCTTGAGTTCCCGCCAGCAATGGCACAAGCGTCTGTGGAATAGAAGTTAATTCCCCTCCCTCCCAAGGAGGAGGTAAGTTTCCCCTGTTCGAGGCACGCTATGAGCAGGAAATCGCTAACGATTCTAGACCCGGGTGCAAGTCCCGGCAGGCGCAATCCCTTCTTTTTCCTTTTTTTTTTTTTTTTTTTTGGGGGGGGGGTAGCCACCTACCTCATGTCTCCTTTTTATCCATCTATATTATCCTGCTCTCAGTACTCTTAGTTCTAATTTAATGAATTGTTCCTTCCGGGCCTTGTTTTGCTTTAGCTATGCTGGGTGGGAGATGGCCTCACGATGTTGGACCCTCATCAGGACCATCCATAACCCTGACCGCCAGCTCTCTCAATCGCGTATAAACCAAACCTATAGGGATAGGAATGGCTGGCACTGGAACACGGCTTTATGCGGGGTTGAATGGACATCTACGTCCCACATGTTGTCTATCATATACGGCCCATCTCGCCAGTACACACCAAGCACAGGTAGGGAGTGGCCAATACCGGGTATCGATTTATTACCGCGTCTAGTCCCAAGAAAATACCATTTTCCCATCTCCGCACCTAACGCCTACCCATGCCTTCATAGCAGTAAGAGGAAAAGAAAAGCCCCCCATCCTGTACAGTATTCGAACAAAACCACCCCGACGCGAGGGCCCCGGGACACGCAGAGTAGAGATGATGTCTAAGCAAAAGCTCCCGCCATTCCCCCGGCGATAGCATGGATGAGCAGCGACAGCGTCCACCCGCCGACCTTCTTCAGCCGCCTCACGCGGTTCTGCTGGTCCTCCACGTTCAGCGCGAACGCCGAGTACGTCTCCGCCGAGAGGTCGTTCATCAGCCCGGAGTCGAACACGGACCAGCTGCCCTCAAAGTCGGAGCGGCGCTTGGCGAAGCGGCAGCTCACGGGGATGTACGTGCGCCGCGAGTTGATGTAAGCCACGATGGGCCGCACGAGCGCCTGGTTGATGTAGGACATGTCGTTCGTGAGGAGGGGCACTGCCGCCTTCACTTCGTTGAGGCGGATGCGAAGGTCAAAGACAACATAGTGGCGCTCCTCGTCCGAGTGAGAGTCGCGCGACTGATCCTCTTCCGGAATGAGCTCCTGCGGGATGTGGGTCCGCAGTCCGCGACTGCTGTTGGACACAGGTCTGTCCTCGTCTATTGTGTTGCGGAGCAGCCGTATCCGGTTCGAGGTTACGAGTTCATCGAGCTGGTCGTAGAAATCGGAAACGACTTTCCCGAGACCCTCTTCCTCCTCCGCGGGCAACAGAACGTCCGCCATAATGTCCACCCTGCCTTCGTAGATCCACCCGAATGGTCCGTCGACACCTCTATTGAGGTGGTCGATCTTCAAGTTGTCGATCCGTAGCCGGGTAGACTTCTTCCACGCGTCCGGGTTTCCGAACGTGTTGGGACTCTCGTTCCCTGTTATATTATCAACTAATGGGGTGTGGATGGTGAAGAGGGAGCCATCGTATGAGCCGGACATGTTGTTGGCCGAGAGCAGATCATAGAACAGCCACTGCTTGCGTAGCTGAGGTAGCTCACACGAGAAAATGGCTGCCTCAAAGGGTCGAAAGCCCTCGGGCTGGTGGATCGTGACGCGCAGGTCGTCGAGCTTGAAGTGTTCGACTTCGAAATCCCCGGGAGCGTGGTCATGTCGGTAGGAGAGTGGATCTCGGCCATCGTCCTCCCAGACTACCGACCTCCGGTCGACTTCTCCTCGGACTCCCTTGATCTCGACATCCTTCAAGAGCCCCTTGCCGTTCCACCATTTGGCGAAGGACAGCGTAACGTTGACCGTTTCAATCGTGAGATCGAACTGCGTGTAGTTTCCGTCATCTTCCACATGCTCAACTTCGTCTTCATCAGATATCGCCTCCTCGTGGACAAGAGCTGACGATCCCTTGCTAACCGAGGACTGGATCTGACCCGGCCTACGGGACACATGAACTTTCCGGACCGCTATCACACCGTCCTTCCACTTTGGAACGATCGCGGATTCGAAAACCACTGTTACGCCCGCCGACTTCGTCATGTAATCGCCGATCCATTGCGCTAGGGTTTCTTCGGGGTTGTTAGCATTCGGAACCGTCCCAAAGGAGTGTGCTAGAGATACGAACCTTGCGCAAACACTGTATTTATAGAAAAGATAAGGAGCGAGAAGAATGTCGTCGTGCCGACCAGGATCCAGACTAGATGGCTGAGGATGAACCACGACACGAAAGCTCCCCATTCGTCCGCGTTCCACGGGCGCATGCTCCGGATAGAGAGCCACTTGAACCGCACTTTCAGTCTCTCGAAGAAGCCATTAGCAGCAGCGAGGAGCTCCTCTTTCGTTGGTCGGTGGGGCATGTGCGGGATATGGAAGTATTTTGACATGGACGAGGTGATCGATTCGTGGTCCGGATGTGGAGGTTCAGTCGGCTGGTTCGCCTCGCCTTTATTCGGAGTAGTTTTCGACGCCTGTTCATCAGTTGGATTTCGAGATGAGGGTGGAGGTTTCGAGCTCCGATGGGCTCTTCTTATCCCGACGACTCGGGTCCGGCGGCCGACATGGACGTCGCGGCGCCAAATGTAGCTCGGCTGGAACGTCTTGCGCGGATTGGATAGGATTGAAGACGGCGGGGGGAATAGGGCGTTGAGGCGGGTTCCCCCTCGATGTAGAGGAGATGCGATGGATCTGGTCCCGAGCAAACCAGTCCGTCCTTGGTTGGCATTGTGCTGTATGGAGCCGGATATGGCCGGGCGCGTCGAGCTATGTGCAAACCGAGCCTGGGTGAGGCCCAGCAGGTTCCCCCCGGGGGGAACCTGTGCAAGCCATGGCTGGTGCACGTGTGCGGCGCCCTGGAAGGGGGTAGGCGGGCCTCGCGGGAGGATACGCGACGCTGGCGGGACTCGACGGGCGAGGACTGGGAGGATACCCCTAGGCATGGTGGAACAACATGATGCCGCGACCGAGAACAGACGGTCAAAGTAAGGAACGCCCGGAATGGTTGCGACGGGGCTAGGGGCCGGAGAGCTGGCGCTCTTTGAGGTGTCGATGGGCCGGCTCGTGACGTAGATTAGGTTGGAGTTGGAAGGGGAAAACCGGCGAGCAAGGATCAACCAGTCCTCATGATGAAATTACTGGAGGCGAGCAACACGAATTTCCGTCGCGCAGACGGCTTCCTCAGGCGCCGCCGGGGCCGCGTCAGATGACTCAGCCAATCGATAGGCTCCGATAAGTGGTGGGCTGGAGATGTTCCCCACTGAAAAATTGCCCGCTTCCCTCCAGGGCCCACTGAACAAATTCGGTGGAAATTTTGTCGATATTGAGGGGCAGATTTCCCGACCGCCAAATTGTCGACGCCTGCAACCTCCGCCAAGTACCACTCCATCTTCGACTTCCTCTACGACACCAGCACCCGGCGCTTCGAACCCCATCCCGGATCTAGCCAGATACGACATCACCATGCCGGCTCCGACAGCGTTAAGGCCGGAGCAGGACGCCCTGCCGGTTGACCTGCCCCTCGCCGAGCCCGAAGTCGCGGGCGACGAAGACATCCTCTTCGATCCCTCCGCTGCGCTCCCCGAAGAAGCCATGGCCGTTGACGCCGAGCCTGAAGAGTCCGGGGATATGATAGATGAGGAGGGCCGCCCAAAGTTCGCACCGGCGCAGGACATCGTTCGTCTCCCACCCACACCCAGCCACGTGTATAAGCCGAAGCACGACTGACAACCAGCTCCCCAGTCCGCCGCCGCCCGCATCCAGAGCCGCCAGGTCCGGATCCCGCCTCACCGCATGACGCCCCTCAAGTCGCAGTGGCCGCGCATCTACCCGCCGCTTGTCGAGCACCTGAAGCTGCAGGTACGCATGAACGTGAAGCGCAAGGCCGTGGAGCTGCGGACGAGCCGCCACACGACGGACCCGGAGTCGATCCAGCGCGGTGTGGACTTCCTCACCGCGTTTGTGTGCGGCTTCGACGTCGATGATGCGATCGCGCTGCTGAGGCTCGATGATCTTTACATCGGTATGCTGGCCTATCATCGTTCGGGTTGTGAGGGTGTGCTAACACGGTTGTGTAGAAACATTCGAGGTCAAGGATGTCAAGACTCTGCGTAGGTTTCCATGGGTTTTGGTTAGCTTTGTATACACAGCTACTAACTCTGAACAGAGGGTGACCATCTTGCGCGTGCCATCGGCCGCATCGCTGTACGTTTCCCGCGATCCCATCCCCTCGACCACACCTCTAACTCCCAGCAGGGCAAGGACGGCAAGACCAAGTTTGCCATTGAAAATGCCACCAGGACACGTATCGTCCTCGCCGACACCAAGGTACTTTACCCTTTGCCACTGTACTACATGGGCCCCCCTAACACCTGCTGTAGATCCACATTCTCGGAGGCTACAAAAACGTCCAGATCGCCCGCGCCTCCGTGTGCAACCTCATTCTGGGCAAGCAGCCGGGCAAGGTGTACAACAACCTACGGGCAGTGTCTGCGCGCATGAAGGAGAGGTTCTAATCTGATGCATTTATGGTTTATGATTGCCGGGGTCATCCATGGTTGAGAGGACCCTGGACGATGGAGGGGAAAAGTTGGGTCAAGTCACTTTGCATGGCGTTTGGGCTGGATTTATCACACGAATTTAAGTAGACGGAATACCAATGACAATCACCTTCACCTGGTGCCGTTGCCGAAACGGATAAGCAACATGTGAGAGCGGGCGCCTCAGGCGCTATTCCGTTTCCATCATCTAATGAGAGCCAAACCTGACTCCCGATCCTAACATTACAATGAGAGATCCCCTTTTCAAGTAATCCATCCCCCCTGATCCCGTCATCACTTCATTTTAAACGAGTACTAAAAAAAACTGAACGAAACCAAGAACCATGATGCATGAAAACTCGCTCCGACGGTGAGCTTACTCCTCGCCACCCTCGTCCTCGTCATCCAGGGTGCCAGCGGGCACCTCGTAGAGGCGAAGGATGGGCTTGTTGGGGTCCTTGACGATAATGAACCTCTCACCGCCCTGCTGCAGGACCATGTCGGCGATGGTGCGGACGACACCCCACCCGTTGGCGAGCGACAGGTTCATCTGCCTGGCGAAGTCCTTCGGCTTCCAGCCCACAACGCCGAGGATGACGTGCTTGTCGTTGGCGCGCGGGTTGGCTCTCGAGACGAAACTGTGAGATCACTTGTTAGCTTGCTGAGATCGAATGCAGTACGCATGGATAGACTTACCCGAGCTTCATGACATCGGCGTTGGCGAGAATGCTCTGCGTCGTCCACTTCGCGAGCTTGCAGCTGTTGTTCTTCATCTCCGTCGCCACCACGGCACCCCTGTGGCTGACCAGCTTGGTCCTCCAGTCGAGCGCGCCACCGCTGCCGGGTGCCTTGCTGTCAAACTCGTTCAGCGCGTTGATCGTCAGCGTCTGCTGGCCACCCGAGGGCGTCTTCTGTACTGCATCAAGCTCCGCCCGCACGATCAGGGACACGGGGTTCTCCTCGTTCGTCGATAGGTCGTACTTTCTGTACTTGTACACCTTGCTGGCGGGCGGGTCCGTGTCCTCGGACGAGTCGTAGAAGGGGTTCGCGTGGGGCATCTGGATCTTGCTGGAATCGCTCTCCGTGACGACCTGGTTGGGGAAGTTGTGGTTGATGTACGTGGCCTCCTCGGCGAGGGGACCGGGCTGGTTGACCGTGTCCTTGTTGCCCTCAGCCGCGTCCATGGGGGCGTCGGCAGCGTTCTCGTTGACGCTCACCATGTCAAGCGCGGCGTTATCGCGCTTGTCGAGGAAGACCTTGTTGCCCTGGCGGACGATGACAATGTCCCAGGGGTATACAGAGCGGGTGGCGCACATGAGCGTCGTGAGGACGCTGTCAGTAGCGAAGATGGTAGCCTCGTCCTTGTCGGCAAGCTCCTGGATGATAGGGTCGGACGAGGTGGTGACATTGTACGCCGCACGATCGAGAGCCGTAAGGCGCTTCTCCGCTCCCTTGACAGGGGGCTTGTCGAACGACCGGTCATAGGGATAGAGGAAGCCGTAGCTGTCCACATCCTCACCCTCATCGGCGTCGAGGTTAAGCTTCGACAGCCTGCTGAACTCGATCTCCTCGAGAAGCTGCCACTCGGCCTTGATGTTGATGCTCGCGTCCCTGTTGCGAGCGGGCTTATCATAGTCCCTCCAGCCGAAGCGGCGGCCCCTGCCACCGCCAGTAGGCCGCCCGGCTCGGTCGTACGATTGCCCACCGCGGCCGCCGCCCCGTTGGAATGGTTGCCCGCGCCCGCCTCGCGCGTCTCCCCTGCCGCCGCGCTGGCCGCCGCGGCCCCTGGTAAATACGGCACCCCTGCCGTACCTGGACTTTCCGCTGTCCCTGACGTTGCTGACGACGGAGAAACTGCCCTCGTCCTCGGTGGGCGGCGCGTTGAAGATCACGGCATGGTTGGATCCGTACACCTGCTGCTCTAAAATGCGAAACAACCCAGGTTAGCGGCCATGGAGATAGCTGATGGGGCGGCAGCAAGCGCCTTACCTCGGAAGTTCCTGTTGTACTGGTTGCGGCCCCTGCCATCCCTGTCCTTGGCGTCGGCGTTCCAGTCGGCGACCCGGCCGAGCTTATCGCCCTTCGAGAAGGGGGCGTAGGGGACGCCGTTGAGGGTGATGTCGTTCGTGACGCTGCAGCCCCAGCCGTCGTCCGGCGGGCAGGAGTCGACGATGTCGACGAGACTCTTTACCGTCATGGTTACGGCTCCCAGGTCGTGGGTAGGTGGATATTCGCGAGTATGGGGGGTTTGCGCACGTCTTCGGAAGGGGTTGTGGAGGCGGTGGGAGAGATAGTACCGGTTCGCGGGGGGGTTCTTCGAGTCGCTGGTAAAATCGACGAATTTGAAAATTCGTGTGGATGGCGGGGTGAGGTTTGTGTGGGGCAGCAGCTCACAGGGCGAATGGCGAATGAGCGGCGTTGCTGGCCGCTGAATCATCATGCCCCGAGGGGCGCTGTGCCGTTCTCGCTCGGCCCCAGCTGTTGCAGGGCCTCCGTGCTGCTTCGCATTGAATGCCACAATTCATGTTCAAAGGGTTCGTTGGGGCCTCAATCTCTCGATTAGAACCGGAAAACACCCAAATCCAAGAGGAAGACATTTCATTCCCGTTCCGTACAGAGGAACAATAAATATACACACATAACCTATGCCGTACCCATCCGTGGGGAATATAAGTAAACATCACCCAAACCGGCCCATTTACTCCATCCGTCCCAGATTCCATGCGTTCGAGGGAAACCCTAAAGTGCCATGCCCATAGCGTCCGGCCTCCGTGAAAATATGTTCTCTAGAGCATCTCTTACTTCGAATTCTTCCATAACAGCGCCAAATCTTTCGGAAAGAGCCATGTTAGCATCCGTGGTCTCTAGACGGCAGGTAACCGCGGAACGGGTGATATCCGTGCACTTACCCATAACAGCGAACCTTGCTCTTGAGCTCATCCGCTAGTCTCGCAAAATCATCCGGCCTGAGCTCTCCCAGTCCTGGGTGGGCCAGAACCATGCCCCAGGCCATAACGGGCGTGATCTCGCCGTCTAGGTCCAGCCTCTTGCTAAGGTCGAGCAGTGTGGTCAGATCTCCCTTGTTCAGCTCCCAGGTGCGTTGTCGCGAGGCGCAATCGCCCTTGCCACTCTTGTAGCCGAACGGAACATCAGGAGTCAACTGGTTAAATGGTTCGGGTGGACACGACGCCATCATCGCATGGCCGCTTGGCGGTCCACCTCCACCTTCGGCCGCTCTATCCACAAGGAACCCTAGGTGGTCCATGCATGGTTTCTCAAGGCTGTACCGGCGCGAAGGGGCGAGTGTGTTAGCTAGCAAGACACCGTCCACCGACGTGACATACGCCACGCGCTCATATCCGCGACAACAAGGGGTGGTGCAGTGGACCGGGGTACGCCGTGTTCATGGGAGATTCCAGCATCCTGGCGAGTTGGGGATATTATGAAGGAGGAACGTCCATACCTTAAAACAAAATCAATTCCCGCTTGCTCATAATCTATTCCAGTGTTGACATCTGTGCGCTGCGCAGGTGGGTACTGAAGCTGCTGCGCAGAAGGTGACCTTCCCGGCGGACTAGGATTTGACTTGGCGCTTAAGGGCACCTGTAGCGACGGTGATAGCGACGACGCGAGGGACTGTGATGTTAGGGGCGGTGTGAAAGCGCTGTGAGACCCCGGCTGGTAGCTGTTTCCCGAGACGCTGGCAGACGACGTGTAGCCAAGACTCGGAACGGTTGGGGATTCGCCTGTGCCGGTGTAGGCGATGCCATTTTGTCGCAACAAGGCTTTGAGATGCCTGTTCTCATCGGCCAATTTGTCCTTATCCTGGGATACATTAGAAAAGGACTCTTTGAGTCTTAGAACCTCGTCCTCGAGGGTCTTGACGTAAAGCTCCTTCCTCTCCCGATGGGTCCTGTTCAGTGGTATCAGCCTCTCGCCCAACAAGTAGTACGCTAAGCGCCGGTACAATCACGGCAAAGGACAGCGCATGGAAAGTGAGAAGTGCACGACGGGAGTCCATCATACCGCTGAGCTTGCCGATTGAGCTCCTGCCGTCGAGTCAAGGCCGGCTTGCTGTCCGGCTTGGGACCCCGGCGCTTCGCGGGCTTTCCATCTGAGGCATCATCAGCACCGATGTAGCTGCGGCCAAAGGAAGAGTTAACCCGTACCTCTGGCCTTCTTCTTGTCGGAAAGGTTCTTCAGGAAGTTCAGCGACGACAGCGGGCCCTTCTCCTCCCCCTCGTGCGCCAGCCCCCCGTGTGGGCCCGGGTGCTCGCCGTCGAAGAATTCGGGGGATGCGGACGACGCCATTGCCCTATGGTATCGCGCGCGTTACCGCGCAGCAGGAGTTGGTGGAGGCTGCAAATTGCGACGGCCGGGGTTGGCAAGGGACAGTGGTTAAGTGGCGGACGGGGGCAGCCGCGATCGCCGATGTTTAAAGTGAGATCAAAGGAGATGGTCGGCGTCGTGTCGATGTGGTGCGGTGGGGCAGGCGAGCCATACAAGTACAGCGTACGAGGTAGTTCGGCCTGACTGTCCGATTCGGCGCGAGCGCTTTTCAGCTAAGGGCCGAGCATTGGGGCGAACCACCGACGATTCTGTCAGCTCGAGGGCCTCAACCGTTCAATTGGAATTGATGACGCAGAGGCTTGAGGTACACGTCCGGTCCGCAGGATTACTTGCGATGAGGCTTAGAGAGGAGACGACGCAAGACCCGACATGGCCAGCGGGCGCCAAGTACTCCCGGCTCACCCGGCGATTGATCCCCAGTTGACGACGTGAAACACAGTATGAATCAACGGCATCTGCCTGGAAATGCCCCCGATCCCGAATCGAATATTCGCCGCCGTCAGGGAACGGTGAACATCTTCAATCTTGTGTCACATCTCATGTCTATGGACCAAGGGGACCCCGGATTGGGGGTGCCTTCTCCTTCGAGTAATACTACGTACATTGGTATGGAGGGTTCGCAGAGTGTGCCGAAAGTTCCAGCAAGGGCGGTGCATGCACGTGCTGGGGAATCCCCTGTTCCGCATGCTGCCCATGGAACGCGTGGGCGTCCATTGCAACAGCCATGGGCATTGTTACATGCAGGTATTTTATACATTGGACTTCAGGGTTTTGATAGGACCTCGGTTAGTTCAATTTTTGGTGTATTTTCCTCCAATGCTCCCTTGTGTGCCTATCTTTGTCTATGTTCATCGTGCAGTGTCAAGCCGCCGACCACCCCTGGAGCGATCGGCCTGAAGCGAGGACAGGGAACCCCCGGGCCTTGACAGCGCGAAATACAGTGTACAAGATATGTATGTTGGTGGGTTATCTGTGGACGCTGGAAAGGGCTGAAACCGACTGTGCACTTTCCATCTTGAGCCGATGAGCGGCACTTGCTTCGCCGTGGTCGGTCGCTGCATGACATGTCCCAGGGTTTCCATGGCAGGCTGTGGTTCGACCCAGTGGCCAATGCAAAGGCGAATGTCTGAGCGTTCTGACATGGGGCCATCTAACCGCCTGTCTCCCTTGGGGTGGAAAGTCCAAAATCGTTCTCGCCGGCGATTCTCATGCTGTGTCGTGCCTTCCGTGGTTTCTGTGGCTTCAGGGTATAAATATCAACACGAGGAAGTCGCCGCCCACCCGCATTGCCTTGCTCTTGCGCCAGGGAAGGTGGACGCCGGCAAAGGCGAGTGAGCGAGGCGAGTGTTCAATTCAACATTGTATCTGGAAACAACCCTTCGCTCCCATCCATCTTTCATGGCCACTTCACGACATAGTTTTGCACTCCCCTCCAAGGGCCCAGAACCATGGCGACTCCCGTGGCAGCAGCTCTAACCCACATCAGGGGCGTCGCTCTCATCACCCCTTGGTTCTTGTGCCTCGTCTTCTGCGACATCATCTTCACCGCGCTTCTGCCTCTCAAATCTGTCGCCCCAGATGCCGTCTACAACATCTCTTCCGCCGTCGTTAGGTTCGCTTGGAAGTGGATCCAGGGCAACTTCGAGTTCCTGAACGGAGCCGACATTGCTATCTCGGGCGACTCCATCCCCCGGGGCGAGTCGGGCCTCGTCATCGCGAACCATGTCTGCTGGTCAGACTTCTACATGATCCAGGCCGTGGCCATCCGCGCCGGCATGCTCACGCGCCTGCGGTACTTCGCAAAGAAGCAGCTCTTGTGGGTTCCGCTCTTGGGTTGGGGGTTTTGGGGCCTGGGGATGCCGCTTGTGTCGAGAAAGTGGGTAAAGGACAAGGCGGAGATGGACCGGGTGTTCTCAGGCATCGTTAAGAGACGGTGGCCGATGTGTAAGTCGCATTTCGCCGAGAGTCCAAGCTCCAACCCGAGTACCTGCGAGCTAACTCAGGTCATCAGGGCTCGTCAGTTTCAGCGAGGCGACCCGGTTCACCAAGAAGAAGTATGAGGAGTCGAAGCGCTGGTGCAAGGAGAACGATCGTCCTCAGCCCATGCACCTGCTCTACCCACGGACCAAAGGATTCATCACCACCGTGCAGTGCCTCCGGCACACGCCTCACGTGAAGGCCGTATACGACCTCACCATCGCCTACCAGCGCAACGGCAAGTTCTTCAAAGCTCCGACCTGGTGGGACAGCGTGTCGCTGGCCGGTCTAAGCCGGACGCACGGCTACAAGTTCTATGTCCACGTCCGCCGCTTCCCTATGGAGGACCTTCCCACCGAGAACCATGAGTTGGCGAGGTGGCTGGAGAGGGTATGGATTGAGAAGGGGGAGTGGCTTGACCAGATGAAGGCTGAGCACGAGAATCCATGAGCCAATGCCGGGTTTTCCGGATAGCCTAAAGCAGCAAGTGATAAGGAGCATGTCATACGGAGCATGGTTAGTTGTAGTTACTGAAGGTGTATATTTTGGGTTATCGGAGCCTATGGTAAGCGGCAACGGCGCCTCATTGCCGAGAGCCTCCAGAATTGGACCGGGAGGTCTATCAGGTTCATGCCTTATCGTTTAAGGTCTTTCCATTCAATACCAGCACCCTAACCTTCCTCGGAGTGTGCCCGTAAGAACTATCCCCGTAGAACCCACCTTATTGAGCCACAGGGAGCCACACACCTTCTCTGTCTCTCACACCCCTTGCACACGAGGCGTGTACCCCGTAAGCGACTGGCCTGGCAGCAAGTTTGTGTTTCTGTTGGAAAATAGGAGCTTACAAGGGGAAGTAGCATGCAGCATGATTCGGATCGCACTCTTGATATCTGTTCGTCTATTGGACACTCTGTCTTATCCTGCAGGCAGCGAGCATCACCTCCCTGCTGTTAGCGATGTCGTGCAAGGGACCAAGCATGATCACGGCTTGGATACTATTTGCAAGCCTCCCTTTATGCCAAGCCACCCAGGAACGCAGGGCAGACCAAGGGGTCAACCCCGTCCGCAGACTAGTATGAACCCCTCAACCGAGCGAAGAAGCGGCAAGGGGCGCCAATGTGCACGGACGGGACTTACAGAACGATGGTGGCAAACCTGGTCCTCACAAGCCGGTTGTTCCGGACAGGAAGGCCCGGTTCCGCGGTAAAGCAGGGGGGTGGGGGGTTTGGGGAGGGAACTCGGGGCGCCCAGATGACGAAAGCGGGCGGCGCAGCGCGGTTTGGACCACGCCGCCCTTACACACTCGCATTGGGGGCAGAACTGCGCCTTGCGCATGCAGTGCTGTAAGCAGGGTGGATTTGGATAATGCTGACGCCCACTCGAGACTGCTGATATTTGGCATTCTACCTCGTGACAGGTAGAAGGCATTGGGCATCCCCGTCGAAACGAAGCGGATAATCGGACATGCGCCGCTGCGGAGTGTTGTTGGTGGGATGGGGACGACTCCCGCTTCGGTACCGAGTTGGTAGTGGAGCCACCTGTCGAACACTCGGAGCATCATCTGAGAGGCGAAGGGGTATATGATGACGGAACTAGACCGGACGCAGCTATAGATTGAAAATATACGGCCTGCAGATCGGTGAAGTGTTGGTGTGGTAGGAAAGGCAAGAGCACAAGTATGACATGGCACCAGATCGCGAGCTGGAATCGATGACGCTAGCTCCCTGCTGATCTTGCGGAGGGGTAACAAGGGATGCAGGATCCTCGGCCGGGTCTGGTCGTGTGAGTCGTCTGGGTAACTGCCCTGAGACGCATGGAGAGCCTGGCGCACACCTCCCTGCGAGCCACCACGGCTTTTGCGTGAGGGTCTTGAGCGGACACCACACCGAGACCGCCCCCGACTGGCCGCTTGGAACGGGGTGGACATCCATCATCGGGTCTCCACCCGCAACTTATCGTCATCAATCTGCCAATAGACCCGCCGCATCTCGGCAGTCGAACGCGGGGAAGAATCCTTGTGTTCGGGGACGTGGGGAATCCGACGACAGCATACCATCCATGTGCGAGCCCCGGTGAGATGGTCGGTTCCAGTTCCTCGAACCTCTCGTGAAAGACGTACGATCAATGGTTGCCAGAGCGCCGGCAGGCTTCCGACGGGGGGTTACACGGAAAGGCGAGGAGATAACGGGGCGGGGCAAGGGCGATATTTTGCACCCAATATCCAGCCCGTGAACAACTGCAGGTGCAGACCGACTCGTTGCATGCAGGTCGACCGTTGCTGCATAGCTGGCCCCCTCTTGGATTCATCCGCGTGAGCCACCTTCATGTGAGGCTTCGTGTGTGTGTGTGTGTGTGTGTGTGTCGGAAGGAGGGTGTCAGGGGCCCTACGGTTTTCATGAGATATCTCGAGAAGTCCTTTCAAGAGCATACGAGTTGGTGGGGTGCCCCTGCGACTATCTTCAAGTCCCAAGAAGACACGAAGACATACAAGTGTTGAGCGTGGGAACATAACGCAGATGTAAGCCGCAAGATGGGGGGGGGGGGAAGGTGGTAACACGGCATTCGACGGGCGTTGACTCTCGGGGTATGAAGATGCCTGCAGCAGAGCGCCTGTCCCAGCCGGTAGCATCCCTCGGGCGTATTGTGAAGGTGGGAGGAGGCCCACATGTACACGTTGCCGCGGCCAAGGCGGCGTGAGGCGAGGGTCGTCCCAAGTAGTCAAACCTCCTGCTTCACGTCGAACAGCTCCCGACGATCGAGCCCCGCATACTTCATAGGTGTTTCAACGACGTCGACGACGCGGCGGAAATATATAGGCAGCAGATCCTGACGTCTGGGACACACCGCTTGAATGCCACGAATTGGGATTGATTAACACCCGTCCATAAGTGCTACCTCTTGGGCCAACCCAGGTTTGCTCTCTTGCGTTGGAACTTCGAAACTCTGTTTGAGATAGTGGCTGCATACACGTCAATAGAGTTGGCGCGGTGCGTCGGGGACCACAGAAAACGGCAGGGACATGAATGTGTGCCGGCTTTCCTGATGCCTGTACTAACGAAGGCGGGTCCGGCTGGTGTGGGTGGCGGCAAGCCGTCTCGCCGAAGGGGCAGAGGTAAAACCAATTAGGGGAGAACCAGGATGGGGCGAGGATCAGTCGATGGCTTGGCTGCGGGAGGGGACACGGCGAGCACAACGTGCCGTATCATAGCGGCTTCTGGATCATATCCCATCCCACATGCCCGGGCGATCGGCCTAAAAGCAATGGCGAGACATTCGCAGCGGCCAAGACTTGGACAGACGAAACTGTCTGGCTGACCCCGGCTTCTGGAAAAGCAGAGATGGCTGGATGGCTCTACCGGATCGACTTCCGAGAACAATCGTACGGTCGCCGTTGAGGCCGTCACACCACCTCGGCCGGAGAAGCGACTTTGGCGCCAACCGGTGTGGAAGAACGCCTGTGAGGTCTACTGCCTGTAGCCTGTGCTACTTGTCTGGTGGCTAATACCTACATCAAGTGTAAAATGCCAATGTCATGCCCGCTGCCCGCCCGCCGCCCCGCAGCCGCGAGTTGGCGGGGGAGGGGCGCTAGAAGGGCTAGAACTGTCTCCTGGTACAGCTCCCGGGTAGATGCATAATAACAAACTTGGGTTCAAAGTCATACTGTATGACGCAGGATAACCCCCCTCCCGTCATGCCGGCACCTCGTCCAGATGCTGCTGGGTCTGGGCGGTGAAAGGGGAAACGCGGTGATAACCCTGCGGACAGGGGACTGCGCCGGAGCCGTGGCAAAGGGTGGAGACGGGCAGTCCCATGTTTTGTTAGGGCCCGTCACGGTCGTTTCTTGGCGTTTGTCCCGAGAGCTGTATACCCGGGTGGAGAAGCGTTTTCAGGGCGGATGAGACGAAGGTCGCCGAGTGAGACAATCAGGTTCTGACGATGTCATACCTCTCAGAGAGCACATGGGCCGATTTAGGCGACTGTCCACAGACAACCTACGTTTCCCTCCACCCAGTGTCGTGTGATGCAACGTGCGAATGGCGCCTTTTCTGATGCGAAGAAGCATGGATGGAAGGAACATCCTGCCCAGTCTGCTGAGTGCGGAGAATGTGCTCGTTTCATGAGCGCCGATGGAAGGAGCGCCCACCACTTTACACGGGTTCGTCCTGTATCGAGTACCCCACTTGCAGGGAGCGCGCCCAGAGACCCTCCCCCAACCAGACCTTCCCGCAGAAACCTCCGGTTGCCATTGGCCGACCCTGCGCCTGTCCCCGCTTTCTGGTGCCCACTTGACCACCCCCAAGGAAGGGTGCGACTTGTCATCAGGCACAGAGCACTGTTTTACCCGAAGTACCCTGCAATGGATGCTACTAAATTTCGGCAACGGCTGCTGCAGGCGGATACCTTGAACTGTTAGTCATAGGCATCGCACCAAACTCGCCGGAGAACACGGTCCAGGTCCTCGTCAGTCCAAGGAAGGCCCTGAGCCGGTACCTGCCATCCACCACTGACTCCTGCTCCCCAAGATCGTCGATTCCCCCTTGACTGTGGTGCGCCGGTTCCGATTCCACCGTCAAGTCGCCGCCAGTTCTCGCCCCAAGCCGAGCGAAGAGATCACCCCGTATCAGTGCCGGACAAAGCCTTCACTGATGGGTTTGTCGTTCGGTGGCGCCGCAGCACATTCTTAGGACTGTTGCCGTCCATTCCTCGCTCCTAATGGATCTCGAATTCAGTTTCGTTCGGTCTGGAACGTCGCTGTAGGCATCTGAGCTACTCCGTCACGGCTCGTGGCCCCTACGGCCCTGCGTTTTCCTTGCATCTTGTCGGTCCCTTAGTTTCCCTGCCTTCATTGTCACGATCGCCAGCGGTTCGACGTCTCGACAACACGGTCCTTTCCTTTAGTGTCTGTCCTCTCGGCCCCAGAGGCAACTGCATCCCTCGCCTCTGTTCACTCTGGCACGGATTTTGCTGGCCGTTGACTTGACTACCCAGACACGCTGGCCAGTCTGCGTGACTGGTGGGCTACCACCGGCCCTCGCCTAGACACCTGGGCTGTGCGTCAGAAGCTGAGGACTCCAAGAGAGCAGCTAGACTCGCCTTCCCAGATCAGCACCGTCATGCATCACGCCGTTGCTCGCTTCTAGTGCTGGCGCCCGCGCGCTCCCCGTTCGTCCAGCCCCGCCTCGAACGTTGCCGCCCACGACTGTCAATTGAACTAAAGCCAGACGCGTCCTGGCTCGCGCCTGGCCCGCCCCCAAGTCCCCCCGAGTGCACGATTCGAGGATCCTCTTGTCCAGCCGACACAATGACAGACACACCTTCCTCGACCGGAGCCGATAAGGCCGAAATGCGGCCGCCCGCCGTGTCCTCCTTGCGAGCCGAATCAGCGACCCCGATGACGCGATCGACGACCGATAACATGCGTGAGGAGAGAGACCACCTCCGAGAGATCGCAGAGCAGACTCTTAACGTCATCTTCGACTTGAACCTGGACAGCACAATCAAATGGGTCAGCCCATCATGGGTGGAAGTGATTGGAACACAACCTGAGGCAGTCCAAGGACAGCCCTTATCCGATATCATCGTCAGCGACAACAAGAATGTTTTCACTGAAGTCGTCGAGTCGATGAAGAAGGACGACACGAGGAGTCACAGAGTGCGCTTTGCTGTGACCCTGGGCCCGCTCTCGAAACTGCTCTCATTCGACAATGTTAGGGACGGTGCAGGACCAGAGGATTCCCAGGTCATAGACTTGGAAGCACAGGGGATCATGGTGTACGATGGCGCTTCTGGGGGGGAAAGTCACGTAAGTGGGCCATATGACTGTCGTGAGATCTTCATCTTACTAACTTGCTCGGCCGGCCAGACCATGTGGATGATACGCCCTTGGACCGCGCCACGCGAGGTTCAAATCGACCTGCCTGCTCTCATTGTGGATTCTCTCGGGTCCGGTGCTGAGGTCTTGGCTGGCTATCTCACCCAGCTTGCGGAATCCGGGGTTGACGATCCCGAGCTCCACCCGCCGCCGCCGCCTGCTCTCTGCCGCATATGCGAACGCCAGATACCCCCGTGGTGGTACGAGAAACATACCGATCTCTGCCTCCAGGAACATAGGGCAGAGATGGACGTCCAGATGGCTCAAGAGGGTCTTACAGACCATAGGCATTCCATCGTCAAGGTGTTGGATGCTCTCGAAGTGCGGCGAAGCCGGTCTCTTACCGGCGATCTGGCGTCTCTCCCAGCCGCCGAATACAAGGGTCTGCCTATAGGACCGTCCCCATCAAGCCAGTCCTCTCCGTCGACGTCCACCACGACGTCTCGCGAACGCACGGGCTTTGGCCATGCCCGCGGGCGGTCCTTTGCTGTCCGAAGGCCGCAGGCGAGGATCGTCGAGCTCTTAATGGACCTCTGTGACACCGCGCTCGAAGTCAGCACCCCGGCCATCAAGGAGTCTTCATCCCAGGCACCAGGAGAGCTTCGAACTCAGTCTCCACAATCCGAATCTCGCATATCCCAGGTTATGCAGTGGCAGTCTCCGAGCAACAACACCCTCGAGCAAGAGCAAGGTCTTGCCGTCCTTTGCGCGGATACGGAGAGAGTTGCCAAGGCGAAGGTGGAGGCAGTTTTCCGCCATAGGCGGATCATTGAGTATGCCGAACGTATCAGGATCGAGTTTGCCCTGCTTGTCCAAGACTGTATCGACGAAGCGCTGAGAAAGGCGGCTCGTATCGCATCCGGCCGTCTGAGCGACTCGACTGAAGACGAAGAGACAACGGGAGGAGAGGAGGACAGTTACCAATCTGGTCAAGAGGATTCGTTCTTTGACTCTTCCGCCAATGATTCTGCAGCATTGGCCGAGGCTCTCCAAAATGTGAGCATCTCGGACGACCAGCCTCGGACACGGCCGACTTCTTTCATTGAGAGTGTCCGATCCCAAAGTCCCCACGAATGTCCTACCCCTACTTCAAACATGGGTGGTCTTAATATTGCGCTGCCTGCCCAGGATTCTCGACGAAATTCTCGACGAGACTCTCTGCGCAACTCTCGCCGGGAATCTCTCATTCTGGGGAGCGAAGGTGGTGACAGCGATGGGAGCATGCGGTCTTCGTCCGTCGCGTCACGTAACGCACCAAGAACAGAGTCACCTATCAGTGAGTTTGGTGACCTCCGCCGTGCCGCTAGTTCGAGGCGTCATCGGCGGAGCCTCATTCTTCCTGGGACCTCCTCGCCTCACCGCCAAGAGTCCCCTTCTCGGTCGGGCCAGCCCCCATCTTCGCCCCTCCGCGTCCACAAGCCAAAGGGGTTTCCTTTCCCGCCGGATAGCTTTGTGTCGCCGGAGCCATCCCCCACGCTGCCAAGTGGGGAGTTCAGTTCACCTGCCGTTGCCCCGCCTGGACCGCCGACGCGCCACCATCGGAGGCAGTCTTCTGCCGCTCTGTCCGAGTTCGTCATGAAACCGCCGCTATCTCCACGGTTGGGTGCACATAATACGGCGCCTCCCCAAGCACGGCCAGCTCAGCCTTCTATCAAAGACTTCGAGATCATCAAGCCTATCTCGAAGGGCGCCTTCGGGAGCGTGTACTTATCCAAGAAGAAGTCCACCGGGGAGTATTTCGCGATCAAAGTTCTCAAGAAGGCGGACATGGTAGCCAAAAACCAGGTTGGAAACGTCAAGGCTGAGCGAGCCATCATGATGTGGCAAGGTCAGAGCGAGTTCGTCGCCAAGCTATACTGGACCTTCTCTAGCAAGGAATACCTCTACCTTGTGATGGAGTACCTGAATGGTGGTGATTGCGCGTCCCTCATCAAGGTACTAGGCGGTCTCCCGGAAGATTGGGCCAAGAAGTATCTGGGTGAGGTCATTCTTGGAGTGGAGCATCTCCATAGCCGGGATATTATCCATCGTGACCTTAAGCCTGACAACCTCCTCATCGACCAGAGGGGCCACTTGAAGCTCACCGACTTTGGGCTCTCGAGAATGGGCTTAGTTGGCCGACAGCAACGAGCACTGAAGAGCGACAACGAGTCGGCTCCAGATCTCTTGAAGCAGGGCCCCTTTGCACGATCCGCATCGATCACCTCATCTCGGTCTACATCCCTCGACCTACACGGCAGTCACTCACCAAGCATGACGCCTATCATCACACCCGATACTGGCAATGCCCTCTCCATACCGTCATACTTTAGCCTTGGATCACTGCAGCCTGAGCCGCGTAAGATGAGCCATCGAAGCGATAGTGGAGGCAGCGAGAGTTTGCAGCATATGATGGGAACATTCTCTTTGAACGACTTCGAGGCGGGCTCGCAGCCTCACAGCGCCAAGTCTCAAGGTGATGAGTTAAGTGAGGCCGCTAGTCAAGGTTCGCCTGACCTGTCCACTCTCCAGAGCCTTTCTCAGGCGGGGAGTGACGTATATGGAAAGAACACGCCCCCCCAATCAAGCATGATGCCTCCCCCAATGGCCCTTTTCGATCCAGAGGATACGAACCGCCGATTTGTTGGCACCCCCGATTATCTCGCGCCAGAAACCATCAAGGGCGAAAAACAGAACGAGACCAGCGATTGGTGGTCCGTCGGGTGCATCATGTTTGAGTTCTTGTATGGGTACCCTCCATTCCACGACACTGAAGCGGAGCTTGTGTTCGAGAATATCCTTGCTCGTAAGATCCGGTGGCCCGACGATATGGAATGCGAGCCCGTTTCGGACGAGGCCAAAGACCTCATTAACAGACTGCTCTGCATGGATCCGGATGAGCGTCTCGGCGCCAATAAGGACGGCAAATTTCCTTCAGGGGGCGAAGAGATCCGGAGCCACCTCTGGTTCCAGGACATAGCCTGGAACACGCTGGTTGAGGACGAGGCTCAGTTCGTACCGCAGACGGAGGACCCCGAGGACACCGAATACTTTGACGCGCGAGGCGCTACTCTGCAGGCCTTCACAGAGGAAACCGAGGATAAGCAGTCGCCACCTTCCTCTGCAGCCGGATCCGACTACCCCGACCGGCCTCATGACGCGCTTTCAAGGGTAAGATCTCAAGTCCAAGTCAATTCCATCAAGCGAGGCCTTATGCCGCTACACATACCGCCCCATGTCCGGGATCTGAAGAGTCGGCGGCTTAGCGAGCCCGTCCCTGTGGATGATTTCGGAAACTTCTCCTTCAAGAACCTTCCTGTTCTCGAGAAGGCGAACAAGGACGTCATACAAAAACTTCGAGCAGAGGCGCTTGCGGCCCAGAACAAGCAAATGGCCATGGCCTCTGGCAATCACGCCGTGACCTCTCCAGGGACCTCGCTCGAAGGGAGTCCGGTCTTGTCTATGCCTGTTCAGCGCAACCTCTCCAACGCGAAGGCGTCGGGTCGACCACAGTCCCCTTCAGGCGTAAGCCACTCAAACTCGTCTCCAAATCGCATGTCGCAGCCGTCATCGCCACTTCTCGTATCCTTCGTCGCGGGGCAGAACTCAGATGGCCGAAGGAAGGTATCAAGCAACTCATCCAGCCTGTCTCAACAGTCGGGACTGTCCATCCCCCCCTTTGAGCAATCTCACGGCCCCCCGAGCTTCCAGAAGGCGGCAACAGTCGCATCGTCGTCTCCAATCAAGCCAAGGGGATCCGCGCCCCCACCGTTAGCCCTATCACCGCAGAAGAGCCTGAGCACTCCTCGTAAAGGAAGCGGTTCATCAGGTACCCGGTCCCGGTCCGTCACGGTTGGATCACTCTCTCAGGAGAGCAGCCCAATTGCATCGGAAGGTCTCGCTCAGCGTCATAACCGGCGGAGTCAAGTTTTCGACATGTCGCCTTCGTCCTCCGATAACGAAGGCGAGAAACACAACGCCCTGCTCCGCGTTCAACGTCGCCGGCAAAGCTCGCGCCGCCTGTCGCAGATTGCGCTCGAGGGGAGCCTTGTTTTCCGGCCCCTGGACGTGCTCATCTGCGAGGATCATCCGGTGTCCCGAATGGTCATGGAGAAGCTCTTGGAGAAGCTTCGCTGTCGCACAATCTCAGTTCCTAATGGATCTGAGGCTGTTCGTTATTCGACAAGCGACATAAAATTCGACGTCATATTCCTCGAGTACAAGCTTCCCCATATTAACGGTGCGGACGTGGCTCGCATGATCCGAGAGACCAAGAACGCAAACTCTCACACGCCCATCGTCGCAATTACGGCCTATCTCAAGGAGCTGCAGGCCCCCCATTACTTTGACTCGTTGATCGAGAAACCGATCAGCTCCTCGAAACTCACGGACGTCTTGCGAACCCTGTGTCAGTGGAAGCCCGCGACACCGCAGCAGAGTGCGTCGCTTTCCGTCCAGCATCCGACGACCTCGGCATTGCGGCAGGCTAGCATGCGACTCGAGGATAGCCCAACAAGCGGGTCGTCCGTATTTGCGGGACGACTAAGCAGCAGTCACGTCTCGTCCAGTCGCGAGCAGTCGATTACCTCAAGCGTGTACGGCGACACGGAGTCTATTTCCACCGACGAAATCCCCGTCGTCATCAGCCGGAAGCCTACTGGCGAATGGGAAGAAGGCGGCCTGGGGATACGAGAGGGCGACTCTCCAAACCCTGGCGGGGATTCGCACAAGCCCGCACCTCTGAGCTCCCGTCAGCAAACGGTATCTGGTCAATTTGACGTCAAGGGGGGCTCACCTCCCTCGGGCTCGACTGAGAAGCTGAAGGTCAAGCGCGACTCCAGCGCAAGGAAGTCATCAGAGGGTAGTACGGACTCCGCAGACGACGAGGACGATGAGTTGGGGCTTGGACGAGACAAGAACCTGCGAAGCAAGCCAGTCCTCCCAAGTTCGAAACTGGGCATAGAGATGATGCGGGCAAACAGCCACGATAGCATCATGGGGTCGGAAGACACCCTAGAGCCCACTACGCAAGTGGTGACACCGTCAACTGAACCGGATGCACCGATGCTTCCCACCCAGGAGCCGAAGCAGGCGCAAACACCCCCAGACAGCGGAGCAAGCGGGCTAGGCATCTCGGTTGAGGACACACCAAGGCCTAACCCACCTTCGCGGCAGGATACAGAGGAAGAGCCCACCCCACGACCCACTGTCAAGTCTGGGTAGTGATGCCACCGATCACGCCAGCATGCTTTTCATGCTTTCATCTTGTTGCGTCAATCTCGCGGAAAAATCGCACTATATCCTTCGTCCACTCTTTTCGATTAGTTTCTTTTGTCTTGTTTTATTTATGCCATCTTAGGCAATTTTCATCAGCGCGGCGTTTACACACAGGGGCGAGATAACCCAGACTGCACGTGGACATTCATCTGTTACAGTCTTTTCCGGACTTCGTTTTTCGACTGGGCCAAATGCCCTTTTCTCGAATTGCCGGAGTTCAGGGTGAACTGGCGTTTGCGGGCTTGCCTTACGGCATGTTTTGCTCGTTCAAGGGAGCCGGGTCTCACCGAGACGGACGCGCGAGGAGCCAGCAGCTCGATTCCAATCGCATTAGATCGCATCGGCATCTCCAGCGGTTATGAACACGCAGACGCTGTTATTTGAGCGCCGTCCCGTTCCAGGTTGTGCTTTACCTGTCGACCCTCCTCCGATGGCTTCGTCCCAGGTCGTTCGGACATGACGCCCCTTGAACACCATTATTTTTCACCTTGTCTACTCCCTTGTTTACACCGTTCCCCCGCGCGTTCATGTGCTGCCGCCGAGGGCCGGTCCTCGCTGTTCAGCAGTGCCATGTTGCCCACAATCGCTCAAAGCAGTCGTGTTACTCGCCCCCCACCTTCCCGAGATGCGTCTTCACGGACTACTTGGCTCCAGAGATGATCTCGGAGGAGCGATCACGCCTTAGAAACGGCTAGAGTATGGATAAGCGGCGGGGAGGAGTTAGTGGTTCCATGTACTGTTTCTGGGGCTTCGTAGAGCGGTGAGCTCTACTTCATGTTTTTTCTTTCTTCTGTACGTTGGCCTGGTTCTGGTCTCCGCTGGCTTAGACATGGGAAAAGGGGAAACATGGGGGGGGGGAAAAGGGAAAAAGAAAAAGAACAAAAAAAGGAAGAAACCACAGGATCCAAAGCCAAAAACTAGCCGCCCTCTGAGGCCATAACCGGCCCGGAATAGCGGCTTGCCTGGTGGAAAAGGAGTTCGGGTACTGGCGCTTCTTCATGTATGTATGGTACGGAATTCTTAGCAGAGCTTAGCGCGCAGAATGAAGTTTCTCGATTGAGACGTGCTACATACTGGGCTGTTTTCGTGGCGTTCCAAGCCGTGTTTGTTCCTGTGAAGCAAAATCGGAGCATTGGCGCCGTCATGTTTAGTTGACGTCTGGTCAAGCTGGTCAAGTGGGAGTGATCCGTCATCCTACATGCATGTTGATTGACGCTGCTGATATTACCAGTTGACAGGCATAGCAGACTAGGCGGTGGAAGGTCTCTGTGGCTGCCAACACCGCCGTACGCTGCCCCTCCAAAAGTATCTCCCACTCACATTTCGGCAGACAGGGTACAAGCGCCTCGCTGTTGGAAAAGTCAAACTCCACAAACAGAAAAAAATAGGATAAGTCGGTCGTGCTGGCTCGGGCTGCGACGTCCCAAGCCGATTTTCTTGCGCCGACGCCGACGCCCTTGTCCTCGCGCTTTCTCTCCTTCCTCAACCCACGCCCGGCCCGCCTCTACTTTTTTTTCACCCCCTTCGACAGACCTTCCTTCTTCGTTTTTGTCTCTTCTGCCTCGTTTCATTTTCGATCTGTGTGGATCTGAATCGAAGCCGACACTATGGCTAACGACAACATGGAGGTCGACGCGGCGGAGGCGCAGCTCAAGACGATGGAGCACTCTGAGCAGCATTACTTCAAGAGGTATGGCCATCTCGTTCCCCGACCCGCTGCGCACTGCAGGATCACGGAGGGACCATTGCGGGAAGAGGAAGCAAGATTGCTAACTGTTTGCCCTCTCCAGTTACGATCACCATGGTAAGCGTCGACACGAGCCAGCGACCCTTTGGAAGCCGACATCCTCGATCTCGATTTGCTAACTATCTGTGCTCTTGTGTCCGTGAAGGAATCCACGAGGAAATGTTGGTGTGTACTCTCCTTGAGAGCCCCCGTCGCCTCCACTGCCCCGGTGCTCGCCTCTGCGGGTAGGCCGAACAATGAAGCTGACTTTGGGCTCGCCCCTTGGTGTAGAAAGATGAGGTGCGCACTCGGTCTTACATGAGCTCGATTGTCAACAACAAGCACCTGTTCAAGGACAAGGTCGTGCTCGATGTCGGCTGCGGTACCGCCATTCTGTCCATGTACGCAACCCCAGAGCCCTCCCTCGATTCCGGCCCATGCTCACAACAACACAGGTTCGCGGCGAAGGCCGGCGCGAAGCATGTCATCGGTGTCGATATGTCGACCATCATCTTCAAGGCGAAGGAGATCGTCAAGGCGAACGGACTCTCGGACAAGATCACACTGCTGCAGGGCAAGATGGAGGAGGTCGAGCTGCCGTTCCCCAAGGTGGACATCATCATCTCCGAGTGGATGGGCTATTTCCTCCTCTATGAAAGCATGCTTGACACCGTGCTGTACGCGCGTGACAGGTACCTTGTCGAGGGCGGCAAGATCTTCCCGGACAAGGCGACCATCTACATCGCTGGTATCGAGGACGGTGACTACAAGGAGGAGAAGATTGAGTGTATGGACTTCCCCTCTTCCTGAAATCCATACCCATGGCCACCCGTTGGTACTAACGCTCCCTGCCTTCCAGTCTGGAACAACGTCTACGGCTTCGACTACACCGCCCTGAAGGAGACGGCCCTAGCGGAGCCCCTGGTCGACACGGTCGAGCTCAAGGCCGTCGTGACGGAGCCCACGGCGGTCCTCAACCTTGACCTTTACACATGCTCGACGGCGGACCTCGACTTCCGCACGCCGTTCACGCTCAGCTGCCGCCGCGACGACTACATCCACGCGCTCGTCGCCTGGTTCGACATCGAGTTCTCCGAGTGCCACAAGCCCGTGCGCTTCTCCACGGGTCCCCACACCAAGTACACGCACTGGAAGCAGACGGTCTTCTACCTCAAGGACGTCATGACGGTCATGGCGGGCGAGAACATCAAGACGGAGATGATGGTGCGGCCGAACCAGAAGAACAGGAGGGACCTCGACATTGAGGTCGAGTACAAGCTTTTGACGGACGACCCGACGAGGCAGGCGGAGGGGAGGTGTGACTATAGGATGTGCTAGTCTGCGTTCCAGCCTGAGTAGGTGGAAGTGCAGCGTCTGAGTACATCTGAGGGGGGAAAAAAGTAGAGGCCAGTCCGTGAGTGGCCAGCGCTTGTTTGCCAACTGATATAACCCGGAAACAGGAAGGACCGTGCCGTGAGATGACGGTGCCAAGAGGGTCAAAATGGGGTAACAGGTACAAGGCTATTATGAGAATAATAAGGCTCATGAATCATATTCACGAGGTACTTCACGACGAACTTATGTGGGCATTAGGGACCGGCGCGACTCGTGTGTGAACATGGGGAGTGAGTGGCCAAGCGGGATTGAAGAGTGATTGAGGAGGGCCGGTCAGACCCTGGACAGTATTTGATACTCGAAGCTTGCGCAATCGTCGCTTGAGTAAGCCTCAAAAGAATCATGGACAGTAACAATATTCGTCGTTGTATGTGTATGTGTTTTAAAGCCTAAAAGGACGCTCATGACTTCCTCTCAACTTTGTGGCGCAAACCCTCTTAATACTTCCCGCCTGGTTTTCACGTTCAATGCCTCGTCGCCATTTTTAGCATAAAACATCCTCCCGTCCCCTCGCGCGCACCGACCGAAACCGCCTCGCCCTGCACTACATCTCCCCGAACTGCTTCACAAGCTGCGCGACCTTGTTGGCCAGCTCGTCGGCCTCGGACCGGGTCGCCGCCTCGGCGTACACCCTGCACGCGTTCTCCGTGCCGCTCGCGCGCGCGAAGCTGCGGCCGCGCGGGTACTTGCTGACCAGCTGGTCGATCTTGTCCTGCAGGCCGGCGGGCTGCGTAAGCCGCCTCTCGGCATCGGTAGTGCGGAAGGCGTCCTTGTCAGCGACCTCGACGCGGACGAGGCGGTTGGGGAGGTCCGAGTAGGTGAGCGCCCAGTCCTTGAGGGACCAGTTCTTGTGCGCGAGGATGACCTCGACGAGGAGCATGTCGGAGAGCGCGTCGCCGACGGTCTGGTTGACGAGGTCGCCGCAGGCCGCAAGGACGTCCAGGGCGTCCTTCTGCGCGGGGGATTGGGGTTGGGTCTCTCGGAAGGCCTGGAGGGCGTGAGGGGAGAAGATGACGGTGCCGTGGCCGTTCGCCTCAAAGTAGACGCCCACGTCGAACTTGAGCGCCTCGTGGTGGAGGTGCTTTACGCCGGTGGGGGTACAGACGACGGGGAGCTGGAGGTGCTTCTCGATGTAGGCGGTGCTGGCACCGTTGGCGTACGCCGTTTGGACGACACCGATTCGGAGCTCGTCCTGCAGGTTAGCGGATCGGACGAGGTCGCCGAGGAAGGAGGCCGCGAGGGAGGATATCCGGTCGCCGTCAAGCATGAAGAAGCCAGTGTCGGGATCGACCCAGTGGTACATTAGGCGATCAGCGTCGCCATCGAACGAGCAGCAGCGAAGGCCCGGGGTCGGGCGGGGCGACGGGGGAGGCTTTTGCCTCGTCTTTACGAAGTCCGCACCGCACTGACCGACGTTAGAGTTGATCTTCTAGTTCTGCTCCTTGAAAGACAGGGGCTCAGGGGGTTCGCGGGGACCGCGGAGCGCGTGCACTTACATCAAGGTTCAGAGCTTCCGGGTGGATGACATCGTCGTTCGCAACCTTGACATCTAATCCCGTCGTCTCCTTCGAGACATGCTTCAAAAATTCCTGGAGCTTGGGCCCACCAACGCCGTTGGCGCAGTCCACGAGGAGCTGACCCGATACCTTCCTCCCGCCCAAGGCCCGGACTAGGGCCTCGGAGAGCTTCTCGTAGTATCCAAGCTCGCTCACCTTGCCATATGCGTTGGGCGTCCCCTCTGAGTTGACGCACCGCACAAGGTAGTGGAGCTGCGGGGTGGTGAGCAGCTTGTAGTCGACGGCCTGCGTGTTAGTGGCCTCAAGGGCGGCATTGAGCGCGGCGACGAGGCCGTGGCCCGAAGGCCGGGTGTCGCGCCCGTAGATGACCTTTCCGGGGGCGTCCAAGTTGATGTTGAGCTGCTCGGCGAGGCTCCGGTACTGGGCGGGGAGGTCCTCGTCGGTGGGGCAGTTGACGAGCTTGGTCGCGAAGGCCTCCCAGTCCTGCTCCAGCATCTCGCCCATGGGGTCGATGACCTTGACGCCATTGTCGGGGGCGGGGTTGTGGCTGGCCGTGATCATGACACCAATGGCCTTGCTGCTCATCTTGCGGGAGCGGAGGGCAGCGAGGAGCCCGACGCGAAAGGTGACGCCGCCGAGCAGGTCGGCCTTCATGCGGAAGCCGGCGGTGCCATAGGTGTACTGGCGGCCCTCGGGCAGGGGCACGATGGGGTGCTTCTTGGAAGCAGCGATGATTTGCGCGTCCATGGTGCCGAGTTCAGGTGGGTGTTGGCGAACGTTGAGTTTGGCCGGGACGGTTGGAGGGAAGCAAGATTGGGTCTAGTCCAGGGCCGCGGAGGTCGAGGGAACGGCAGCTCGAGCGAAAAGTGGGGGCGAAAGTCAATTTCCAGTGGCAACGGACCTCAGGGTCCAGAGAGACGTCACAGGCTCGGCACGTCAGAGTCTACCTCGCAAATCGGGGGTCAGGAGGGCGGCAATGACGGAAAGAAGCTGGGAGGAGGCGGGGGAAGAGAGAGAACGAGGCAGATCCCAGTCCCGGATTGTCCAAGGTCTTGATACGAGCCTCTGAAATTTGAGGGAACCATTGGCTTTTCAGCACATACGAGGGGCGCTCGAGGACATAGCCAGAGGCGCTAAGCAACACAGCAGCACGGGCTGCACGGGGTGTTGTTAGTGGCCCCTCCACTGGGTACACAGGCAACGTTACCGGGGTGTCGAGCCTTACCCCTCCCCCTCCATTGTCCTGCCGGCGCCTCGCCCAGGTATACCCAACATCCCTCCCAACTCAATTGCCAAGGACCAGCCAGCGGCCTGAACAAACGGCTGACCCGTAGCAGGCGGTATACACAAAGGTAAACATCTCTGAGACACCGGAACCGCTCTCCGAAGCTAGCTATGCGAGACACCACTAGAAGCCTGCCACGCCATCTCGCTGATGGCCGTGGTCAGCCATGGCGGGGTGAGCAGGAACATGGGTGCGGGGTAATCTGACGTGGGACATGCTGTCTCCCGACAGGACAGCTAGGATGCAAGATGTGAGGATGGACCGCGCGGACAGGAAAGGCGGTGTTGAAAGCTTGACGAAGTGGGCCTCGAATACGAAGCACGAAAAACAAGGCTGGCATTGGCAAAGTCCCGAGGTGCCTGTCCTTCCTGCTGTGCCACCACTGCCCCTCGCCAGCGCAGTTCCAGGTGCCGTCTCGGACAACGGAACTGGTTTGCCGGCCGTGGTTTGTGCATTTTTTTGTGTTCCGGAGGCATTCGCCTTGGGAAACGAGCCGCAAGTCGTATTGCCGCCCATAAAATGTGACACAAATCTGGACCCAAACGATGGTAGTTGCGATTCGTCTCACAATCTCACGTGTTCCTGGAGAGCAGCAGCATGCTGGCATTTGGCTGGAGCGTCGGTTGGATTTGGGTGACTGGCCACTCGTGCGGACGTCAGCACCTGGCTGAAGCTGCTCGGCCCCACGTGAGTTCGCGTTGATCACCCGGCCAGCGCCCCTGTAGCACCATCCCTCCAGCGCCGTACTCAACTCGAACCGCGTTTCGCGATGCGACACACCATTCCTCGACTTTCTGCAACGAACGGCATCGCCCCCATCCGCCATGGATGGACCCGAGCAGTGTTCGAACCCGCTGCTTCTGAGCTGGGTCAAAGAATGGCTAGACTTCGCCCGCGAAAAGAACACCAAGGGCGTTCTCACCTACAAACACGCCTATGACTCCCTCAAGTCGTGTCCCATCACCTTCCAGCACCCCTCCCAGCTTCAGCAACTGAAGGGCTTTGGGCCGAAGATTTGCGACCGCTTGACGCAAAAGTTGAAGGCTCACTGCCAGGAAAATGGACTGCCGATGCCCAGGGCGACCCGCCGAGGGGCGAATCTGCCAGCCGCTGAAGAAGACGAAGAGCCGGTCACAGCGACGAAGAAGCCCCGGAAGAAGAAGCCATACGTGCCCACGTACCGCTCTGGCGCCTATGCTATCGTAATGGCCCTGGCTACGCTGGACGAGGATACGCCGTCGAGCCACGGGCTCACAAAAACCCAGCTTATTGAGCTGGCGCAGCCTATGTGTGACTCGTCGTTTACGGCACCCTCAGATCCAAGCAAGTTTTACACAGCCTGGAACTCGATCAAAACTCTTCTTGAGCGCGATCTTGTCTACGAAAAGGGACGGCCCCTAAGAAAGTATACTCTGACTGATGAGGGCTGGGACGTCGCGACGCGCATCAAGGCTGCCGGGGATGCCGGCCGCCAGAAAGGCCGAGGCCGGGCTGCTCGAGATGCTCCCGCTGCGGCAGCCGACGAAGGAGACGAGGAAGATGATGTTATCCTACTTAATGGGGGTTCGAATGGAGCGAGCACCAGCCGCGCGGCTGCGCGAGAACAGTTGCTTGACCCCGGGTCTAAGCCGCAATCGAACCATCCCTTCCGGGATCTCATCGCAGACAGCGATTCTACGGACTCCCCTCTTCCTACCTTTCAGCCGATCCGAATCTCCCCCGGATCGTTTACCGTCGAGCTTCTACTTGACGTCCGGGAGATCCGTGCGACGAAGGACCGCGATTACATGGAGGAGGAGCTAACAAAACAGGGAGTAAAGCCCATCATGCGAAGCCTAGAAGTCGGTGACGCTCAATGGGTGGCCAAGTGCCACGACCCCTCGCTCCTCTCCAGACTAGGCGCCGAGGGCGAGGAGGTGGTCTTAGACCATATAGTTGAAAGGAAGCGTCTCGACGACCTGGTGGCTAGCATCAAGGACGGTCGTTTCCATGAGCAAAAGTTTCGTCTTCGAAAATCAGGTGTCAAGAACGTCACCTATATCGTCGAGGAGATCTCCATGGACTCGGCGGCATATCAGAAGGTGGAGGACGCCGTCACGTCCGCCATGGCGCAGATACAAGTGGTTAACGGCTACTTCTTGAAGCGCACCCAGAAAATGGACGACACCATTCGCTATCTCGCGCGGATGACGAAACTGTTGAAGGGTCTGTACGAAGAGCGGACTCTGCACGTTATCCCAGCACGTGTGCTCACCGCGCAGAACTATCTACCTCTTCTACAACAATTCCGGGAGCGCGATCCGCAAGGGGGGTACCACATCAGCTATCCTGCTTTCGCATCACTCGCTTCCAAGTCCGACAACCTCACCCTCCGAGACGTCTTTCTGAAGATGCTCATGACAACCAGGGGGGTGACCGCGGAGAAGGCAGTTGAGATCCAGAAGCGGTGGAAGACACCTCACAGCTTCGTGAAGGCTTTTGAGGCGTGTGGTTCTAGTGAAGCCGGCAAGAAGCGAAAGAGGGAGCTTGTTACAAAGGAGCTGGATTTTGTGGTGGCTCCGAGGAAGAAAATCGGCAAGGCTACTGGTGAGCGTATTGCCGAGATCTGGGGCGATGCGTGAGCACTTGACTGTTGAAACGGGGCGCTATGTTTTATTGAACGGCATGCGAGAACCAATAGCTCTACGATCACGCTCCGCCCTTGAGCTTGTCATCGACAACCCTCCGGACGATCTTCTCCAGCAAGGGGACCGCAGCGCCCTCACTTCCAGCAGTCAGATATCCCGCCATAGACTTCTCGGCATACTTGGCCATCATATCCACCTCGACATTTACTGTGGCGCCGACATCCTTCAGCGCCAAGGCCACCTTCTCCTGCGTGTAAGAGATGAGCATGATCTCGAACCACCCCTCGTCATCATCGACCCTCGTGATGGTCAGACTCGTGCCGTCGAGGGCTATGAAGCCCTTATGCACGATGTACCTCAACCACTCCTTATCCTGCGGCCGGAACCTCATGGTCCTCGCGCTCCCGTCCGCCCGCACGTCCACGATATCCGCAACCATATCGACGTGACCTTGCACGAAGTGGCCCCCCATGCGGGTGTCTGCTCGCACAGCGCGCTCGAGGTTGACGCGGCTTTCCGGCTTGAGAGTACCGAGGTTGGTGACGCGGGAAGTCTCGGGGGCAACGCCGACGGTGAAGGACGGGGGCGAGGGCGTGAGAGAGGTCGCGGTCAGACAGACGCCATTGACGGAGATGGAGTCGCCTAGCTGGGCATCGGACAGGAGGGTGGAGGTCTGGGGGAGAGATATGGCCAGCGTGACGCCCTCTGTCGGGGCTCCTTGGACGGAGGAGACGACTGCTGGGGTTAGCGGGGTGCAGCGCGGGGGGTATGGTTCCTACGGACCTCCTATTTCTTCGACGAGACCGGTAAACATCGTGACCAAAGGGTTCGTCAATCGAGATCTGGGGATGAGTGGGATTCTATTGAATTGTGGCAGGAAGGGGTTAAATTGTTCGCGAAAGAAGGCGGCGTCGCGGGGTATCTCAGGATGCGCGATCCCGAGCTCGGAGAGGTACCGTCGCCATGCTTAGCAATTGGGTCGCGACCAAGCACGCCTTCTCGGCGCTATCCGGCCCTCTGGGTTATTAATGCGACCGTAAGCATACTGAGCTCGAAGCATGCAAAATCGATACAGCTCCTACGGAAAGGCGTGGAAATGTGAATCTTTGACTATGAAGGAGCCCCTGCGGACTACCTGACAGCTACGATCTCTAAGCAGGACGTGAAGAATGTCCAGACCCTGTGCCCATCCCGCGCCCTCGCAGTGATAATACAACATGGCAGAAGCAGGAGGAGGGGTTACGAGGTACGGAGGCGGGGTTGCAGCTATCGATAAGGCCGATAGCGATAACACAATTTTTTTCAACCCGAGTTCCTGTCCCACTTTATGAGGTACAGCGATTTGGGCACGCTAAATGGGGCTATCTACGGCCCTGAGCCAGCTCTAGATCTCACCGCATACACCCACCATCTTACTCGAGAACCACCAACTTGCACCATTGAACTCTCCGCCAGCTCTCGCACCCCGCGTTCGAAATACGCAGGCCGCAGGTCTCCCAACTCCCCAGCCCGACCCTGCGGCGCGTCCACCAACCATGGCGCCCGTCCGTCCCAAGGACAGAAAGGCAAAAAACAAGCCGGTCCCAGTCCCCCTGCTCCTACAGGAGGCCACGGCGAAGGTCCAATCAGGCGACCATGAAGGCGCGATAAAAGTCGCCAAGCGCGCTCTCGACACGACGGGCAAGGACGGCGACTTCGAGCTTGCGGCCCTGAACCTCCTCGGCCTGGCGCACATCGAGACCGGCGACATCGACGTTGCACGACCCGTGCTGCTGCGGGCTGTGGAGATCGATGGCGACGGATCACACGACGAGACGCTCGGCGGGGGGCCCGAGAAATTCCTCTGGCTTGCGCAGATAAGCGAGGATGGCGGAAGGGACAGCGTGGAGTGGTACGAGAGGGGCGCCGTGGTTCTCCGCCGCCAGATCGCGGAGCTGTCCGGGAAGGCGTCGAAGACGGAGCAGGATGAGGCCGTGCTGGCGGAGAAGAGGCAGTCGCTGGCCGGCGTGCTGTGCGCCGTCGCCGAGGTGTACATGACCGACCTGTCGTGGGAGGAGGACGCCGAGGCGCGGTGCGAGGCGCTGGTGACGGAGGCGACCATGGTGTGTCCCGCCTCGGCGGAGACGTGGCAGACGGTTGCGAACGTGAGGATATCGCAACAGAGGATCGAGGACGCGAGGGGGGCGCTGGGGCGTGGCATAGATGCGTGGAAGGACCTGCCCGAGGGTGACGTCCGGGTGCCCGAGTTCGCGACGAGGGTCAGCCTGGCGAGGCTGCTTATGGAGGTTGAGATGGAGAGCGAAGCGATGTGGGTGCTGGAGAGGCTCCTGGTTGAGGATGATGAGAGTGTGGAGACATGGTACCTTGGCGGCTGGTGCCAATATATCTGCGGGGAGAAGGCCACCGCCGGTGCGTCTGCGGGGGAGTCGAAGGAGCGCGCATGGCGGGCCGCGAGGCTGTGGCTGAACCAGTGTCTCAAGCTATTCAAGATCCAGGATTACGAGGATGAGAGGCTCGGGGAGCACTCAAACGAGCTTGTGGACATTATCAACAAGGAATTGGGGCCGATGGCTGAGGGTGAGGAAGATGAGGATGTGTGGGAGGATGAGGAGGACGGTGACGATGACGGCGATGAGGAGATGAGTTAGATAGGGTTTATGAGTGCATGGATTTCGTATTCTGCGCGGGTTCCGTTCATGGAGTTGGGGCATAATCAAAAGTAGATATCAGGCGGGTAAAAGGGGGAGGCTGCGACGACATACAGATGTGGTATGTGAGCGAGATCTCTCATTTCTTCGACAGACCCGGGTACACCAAGTGAACATTCTTACATGTGCAACCGCCGTCTTCTCACTCGAATGTGAACGCAAATCCACGCCCATCCCCACGTTTTATAAACCTAGACCATTACGCCTCGACCTTCATCTTCTGCACGCCCTCCGCCATTCCATCCTCATCAAAGCCATCCTCCTGCTCGCCCTTCCCAGCCAGCCCGCTCTCCCACAGCTGTCTCCCCGACATCTTCACGGGCTCCTTCACCCTCGCCTTCTTCAGCTCGGCCAGCCTCTCCTCCTCCTCCCTGATCCTCTTCTCCTCCATCTCCTTCACGAACGCTTCGCGCCACCGCATGAACGTCTCGGGCGTCACGGACGTGCCGTGGAACTTCTTGTTCTCCTCCCGCTCGGCGGCCAGCATCTCGTCCTCCTTGGCCCTGGCGACGGTCGCGACGCGCTGGGCTATGAGGTCCTCGGCCTCCTCCTTCAGCGAGGAGACGAGCGTGAAGACCATGGCCATGCCGAGGTTGTCCTGCGCGACGTCGGCGAGCTTCTCGACGAGGGAGTCGCGGTCTTCGTAGAGGGAGAAGTGCGGGTGGGAGGGGGCGTTGGGGGGCGAGAGGAGGTCGAGGTGGGGGGCTTTGTCGGGGTAGTCTTCCGTGTAGCGGACCTGGAGGATGACGACGGGCGGCTCTTCGGGCTCCTCGGACTCGTCGGGCGGGTCTAGGGTCACGGACACCCTGAACTCGGTGTCGGAGATCTTGGAGAGCTCCTCGGGGAAGATGGACTCGAGGACCTCCATCTCCTCGACCTGCTCATCGTGTCCCATGGTGGCGGAGGGCGGGCGTGTCGCCCGGGGGAGAAGAATGCGCCGGAGGGGTGTCTGGAGAACTTCTGGTTGACGGGCGTTATTAAAGGCCGTGTGTTCGGGGGCGAGGCGTGGTTTAATGTGCGCTCGGGCGCGGATTCTGGAGGGTGCGAGAGTTTGAGGTTGAAGTTGAAGGTCGGAGGTTTGGCGTGGTTCTGCCCCTCGCTCGCCGTTGATGGTGGGGTAAAATATTCGGCGCTCATCCTGCAGCGCTCAGAACCGCGCACACCACCACAGAGTGTGTGACATATCGAGGTGTCAGAGACGGCATACCACGACAGAGAATAGCTTGGCATATTTGAAAGCATTCTACAATTTTTCTCTTTCGACCAAGTATGACCACCCGGCCAAGCCATGATCACTGCTGTTCAGTGCAGACATGAGACGAAGGCCAATAACAACGCATATATGTAGACGAGTGTATTTACTCCAGATTAGACCCTGTTAGGCCTGAAACCTCCTCTCGGGTTGGCCGTGGAGACAATCTGCTGATGTTATTCTCTCGTTCTTCAGATATTCTCTATTCTCCGACCCTCCTTGCGCACGGGTAGCCAAAGCTTCCGCGACATGCCACGCGGCATGGTCAAGCCCGACATCCGATGGCTGGCTGCAGGTATGTTGCTCCTCGCTGCAGCAAATGAAGCCACAAGCTAGTCTCATTCCAGAGAATAGTTCGCACGTAGTATGTCCCGCTGGCGTGGAGGGACACAGCACAGAGAGCCAGGAGGCTGGGTTTAGGAGTCCCGAAGGACAGGCAGCTCTTTGCTGCGTCCAAAAAGTGTGGTGGTTGAATCGAGCACATTGACCTCACTTCTTGGCCTCCTTGTCAGCCGCCTCCGCCCCCTTTGGCTCCCCCTCAGCGTCGAACCCTAGGCCATCTAGCTCCCGGATGAGCTCGTTGATCTTAATAACCTTGGCGATCTGCTCCGGAAGTAGCGTCTCTCCGTCCTCCTTCTTGTTCTTCAGGTCTTTTGCCTGCTTCAGCTTCTTCTTTAGACCCCGCGCCTTCTTCTGCCTCTCCACCTCTGGATCCACTGCCTCCTCGGCTTTGGCCTCTCCTTCTCCTGCCTTGCGATCCTCTGTGGCGTCGCCGTCGCCGTCGCCGGCCGCCTTGGCCTTCTTCCTCGCCTCGCGGCGCTTCGCATTCTTGTTGCTCGCGCCGGACTGGGCCTTCTCGGCTTCTTGCTCCTCGGCAGCGGCGGCGCCGGGAATGCCGATACGCTTGCCCCTCTCGCGGAAGGCCTCGGCGGTGCGGTTCTTGTAGAGCTCGACGTCCTCGGGCGGGCGGTAGCCAGGACGGATGCGGATGGGCTTGCGCGTGGTGCCGTCGGCGCGGGTGGACGAGGGGATGTGGCGCTCGCCGCTGGAGGTGTCGGTGATGATGCCCGAGTTGCTGGGCGAGCCCGCCGGCGGGGTCGGAGATGAGGGCATTTCGGAGATGGTGGCGGGCGTCGGGTAGAGATGACGAGGACGCTCTTCTCGGCTCGGAGGTAGGTGAGGCGGGCGCAGCAGCGGGATGGCGGAATCGCCAATGACAGCCGGACTGCGGATGCGCGATTGATTGGGTGCGAGCCCGAGGAGAGTTTCGCCAGTCGCAGGAACACACAGCACAGGGTTAATTCCGGACTGAGTGAGTGGTGGCCCGGGCGGTATTACGAGTCTCGTCCTCCATGTGTGGGCGTTGAATCAGGTTCAATATTGGGCCAATCATATCAGATTCCTCAGTGGGCCTGAGAGCACCGCCTGGCTCATTGCCCTCTCATTGAACCTGGCGCTATTATTACTAGCCCTTCTGGTCCGTCTCGTCCGCAGCCAGAGCTCGAAGCTCGTCATTGTCTATCCTTTTCACATGCTCCTGAGTCGAGTCGAACCAACTCATGATGCCCGGGGCACCGAGCAATGGTTTTCTGACGGGGCTAAACGGAAGCCTAAACCTGCACTCTGCGGCCAACACTCGAGAATGGCTCGTGTCGCTCTGCAAGCCCCTGTGCCTGGCTAGCCATACATAGGGCTGCCGTTGAGCGTCAGGCGCAATTCGCTGCGACTGCAGGACCGCAAGGCACCATGGGGCACTGGGTTTCTGCTACGTCGCACAGCCACGTCAGAGGCCCCGAGTTGTTCTTCCCGAAACATCGGAAGGTGACAGAGGATCCTCGCCGAGCCACTGCGAGATTCACGTACAGAGGGAATAGTCCGAGGCAAGGCGACAGCGAACCACATGTGTCAACAAGGGGAGTGAAGGGGCTGAGAGGCTTATACTGCTCACCGCCTCTGATAAGGCGGCAGATGGCTTTATAGCATTTCTCCCAAGCGCTTTGACAGAAAACTCGTCGCGATGGACACTCACCTGGGACTCTGGGATTCTACGTAGTACTCCGTTACACAGGCCGTGCTCGGGCTGGTTCCGAGTGGTTCAACCGGACGCGCCGGATTGGTCGCAGACTCTCTTAATCCTTGCCCCCAAGACTAAGATTGACCCCAGCAACATGATGTAATGACAAGGGGCAGGTCAAAGTGGAAGAAGCTTGCAGGGACAGGGATCGTCGATCTGCGGTCAAGCTTAGGCCAAGCTATTGGATTACGAGGTGATATCGTGCATCTCCGGAAAATGCTCCACATCGGCCGAGGTCGTCGACAGCCAGACCT
Organism: Sordariomycetes sp. S4602; assembly: GCA_023628835.1. Taxonomy (NCBI): domain Eukaryota; kingdom Fungi; phylum Ascomycota; class Sordariomycetes; species Sordariomycetes sp. S4602. The sequence goes on from JAMAJV010000007.1 coordinate 1,011,111, forward strand.
TCGCGGACGCCATTGCACGTCCGCCCCGACGCCGGGAGATCGAAGCGCTTTCTGTGGTGGTATCGCGGCCCAATTTCCGTCCTTTCTGACACTGCTGGCCATAGACTCTCGTCTACCACACCCTAGCAGGGTCGGTGGGAAGGGCTCACGACCCCGTCATAGCCCAACACGTGTCTCGACACCGCCGAACCCATGCCACATGCAGATAAGATAGGTTGGGCTGGATGAGCGTGTGGGAAAGCTGCTTACTTGTACAGATTCCCGACCTGGGCGGCCACATGTCTCCGCGCATGTCCATAGTGGCACGGGGAGGGACCAACGTGTAGAAAGTGGCCCGCGGCTGCTTGTGGATGTACCTTGCCATCGAGCCGCCAACCTGAAGCACTAATACAAACGTGTCGGCCGGCTTTAATATTACACTTGGGTCTCGACGCGATGAATCCGTCATCAAGGCGGGCCCCCCCTGCCGACGGAGGCCTCCCCGTCTCTTATTTGTTTGATTATTACTTCCCGAAAACGGAAAAACGCCCCTGGTTGATCGGTGAGCGCGAGTTCCAGCTCGCTTCCGCCAAGCCAGAAATGCCGGTGCTGATCGCCGTTTAAAGTTGTCTATGTAGGAAGTAAGAGTCCAATCGCGACGGTGTACTTGTCGGGAAGGAGCGCGAGCGCAGTACCACGTTCCTGCCCAAAACAAGCGGCAGGGCCGTCCCTCTCGTCCCTGCTCATCTGTGTTCCTGCCAACCCTCTTCCGCGACACACGTCTGTTCCTCCTTGCCCTCTTCAGGGCTTTATAACCGATCCGCGATCAATTGCCACAGCGAGAAACTTGCATCAAAAATGCCGTCCCAGGAGGCCTCGGCCCCTGACCAGGGACATGATACATCACCAGTATGTCCTGTTTGCCAAGACCTCCCGTTGTCCTCGGGAGCATCCTCCCCCCACACACTCTCCCCTGCAGCTGCCAAGTATCTCGGCGAAACACTAACTTGACGACATAGGAGCACAAGGCAGACGAGAAGGCTGTCAACAATGGCCACGCAAAAGACGCGAGCCACCCCGAGTCGGCCCCGTTCAGGCTGGACCTCGAGGATGCTCTCACCCCCGATCCCGGCACTGAGGACATGTTCCATGCCGAGAACAACAAGTTCGCGTTTTCACCTGGCCAGCTGTCGAAGCTTCTCAACCCGAAAAGTCTGAGCGCCTTCTACGCGCTGGGTGGTTTAACCGGTCTGGAAAAGGGGTTGCGCACCGATAGGAAATCCGGCCTGAGTGTCGACGAAGTGCGTTTGGATGGCCCCGTCACCTTCGACGAGGTGGCTACGAAGGGCGCCTCTCCATATGGTACCTCGGGCCACACCGCGCCGGCTCTGGACGAAGGTGCCAAGGCGTCGGTCCATATCCCTCCTGCCGAGCCTGTCAAGGACAGCGATCCTTTCGTGGACCGGAAGAGGGCCTTTCGCGACAACAGGCTCCCCGAGAAGAAGCCGAGGTCTATCTTCCAGCTCGCCTGGATCGCCTACAACGACAAGGTCCTGATGTTACTGACTGTCGCTGCTGTTGTGTCTCTCGCTCTTGGTCTCTACCAGACTTTTGCGCCGCAGGGCGATGAGGGAGAAGAGGAAGAGCCAAAAGTTGAATGGGTTGAGGGTGTTGCCATCCTTGTCGCCATTGCGTAAGTTCAGATACCCTTCTTCCTTACACCACTTCGCCACCTCGAGACTAACACGTTCACACCAGAGTCGTGGTTATTGTAAGTCTCAATCTTGTGCTCTACTGCACCCTGTGGTCATCGGATGCCTGCTAATACACTACGTCTTAGGTATCGACGGCGAACGACTGGCACATGGAGCGCCAATTCAACCAGCTCAACAAGAAGAATAGCTCACGCTCCGTCAAGGTCGTCCGCTCCGGCCAGACGGTCGAGATATCTGTCTTCGACTTACTCGTCGGTGATGTCATGCATATTGAGACCGGAGACGTCATCCCAGTCGATGGCATCTTCATTGATGGTCATGGCGTCAAGTGCGACGAGTCGTCTGCTACCGGAGAGTCAGATCTACTCAAAAAGTCATCCGGCCACGACATATATCAGGCCCTCCAGGGCATGGACTCTTCAGGGCGTGATCCCAAGGAGCTTGAGAAACTTGACCCCTTTATCATATCCGGGAGTCAGGTTAGCGAGGGCACCGGAACCTTCTTGGTTACCGCTGTTGGTGTCCACTCATCGTACGGCCGCACGACCATGTCACTGAGAACAGAACAAGAGGACACCCCGCTCCAGATGAAGCTTAGCCGACTTGCTAATGCCATCGCCAAGTTTGGTGGCGGAGCAGCGCTTCTTCTCTTCGTCGTTCTCTTCATCAAATTCCTCGCCCATCTTCCGGATAACACCGCCAGCCCCCGTGAGAAGGGCCAGGAGTTCATGGAGATTTTCATCGTTGCTGTCACCGTGGTGGTGGTCGCTGTCCCGGAGGGTCTGCCTCTGGCGGTTACTCTTGCGTTGGCGTTTGCAACGACCAGGATGATGAAGGACAACAACCTCGTACGAATCCTAAAGGCATGCGAGACAATGGGGAACGCGACAACCATCTGTTCCGACAAGACGGGAACCTTGACGCAGAACAAGATGACCGTCGTCGCCACCACACTTGGGAAAGGAGTTAGATTCGGAGAAAACAGCAAGCCCCTTGTTGGACATCACGATGAAGAAAACGCCGGTGACGAGACGAGCAACCCGGCTGCCGGTGCAATCCCAAGCATGCCCTCCGCTACGAAGTTCGCCGAGAGCTTAAGCGACGAGGTGAAGCAACTTCTTATACAGTCTAACGCCGTCAACTCCACCGCATTCGAAGGCGAGCAAAATGATGAGAAGACCTTTATCGGCTCGAAGACCGAGGTTGCACTTTTGACACTCTGCCGAGACTACCTTGGTGCTGGGCCGGTCCAAGAGGAGAGGAGCAATGCCAACGTCGTCGACGTCATCCCTTTCAATTCAAAGCTCAAGTATATGGCTACTGTGGTCAAGCTCCCCAACAACAAATTCAGGGTCTACGTCAAAGGCGCATCTGAGATCATTCTAAGTAGCTGCACCAAGGCCCTCACGGACGGCAGCAGCAGCGGCCTCCCCACGGCGGATGTGACCAAGGAGGATTCCGACATGTTCCAGGGCATCATCACCTCTTACGCGACACAAACACTCAGGACAATCGGCTCATCGTTCCGGGATTTCGATTCCTGGCCGCCCGAAGAATACTCTTCTGGGTCCGGCGAGGATGAAACCGGCTTCAACGCTATCCACAAGGATATGACTCTCATCGGTATTTATGGCATCAAGGACCCCTTGAGGGACTCCGTCGTGGGCGCTATCAAGGACTGCCAGAAGGCCGGGGTGGTTGTCCGCATGGTAACAGGGGACAACATCCTAACGGGCAAGGCTATAGCACGCGAATGCGGGATTTACCACCCAAATGATGGTGGGATTGCCATGGAGGGGCCTGTCTTCCGTCGCCTGGATGAAGAAGAGCGCAAGGAGAAGATCCAGAACCTCCAGGTCCTCGCCCGCTCCAGTCCTGAGGATAAGCGGGTTCTTGTCCGAACCCTTAAGGAACTTGGTGAGACTGTTGCCGTGACGGGTGACGGAACCAACGATGCTCCTGCTCTGAAAATGGCCGACATTGGCTTCTCCATGGGCATTGCAGGTACCGAAGTGGCCAAGGAAGCATCAGATATCATTCTGATGGATGACAACTTCAGGTATGGGAATTCTCACGCATCGCTGCAAGTCGTATAAGGGCTTTGCTAACGGGTCCAGCTCTATCGTCAAGGGTATGATGTGGGGTCGTGCTGTCAACGATTCTGTGAAGAAGTTCCTTCAGGTAAATCTCCAATACGTCCATCTCCCTATCCGTACTGCTGCTAACCTCTCGTTGTAGTTCCAACTGACCGTCAATATTACGGCTGTTGTATTGACATTCGTCACTGCAGTGGCCAGCGATGAGCAGAAGTCGGTTCTCAATGCTGTTCAGCTTCTCTGGGTCAACCTGATCATGGACACGTTTGCGGCGCTCGCGCTCGCCACTGATCCTCCTTCTCGCTCTGTCTTGGACCGCAAGCCCGAGAGGAAATCGGCTCGGCTCGTGACCGGCCGAATGGGAAAGATGATCATCGGACAAGCCATATGCCAACTCGCCATCGCGTTCACCCTGCATTTTGGTGGCAACACTCTGCTGGGCTACGACTTGAGCGACGAGATAGAGTATGAGAGACACAAGACGTTGGTATTCAACACGTTCGTGTGGCTCCAAATTTTCAATGAGGTCAAGTAAGTGGAACAAAGGGGTCCCCACGCTCTTGTTGTCTGTGCCTGCGCTAACCACCACGAAAGCAATCGCCGGCTCGACAACAAGCTCAATATCTTCGAGGGGATCCACAGGAACTATTTCTTTGTTATCATGAACATCATCATGGTCGGCGGTCAAGTCCTCATCGTTTTCAAGGGTGGCCAGGCCTTCCAGATCCGACCCCTGAACGGGAAGGAATGGGGCATGTCGATCGGACTTGGCGCGATTTCAATCCCATGGGGTGTTGTTATTCGCCTCACTCCCGACAGCTGGATTGAGGCCTTGGCTTCTAAGCTCAAGATCTTCAAGGTCCTCAAGTGGAAGAGGAAGGCCAAGAAGCCGGCAGGAGAGGCTGCGGAGACCGCGGAGGTCGAGAGCCAGCCGTCGGCGGTGGCGTCCGGTGTGGGCGAGTTCGGCCCGCTGTCTACGTCTAGTACGCTCAACATCATCCGGGGAAGAAGGGCCTTGGAGCCCGTCAGTAGACGGAGCAGGATACGGAACTACGGTGAGAGGGTTGGCCACAGGGCGATGCACGGCTCGTCGTTGGCGCGGTCGGGAGGGCAGAAGACATGATGACGGTCAGCAAGGACGCTAGCTATCTTCTTGTACCCCTCGTGAATTAGCTCTCTTTTTTCACTTGAGACATCCTATTACACGGTGGCTATCCCGGGTTGACTTGGAAGCGTTGCGCGGCTGATATTTGCGGAGTACATGCGGATCTTGGGACGGAAAGTAGAATATACACAAGGCTAGCAGCAATATAACCTGTAAACGGACTCTCGCCCTCGGATCGAAAAGAAAGCCGTCTTTTTCGGAATGCAATGGATGAGCTCAATCTTGCCAGTCGCGCCTCGCTCAATGAGTCGTCGAGCTCAGGGAGGAAGGCTTATGTAAGAAGGGGTCAGTCAAGCCAATCAGAGCGACTGTAATCCACCCCGGCAACTTCCGTCACCCGAGAGATTTCGGCTGGCAGAACTCGGAAAAAGGGACGCAAAACCTCGTCCGACCCGACAAGCTCCAAGCTACGAAGCCGCGAACCCCGACCCAATTCCCACTGGAAGACAGCACATCGTCGATTTTAACGAGGCCGGAAAGTCCCAATTGGGCGCAGCAGTCAAGATGGTGAGCTTTCGCACGGTCGCCGGCCCGTCGGAAGGAAGCTAATGCGCGGATTTAGTCTTTGGTGAACTCGCTTTACTCGTGAGCCACGCCGACGCCGATCGATAAGAAGACACGTCGAAAATGGGATGCGATATACTAATGAGGCTTTTGTAGCTCGGTGTTCAAGAGGAGCTCGACCATGATTGGGGTCGTCTTCGGCGCGGGCTTCGCGTGGGAGATGTAGGTTGCCTCCGGCCAGACCGGAGCGCCGAATGGGGCTCCAATTGTGGGCAGGGTGCTGACGCGACAATAGTGGCTTCAACCGTGGGATGGACCGTCTCTGGGATAACTGGAACAAGGGGGTAAGTTTCAACCGGGGAGCTGTGTGACCGAGGGGGGTTTCGAGTGCTGACGGCGGCGCAGCGGCAATGGAAGGACATCCGGCACAAGTACGTCGAGGGCGGCGAGGAGGGAGATGACGAGTAAACTGGACGACCGAGAGATTTGTGAACGCCAGCCCGTCCTTTCCGCAGAATCGATACGGCCGTTCGGAGGAAAGGGGGATATGGACCGAGGTCCCTGTATCATATGGGAATGGTAGATGGACGCGCTGCGTGTGTGGAATAGAACCTTTCTATACTCTCGGCCGGTGCACAATGCAGCCTTGCCTATCGCTGTGTGCTTCGAGCTTGCCGTGACGTTGTCGACTTGTCTGGCTGTACTTGGTTTCGGAGAGGGTGAAGGGGGTCACCGACGGGCCGACTCCCACGGATGCACGATGGCTTCTCCGCCGAGAGACTACTGCCGTCCAGTGTTTCCGGGTCTCTGCAGGCCACGATACTCTATTCCGTTCTATGCCTGCTGGCAGTCCCTCGTGATTGTATCCTTATTGGCAGTGAACCCTGAAGAGAGCCGAGAGATGCGCTATGTCAACTCACAGACGACGAGCGACCTGGGCCCCCGTGGATCTAGAAATTCTACAATGACTACTTTCTACGCAAAACCAGGATTGTATAGAGCTACTGGGCAGCAACATCGACCAGGAAATGTGTTTGATGGCTTTCAGGCACATTATGTAACACTCAGCATGGCGGGCGCTTTTCACCAGCGCTGACGTCGCCAAAAATTCCCACATAGTCTCGGAGCCCAAGTCGACAGTCAGAGCTCTCGCAACTGACAAAGCCGGACCTCGCCTTCCATTCCTCGCAACCACCACAACAACGGGGGAAAAAGAAAATACCCACGTGCTCGGGCATCAACAGCAAGCCAAAGCCTCAACCTCATCTACAGGAGCATAGGATAGTGTCCTTGCTCGGAACTACCCTTCGGAAGGCGTGCATGCCCCACGTCTAAGGCTGGGAATAGGAAGGCTTTGTGTGTAACCCCACCGCCACCAACATCGTCCACCGACCGCGCCAAACCCATCGACAGCTTCTCTGCTCCTGCACGTCCATCAACTCCCAACTCCGACATCCCCCGCCTCAGACGACTTGGTCGCCCACGTCCCCCGCAATATTGAGGCCACCCGCCATGCAGTAGCCCCTTGAGGGGTCGAAACGCTCAAGATGGATCCGCCCATGTCGTCGCAGGAGCGCCAACTCTGCCAGCTCCTGGTGACCCTCCCCTCTCAATACAGATATCGATACTCCGACCGCGCGCAAAGAGAACTGCTCGATGGCCTATTCTGGACCATGGCCCGCGGCAAGGCCGAGAACATGCGTCTTTTCTTCCCGCCCGGCTCCGACATGTCGACCAGGCTCAGCGATGCCCAAGGAGCCGTCGAGGGCGCCGAGTACACCGAGGCCGCACGGGGCAAGCGATGCGGCCATATCTTCAAGGCTGGCGAGGCTTCCTACGCCTGTCGGACCTGCAGCACTGACGATACCTGCGTCCTGTGCAGCCGATGCTTCGACTCGACCGACCATGCGGGGCACATGGTGCGGATTAACATCTCGGTCGGCAACAGCGGGTGCTGCGACTGTGGTGATTCGGAAGCCTGGAGAGTGCCCATGAAGTGCACGATACATTCGAAGCTGGATGGGCCGAGCCCGGAAGAGAAGGGCAAGCAGACCAGCAACGTGCCCGAAGAGGTCGTGCAGTCTACGAGGATGACCGTGGCACGGGTCCTGGACTTCATATGCGACGTCGTGTCGTGCTGCCCCGAGCAACTCCGCCAAGTCAAGACCAAAGAATCCATTACCGAGGACGAGAGAGCGTCGCGGCTCTCCGCCGAGTCCTACGGCACGGCCGAGCCGCTCGAAGAGGATACCGAATACTCGCTGATCTTATGGAACGACGAGAAACACACTATCACCGACGTGCAGAATCACGTCGCTCGGTCGTGCAAAACCACTGAAACCCAGGCGTATAAGAGAGCCATCGAAACAGACACGATTGGGCGAAGCATTCTTAAATACATGGACAACGTCGACACCCTCCTCGCTATGGCCAAGAAGCTGGAGGAGATCAGGGTAACCGTCACAGTAAGGTCGTCAAGGGACACCTTCCGCGAACAGATGTGCGCTACCATGATCGACTGGCTCAGCGACATCGCTGGCTGCAGTGTTGGAAACGACAACACCCTACTCCGTGACATCGTTTGCCGGGAGCTTTTGAAGCCGTGGAGAGAAGGGAGCTCGGCCGCCCACGCGAGCATTGGGAAAGCAGGAATCGACGACGAGGCCATGATAGACTTCGAGATGGAGCGCGAGCAGCACCACCAGCGCCATTTCTTTTTGAATATCCAGCAGCTGGCAACCCGCCAGCCCGCAAGAGTGCAAACCGCACAGACGCAGGAACAGGTGGACAACCTCGTTCAGAACAACTTCAGGGACGACGAAAGCGACGATGACATTGATCGGATCTTCGGCTTCGATCGTGGTGATGAAACACCGTCCGTTGGGGAGCAAGAAGAAGAGGACGACGACGATGTAATGATGGTTGACGCGAGGTCAGATCCGATAGGCGAAGAAGCCGGACGAGATGAGCAAATAGCGGTCGAGGAGGATGGTGCTACTATAGCTGGCTATCCACCGCCTCCGCCCTCCGCTAGCGGCGCCGCTCGTCGTGCAGGCCGGGGTGAGCGCGAAGTCTCACCCTCCGACTCAGAGACCGCCGAGCAACAACTCCTGGCGCCTTCTGTTTACGCCAAGGCGAACGTGGACGTACCCAAGACGCCGGGCAAGCCAAGCAAGTCAAAACCTCCGAGACCCGGCCGATATTGGCTAGAAGCCCCTGCCGGCTACCGAGCCAAGGATGACGTTCCGCCAGCGGAGGATGTGTTCCAGCGCGTACGACTCGACTGGCTCATTCTCTTCGATCTGCGCCTATGGAAGAGGGTCAGGAATGATCTGCGTTCTTTGTACATATCGACAGTCGTCCAGGTGCCGCAATTCAAGCGTATCCTTGGCCTGCGGTTTGCCAGTCTCTACACCATCTTGGCCCAGCTCTACCTCATCGGGGACAGAGAGCCTGACCACTCAATCATCAACCTCTCCCTCCAAATGTTCACCACCCCTTCCATCACTGCCGAGTTGGTCGAGCGCGGTAACTTCTTGACGAGCCTGCTCGCCATCCTGTACACATTCCTCACCACCCGCCAGGTCGGCCATCCGTGGGATGTCGACCCCAAGGCGGTCCTAGCTTTTGACAGTGGCTCGGTGACCAACCGTCGGATGTACCACTTCTACATGGACCTCAAGTACCTGTTCTCCTCTCCACATGTTCAGGAGCGCATCCGTGTTGAGCATCGGTATCTGATGCAGTTCCTGGATCTCGTGAAACTCCACCAGGGCATCGGGCCCAACGTGCGGGCTACTGGACAGCACGTTGAGTTCGAGACGGACAGCTGGATAACAGCATCCCTCGTTACGCGCGAGATCAACCGGATGTCCCGCCAGCTCTCCGACGCCTTCCGCGACTGCCCTGCCGAGCACTACGCGGACCTATCTGCCGCCATCCGCGCGGCCGCCAAGGTTGTGATTCTCAACTCCATTGGCGCCGATCGTGGCCGTTTCAAGCAGGCAGAGATAAAGGACGAGGTCAAGTTCAAGACCCTCCAGGACTTCGAGTTTGACGTCACGGATTCGAAGTACCGGGTGGTCAAGTTCGTCGTGGAGGAAGATCCCATCAGCTTCCACCACGCCTTGCATTACACCCTGTCATGGCTCATTGAGTGCGGGAAATCGTTTACGGCCGACGACATCGCGTCGCTCCTCACGTTTACGACGCACGAGCTGTGGGCGAAGCCTCGCTCCATGGGCAATAAGATCATGTCAAAGCAGGAGTACACGCCGGAGGATTATTTGATGGCGGCGTTCGACTACCCGCTCCGCGTCTGCGCATGTCTGGCGCAGATCAAGGCCGGTATGTGGGTTCGCAACGGTATCAGCCTTCGTCACCAAGCAGCAACCTATCGAGGCGTGAACCAGCGGGACATCTCTCACCACCGGGACATATTCCTGCTTCAGACTGCCATGGTCGTCTGTAACCCTAACCGAGTCCTGACGTCGATCATCGACCGCTTTGGAATGGAGAGCTGGGTCAAGGGCATCTTCGAGCAGAAGTCGGAAGCCCAGGACGACGCTCAACATCTGGACGTTGTCGAGGATATGCTTCACCTTCTCATTGTCCTCCTGAGCGACAGGACAGCGCTGATTCCGCCCGAGGACGAACCGAACCAAACCCTGCTATCTATCCGCAGGGACTTGGTGCATGTTCTCTGCTTCAAGCCACTCTCGTTCAATGAGATATCCAACAAGATGCCGGACAAGTACCAAGAGCAGGAGGATTTCCAGCAGGTGCTCGATCAGATGGCCATCTTCAAGGCGCCGGAAGGCGTGTCAGATGTAGGCACGTTCGAATTGAGGCCAGAGTACATCGAAGAGGTGGACCCCTACATTGCTCATTACAACAAGAACCAGCGCGAAGAGGCCGAGACGGTGTATCGGAAGAAGATCGCCAACAGGACTGGACAGAATGTGGACGATGTTGTCTACGAGCCGAAGCTCCGACCGATACCATCCGGTGTATTCAAGAGTATGGGGGCTTTCACGAGCTCCGGCATGTTCGCGCAGGTCATCTACTACTCCCTGCTCTACCCGTTGGTGTCCACTAAGCTCACCCCGGACGTTCCCTCTACCCGCGTGGAGACATTCTTACAGGTCGTGCTACACCTCGTCCTAATCGCAATCGCGGAAGACACAACCGACGATGACACGATGGCGGAAGACTCGCCTGCGTCGTTCGTCCACATCGCCCTCACGAGGCCTGGCCGGAGCAATTTCATCCCTGAATCCCCCAATTCCAAGACAATCGTGGCCTTGCTAGACCTGATGTCGACCAAAGACGAGTTCAAGGCCTGCCACAAAAAGCTCATCCTCATTCTTAAGAGAATGAAGCAGAAGCGGCCGGAAACGTTTGAGAAGGCATACACGGCTCTTGGCATCCCTGTCGACCGCGTGAATACCTCGTCGCCCGCGATCAACTCGGCTGAGGTCGAGAAGGAGAGGAAGAAGAAGGCGGCCCTGAGCCGGCAGGCGAAGGTCATGGCGCAGTTCCAGCAGCAGCAGAAGAGCTTCATGGAGAACCAAGGTGACATCGACTGGGGCGCCGTGTCAGAGGGAGAGGAGGTAGAGGAGACTATGGGTACCGAGGAGCGGAAGAACCTCTGGAAGTATCCGTCAGGCACGTGTATCCTCTGCCAGGAGGAGACCGATGACGGCCGTCTTTCGGGTACTTTTGCACTTTTCAACCACAGCCGCATCGTCCGGCTTACCGACCTCAAGGACCCTGACTTTGTTCGAGAGGCGTACCAGACACCCTGCAACCTGGATCGGTCGGCGGAAGATATCAGGCCGTTCGGCGTTGCGCACGAGAACAGGAAGGTGGTGACAAAGGTCAGCCAGACGGGAGACATGATACAAGAGGAGCGTCAAACAATTGGCAGGGGATTCCCGGCTTCCCTCACCTCCTTGGGCACGGTGTCGGTCGGGTGCGGCCATCTGATGCATTTCAGCTGCTTTGAGACGTATTACGAAGCGACCCAGCGCCGCCAGGCAGCCCAGATCGCGAGGCATCACCCGGAGAACCTGAAGCGGAACGAGTTCGTCTGCCCGCTCTGCAAGGCGCTCGGAAACGCATTCTTACCTGTGATGTGGAAGCCCAAGGAGGAATCCTACCCGGGCGAGGTGCAGCCCAATGCCGAGTTCACCGACTTCCTCAACGGCGAGCTGCCACTGGACTACGAGTACGTGGATAAGGCTCTCTGGACCAAGGACGATGTGCTGTCCGTCTTCACGTCGCACGCCACATCCACAATGGTGGGAGGTGTCGCTGAGAAGGCACCCGAGCTTATCAAGGAGTCGTGGACAAACCCGTCCGGTCCGACCCATACGGTCACGATCGGGACCGGACTCGGCTCTCAGACCATCCCGATTCACGAGTCCAACGTCAGAGATTCCCTGGCGAACCATCCCGGCATGGTCGGGGAGCTGGCGAAGGTGTACCAGAGGCTCCGGGAAACCATGCGGGCCAACGGGCTATCGGCGAGTTCTGAGCGACCGAGGAGCTGGCTAGTCGACAGCGCTAAGCACGTGGAGGTGCTGATAAACGCCGTTGGCTATACCATCTCGTCTGTCGAGATCCAGCACCGTGGAGTAGAGAGCGAGGACGGCATGACGCTTATTGACAAGATCCCGGAGCAGGCTCTCACCCACCTGCGCATTCTCGCGGACACGGCGCAGTCGTATCTTGCCCTTGCGGGTCTGGGATCGCGCGGCGAGTCTCATACCCAGAATGACTTCGACGCCGACTGCAAGCGACTCCACTCGCAGCTCTTTACCGCCCAAGCCTACGGACAGCCAGATAACGCCTCCTCGGATATACCTCCGCCCCTCCTGAGTCAAGATGTGTTCCTGTTCATGTGCGAGATAAGCTTCAACCTGGTTCCTATCAGGAAATTGCAGATCCACCACGTCCTTCGCCTGTGCTATCTGGCAGAGCTCGTCAAGGTGGTGCATCACATGAGCATTTACATCCCCGTGGATCAGTGGATCGAGCCGCTCATGAACCACAACGAGTCCGACCGAGGCATGCGAGCGTTTGCGGAGTTCGCTCTGCGGTTGACAGAATGGGGCATGGACGGCAACGTGTCGGGTGCCATGGGCCTGCACACCGGCAACAGCGCCGACCTCGAGGCGTTCAACCAGCCGAACCTACAGACCCTCTCGGGCTACTACACATTTGCGAGGAAGTACGCGCTCACGTTCCTCCGCAAGTCGGCGATATTCCTCAACATCAAGTACGGCGTGGATATGAGCTGCGCCGTGCCGTCGAACCCGGACGCGGACGAACTCGACCGCCTCTCGGAAGTGCTGCGCCTGCCGTCCTTCGAGGCGATGTGCCTCTCCCTGACTGATGTCAGCGCGACGGCAAACTGGCCCGAGACGACCAAGAGCGTGGCGCGGGGCTGGATCCAGCACCACATCCACTGGCTGCATGGCAGGCACCCGGACGATGACGGCCCGACGTCGGCGGCGCTGACGCACCCGGGCATCTTCGAGCTCGTGGGGCTACCCAAAAACTTTGACACGCTGATCGAGGAGTCGACACGACGGCGGTGTCCGTCGTCGGGCAAGGACCTGTCGGACCCGATGATCTGCCTGCTTTGCGGAGAGATGTTCTGTGGGCAGAGCGTGTGCTGCCTGAAGAACGAGAGGCTCCCGGGCGAGATGGAGAGGGAGAGCATCGGCGGGGCGCAGCAGCATATGCGAAAGTGAGTTCACCCTTCCCTCGCGACCAGCCCCGGGGGAGACTTGTCAGGGACAACGCAACTAACAGAGCCCAGGTGCCAACGCAACGTCGGCCTCTTCCTCAACATCCGGAAGTGCTGCACCTTCTACCTCTTCCGGCGCTCCGGCTCATGGAGCGCGGCGCCGTACATCGACCGCTACGGCGAGACGGACATGGGGCTGCGGCACAGCAGGCAGCTGTTCCTGCACCAGAAGCGCTACGACTCGACGATGAGGGCCACGTTCCTGACGCACGGGATTCCGAGTTTCATCAGCCGGAAGCTAGAAGGCGAGATCAACAACGGCGGGTGGGAGACGATTTGAGGGATGCAGTGAGTGGGTGAGATCAGGACAGCGGGGTATGAGGCGTATGGACCCCGGGCTTTGAGAGCTATGGGTAGTAAAAATGGACAGTGAATGAATGGCTAGGGGTAGGGAGTAGGAACTTCATTAGAACGCGATCAATATGACATCCCTTGACTTCAACCCCTTTCCTCCTGGCTCCTGGCTCCTGGCTCGTATGAGCATGCTTAACTGGGGTATTGTATTCTCATCACCACGGCGTGCGGTTCCTTTTGCGCTACGTGCCTTCTATGGGGGTATCCTCCTGCTTGATCCTCACCTCCAGCTCCACGCCCTCCATCCTATCCCCGACTTCCTCCTCACCTGCCTCCTGCTCCCCTTCTTGCCCATTCTGCCCATTCACTTCCTCACCCTCTCCGTCACCCTTCTTGGCTCTTCCTGCGCCACATCGGGGATGACAGTCGGATCCCGGTAAACCTTCACGACGCGGTCCTCTCCACAACTGACCATCAGCCCTCCCGCAATGTCCACCCAGAAGCACACCCCCTCGTGGCCCCTCAGGACCTGCACCACCTCCCTGCTCTTCACGTCCCACAGCACGAGGCCCCCGTCCTCGCTCGCCGAGGCGATGAAGGCGAGCTCGGCGCCTCCCCGCCGCCGCGTGCCGAAGCAGCCGCCGACGGCGAAGCGCTCGTTGCGGTGGCCCTGGTAAGTCTTCTTGACGGAGCCGGCGACGTAGTCCCACAGGCGGATGCAGTTGTCCAGGGTGAAGGCGAGGACGAAGTGCGCGTTGGGGGAGAAGCAGACGTTGGCGACGCCCGGGTTGTCCTCGTGGACGAGGGTGCGGAGGCACTGGCCTGTTGAGGTGTCCCAGACGCGGCTTGCGGGGAGTTAGCTTCGGGGTGTTGAGTGGGAGGAGGCAAGGTTGGGAACTCACATTAGACCATCCGTCGAGCAGCTCACCACCAGCGTACTGTCCTGCGAGAAATCGATGCCGGAGACGGGGTCGCTGTGGGCGGGCAGGCTCCTCATAAGCCGCCCGGCCCTGACATCCCACAGGAACACGGCCTCGTCATACGACCCGCTCGCCAGCATGTTGCCCTTGGGCGAGAAGGCGAGGCAGTGCAGGTAGTTGTGGTGGCCGAGCAGGGGCTTCATGGGGGCCAGGGTCCCGTTCTTGGTCCCCTTGGCGCTCTTCTTGGGGCGGCCCGTGACCCTGTCCCACAGGCGGATGGACTTGTCGTCCGAGCCCGACGCGAGAGTGTCCCCGTCCGGGCTCCAGGCCACGCAGCTTACGCCGGCCAGGTGCCCGACCAGCGTGTCCATGTGCGCGCCCGTGGCGGCGTCCCAGATGCGGATGGTAGCATCGGCGGAGGCGGAGGCTATCCATCGAGCGTCGGGGGAGATGCGCACCTGTGACACGGCGTGGGTGTGGCCGTGAAGGGCGAGTTTGGCGCGGAAGGCCGGGCGGACGGGCTCGTAGGGAGGTGGTCTTGAGGGCGACTTGGAGCGGCTGCCCTGGGAAGCGGTTTCGTAGCGGGACGGTGAGCGGGACGGCGAGCGGTCGGAGGTGGGTGAACGGGAGCGGGAGGATTGGGAGGGTGTTCGCGATCTGGAGCGGGTCGTCGAGTCGGAGGGTGATGTGCTACGTCGCGAGGGGGATCTCGATCGGCTCTGGCTCGGACTCCGGGACCTCGAGTGAGAGGGAGACCGGCTTGCGGCCGGCGACCGCGGCGAGGTAGACAAGCGCGGCCTCGACGGGGAGGCGGCGGCGCTCCTCTCGCGCGCGCCGTCGCCGTCGCCGTTGGTGGCCCTCTTCTGCGGGGCGGACATGGAACCCGGCGGGAGGTACGACGGCTCGTTCACCAGCTCATCGGAGCTCGAGCTCCGGCTGGGCGACCTGCTGTGCCTGCTCCTCCGCAGCGATATCCTCCGCGAGTTCCTCGGGGTCGAGGCGGAGTCGGGGCCGGGCCGCGGGGCGTGCGGCAGCGGCAGCGGGGTCGGGTAGTTCTCGCCCAGCTCGTCGGGCGAGCTGTAGCGCGGCGAGTTGTTGTCGCTTCGCGGCTGGACGCGCCGGCGTTTTGTCGAAGACGGCGGCGGGAGGGAGTCGGACATGGCGAGAGAGGGAGGGGCCGGGCTGAAGCGGACGTCCTTCGGAGAGTAGATCACAGAGGCCGCAAGCGCTGCGGCGCGGGAACGCGTCTTCGTTTGGCCGGCTTGGCGGGTAATTGCGATGGAATGAGCTTGCTAGAGGGACGTTGGCGGGATGAGGACAGGGCGCCGCTTTCGCTCGGCAGGGGTCCCGATCAGGTAGACCTTTTCTGGGCGCAGGGCTCGTGATGGTGGCTGCTTTGGCTCGAGATGAAGCTGGGCGATTTCGGCGCTGACAGCAACTTTTTTTTGGTCTGATGGTAGTAATTACATGTAGACGTCACACGCGACTGGCGGGCATTCCGTCCCGCGCCAAGAATTGGGAGAGGCTCTGGCGCAGGGCCCAGCGGGTGCTCAGGGCGCATATGCACTGGCCGCTGGGGACGACAGGGGTAAACGCACCAAATCACAGTGCATCCGGGCGCTGCATGGCTCCCGCCAGGCCTGGCCCACCACACATTCTCTCCCGCCTCCCAGCACCCAGAGTGCGACGACCAACTCGGCGGAGAGTTCAATGTTGCCTAATAGAAACATGCTCCGTCAAGCCCAGCATCCTCCGGCCACGGATCCAATCTAATTCGATCGACACGGGCCCCGGGCAACGCACGGAATGGTTCGTGACAACCCGCGGCGGCTGGTAATGTCTCTGGCTTCATTTTAGGAGCGACCAACCAATGGCGGAGCTTGAACATAATTTCCTCTCGACCAGCGTTCATGTCTGCGCCGGCTCCAACCTCTGCTCCAAACCGAGACCACGCACCCCATCAGACTGGCTGACAGGGAGACCTCTCTTGTAAGTCTCTGGCTGCGCTCGATTCGCATCCGGTCCGCCCGCGCGAGCTCTCTTCTAGCTTCACTTGCTCCGTCCGCGCCAATTGGGTCCGGACTCTCGCTCGCCTATCCATCCCTCTCTCTGGCTCTGGCTCTCGCTCTCTAGCTCTCGCTCTCTCCCTTCCCCGAGAAAGCCCCCTCTGTACGCTCCCTCGCCGCTCCCTACCCCCCGTCCCGCCCGCCATGGACTCCCTCCCGCTCGAGATCAACGTCATAACCCTCAACGTCTGGGGCCTCAAGTACATCTCCAAGCTCCGCCCGGAGCGCATCACCGAGATCGCCCGCCGCATCGCCGCCGCCACGCCGCAGCCGCACATTGTCGCCCTCCAGGAGCTCTTCTGCGCCGCCGACTTCCGCGAGCTCCGCCGCCTGACCAGCGAGGTCCTCCCCTATGGCAAGTTCTACTACTCCGGCCCCTTCGGCGCCGGGCTGGCCGTCCTGTCGCGGTGGCCCATCGAGGAGACCTCCATGTTCGCCTACCCCCTGAACGGCCGCCCGACCGCCTTCTGGAGGGGCGACTGGTACGTCGGCAAGGGCGTTGCCTGCGCCAAGATCCGCTACGGCCCCGGGAGGCGGGATATAGTCGAGGTCTTTAACACTCACGTACGTCAAACCACCTTGGTCCCTTGGCCTTCGCATCTTCTGACCTTCACCCGCAGCTCCACGCCCGCTACTCGGGCGGCGACAAGGAGAAATCCTACGACTGCCACCGCGCCGCCCAGGCCTGGGAACTGGCCAAGCTCCTCCGCGCCGCCACCTCCCGCGGCCACCTCGCCCTCGCCCTGGGCGACCTCAACATCCTCCCGCTCTCCCTCCCCCACCGCATCCTGACCTCCCAGGCTCCCGTCCGCGACGTCTGGCGCGTCCTCCATCCCTCCTCGTCCCTCGGCCCCGCCCACTACGAGCCTGAGATTGCCCGCCGCGTGCCCATCCCCACCGCCGAATACAACGTCCGCGAGAACGGCGTCACCTCCGACAGCGTGTTCAACACGTGGCGGTGGACCTCCGAGCAGAAGCGCCTCGCCGCCGTCGTGCCGCCTGATGCGATAGATAAGCCGGGCAAGCGGCTCGACTACGTCCTTGTCGGGACGCCGGACGGGCCGAGCCCGGACGCCGCGGGCTGGGTCGTCAAGGACGCGAGAGTCGGCATGGTGGAGCCGCACCCGACGCTGGGCTGCACCCTCAGTGACCACTTCTCCGTCGAGGCGACGCTGGCCCTCCACGTCCCCGCCTCGTCCTCGCGCGACAGCCGCGCCTCCGACTCGGCGGCCATGGACAACGGCACCTACCTCCAGACCCAGTCCCCCGCCCCCTCCCTCGCCCCATCGGACCCCCTAACCTCCCAGCTCCGCGCCGCCGCCCGCCCGTCCGACGACTTCCCGCCCGCCCACGATGAGATCCTCGCCCTGATCTCCGACTACACCGCCCGCGAGCGCCGCCACCGCCGCCTCCGGACAGCCCACTTCCTGACCTCCCTCGTAGTCTGGCTGGCGTGCCTCATCGGCACATGCTTCACCCCGCCGCCCACATCTTTCCCGCTATTCATATTCGGTAGCCTGTCACTAGTAGCGGGCGTAGTAGACGGGCTGATCGCGCTATTGTTTGTTGGCTCCGAGCTGAGGGCGCTGAGGGAGTTTGAGTGGGAAGTGAGCAACGATAAGCATCGGAGCCACAGGCCCATGACAGCCCCGGGGAAGACCCGCTGAGCCTGGGTGAGCGTGGGTGTATAATGAAACTATAACTTGATGGGCGCGAAAAGGAGATAAGCACCCGATCTCTGGCCTCATCTTGTAATACCACGCCTTTGGATATCATATATAATTCTTATTCCTCAGCACTCAGCGCAGGCTCCGGCTTTTGGACACGTGAGAAACATACCACTCCGGATCGCCAAGCTCGGGGCATGGGCGGCAGAACGAAGGTCCCGAGAACGGGGCAATGTATTACTCGTAATAGGTACATGAACCCGTCCGCAGAGTCGTGTATCCTGATGAAACCGTAAAGGTAGTGTCCATGGCCCTCCGCCCGGGTCCTCCTCTCGAGACCGGCCAATAACGCGCCAAGTATCACCCGCCATACCTCCAAGTCCCTAGAGCATAATGTTAAATCGTAGGGATACCAGGAATCATGTTGCATATGCATACTACGCGATACGCAGTACCGAACAGGATGGGATTGGTCCCAAGAATAGGTCTTCCAACCGCGCGTCCCCCGCCCGCCTGCCCGGATAGGTCCTCGTCCTAGTGCAAGCACAAGGACATTAGGAAATACCAGAAGGAAAAACTCTCTCATATCAAGCATCGAGGCTGCTCGCCGGTGACGATGGCAGCGTGGCGGGCGGAGCATTTGTTCGCCGCTACTGCCCCTTTCGTCAGGCCGGACTTATACGCAAAGTCGTATCCGTACATCCGCCGCCGCCTCCATGTGTAGCCTATGAAGGCCGTCTTCTTCCTCTGTGCAAGCACCGACTTCTTCGTCTCTGGATCCCTGAGCAACGGGTCGCGAGGCGGCTTTTTCTGCTTCCGGCCGTAAGCGCGTACGAATTGCTTCAGGACATCCCGCTCCCGGCAGAGGAGACCCCGCTCCGCATCGATCTTCCTGTCAATAGTTCGCGGGTCATACGGCTTGCTCACCAGCTGCGCCGCGCACGTATGTACGTTGTCGCGCATCCCGCGAAGGAGCACTCGAACCTCGTCCAGCCCCAGGCGTGGCTCTTCGGCATTGCTCGCCACCGTGGACGACCAGTCGCTGATACGCTCATCGTCCTCGAAGTATTGAGTATCGTCGGCGCTGCGAATCCGGGGGACGAAGGGCGGTGTCTGGAGGTGAAGCGTGTCCCAGGATATGCTGCGAAACCACTTGTGGGCCTTTATATCGTCCGCGTCGTTGGGGAATACGAATGATGCACCCCCGATGTTTTGCATCGGCATTCCCTGGTCTTTGAGAAGATAGCGGTACGACGACAATCGGTACTGGGGCTCTTGTATGAGCCGCCGAAGCAGGTCTTTACAGCGGTCCGAGACGAAGGGCTCTATAGGGATTCTGAACTCGGATCTGTGGTTCTACAAGTCACTCATTAGCCCGAAAGAAACCTCGGAGCTTTTCGCGGTGCGTCTTGCGCCGCCCAACGCCAAAGGGGACAGTTGGAGCTCACCAGGATCTTCTGCTTCGTCCTCTCCCTGCCCTTATCAGAGTAAAACGGCGTATACCCGAACAGACACTCAAAGAGAATGACTCCGATGCTCCACTAGTCGCAGCGGCCGTCGTATGCCGATCCTCTTAACACCTCGGGAGCCATGTACTGCCTTGTTCCCACAACCGAGTTCGCGGCAAATCTGGTTCCGCTCCTCTCTCGCTAGTCGAGAAGCGGCTCGCGGTCGAATTGATTTTCATTGTCATGTCTTCTCAGGCTTGTCGACTTGAGCTGCTTCTGGATAGCTCGATCGTCCTTCTTGTCGCTGTCTTCGCCGTCAAGGCTGATACCGAGACGTTTCATAAGAGAGTATCGGTGGTGATTGTAGTATCCTGCATCGTGGGACCAGTGGCCATCGAACGCCAGCCCAAAGTCGGAGATCTTTAGGTGGCCGGAGGTGGAGATGAGAAAGTTGTCGGGCTTGACGTCCCTGTGGATGCAGTGAAGACGATGGGCCTCCTCGACACAGAGGATCATCTCGGCAATATAAAATCGAGTGACGGTCTCCGGGAGACAATGCTCGCGTATCAAAAGGCAGAGGAAATCGCCCCCGGGCATATAGTCCATGACTAGGTATAAGCTCTTCTCGTCCTGGAAGCTGGAGAAGAGAGGAACGACCCTGGATCCAGACAGTTACCAACATTGTCCTACTACCGCTCCTCGGGAGGGAGTGCTCAGACCTCAGGGGGTCGGCACTTACCAGTTTGATCCTTCGGCCGCCGTCAACAAGTCCCGCTCAGCCCGGAGGTGGCCTTCCTGTGTATTCCGGATCATGTCCGACTTGCGAATGACTTTCATCGCATACACTTGCTTCCGGAACGAATTCTCAGGTTTGGGCTTCTCGCAGACGAGCTTGACAACCCCAAAGCTTCCCTTCCCGAGAAGCTTAAGAGGCTCGTAATCATCTACGCAAGGACCGGCCGATTCCCCCTTGGCCGCTTTAGCACTTTTTGTCATGAGGACCCTCGTTTCCCTGAGATGCCAAGTCCATTGGGCGTTGAAAGCATCCCAGATTGCGTGCCTCTGTCCCGGTGACATGTTGGACTGCAGCATGTTGGACTCAAGATGCCGTCGGCAGATCTCGCGGGGATTGGGCTTGGAGAAGCGCTCGTAAAAGTAAGTCTCCAGGTGTATCTTTGCTGCGGATGCGCGCTCCACAGTCTCGACGGTCGGGTTGACTCGATCAAACGGCGACTCTTGGATAGTCCCAAGGCCGCTCAGTTCGGAAGATACGGCAGCAGCTTTCTGGATTATAGATCTTGCCCTCTCTGAGGAAGTGGCACCCTCAATGCTTGACGGTGAAAGCCTCGAGTCGGTAGACGTTTTTGTTGTCGAGTCATCGGGGGCCGGAGTAAACACGCCACTTACATCCGTGGAGGGGGTTCGAGACGAAAGAGACGAGAAGAGCCATGGAGGCATCACAGCTCCATCACCACCAGTGCCCTTGGGCTCGTCCGCATTGCCCTCCAAGGAAGACCTGCGGATGACAACGGTTGAGTTGCACTCCGTATCGCGGGGCGGAGGCAGATTTGGAAGAGACGTGACGGTGCCCTGTATCATTCGCATCCCGGCATTTGACGCCGGACGAGGAGATGTTTCGGGCGAGTGAATCCAGTCTTTTAAAGAGCGCGATGTTAGAAGGGGGCCCGCCACCGTATCCGGGGGTGCCGATGAACGGCCATACCGTTACTTCGACCTATAGACTTCACCGCAGCTACAAGGTCGGACTAGACCTTGGTCCCTTTACCACGAGACCGGCCAAGTCTTGTCGTTTCGGGGTGTCGAGCAGGACCAGGCTCGCCCGCTTCCATCTCAGGGGATGAGTGAGGTAACAAGGATACGCTGGAGCTCGTAGGGATAGAAGTGGGTTGAATAGCTGGCAACGATGGCCTGGAGACTGGGCCTCCGTGCATCTCGGAGCGACGAAGCATCAAGGACAGGAGCCCGATGGAAGCACAGGCGCCGATGCCACGGAAACGGATGGTAAACGAGTGTCAATGTCCAATGTATGAGAAGACAAAGCAGAGACAGAGACATAAAGAAAGGCAAGGCGAATAGAGCCAAGTTATGGATATGCGGAAGAGGGCCTTCGATGCGAGAAGTATCCCTCTTCACAGCTAGCAATCTTCAGAAGCTGTTTCCGAGGGGAGTGGAAACGAGAATAGGAGAGGCGAGAGAGCTGCCGCGCGAGAGGATGCTGATGGGACCTAAATGTACTGGTTGGAGCCCGTAGTGACATTCTCATAGCGCCTTCCGCGTCTGCCGCTGGCGGATTGGCTGATGCCGGTCGGGGGCATCGTGCCTTCCGGAAAGCCAGCACGGGCGACGTCCGAGCGGAGGACGTACCGGCAGGAAGCGGTACATGCATAAGCATACACAGGGATGCTCAAAGTTGGGTTCGCGCGACCCGTCGCTACATCGGCACTTGTTATCTATGCATTCACGGGGATGCGAGTGGATATATACATATGCATGATGGAGATGCTCCACGACGCATTTTGTTTTTTGGGGAGAGAAAAACCCTTGGATTGAAGCAGATGGCTCTTATGCATAGATTAAAACACTAAACTCCCCGCTGGATATCTCAACTGCAACACCCGGGAACGGACATCTCCCCAACGCCTGGCTTCGCGATACTATCTTCACACAGCCCAGACCGTGCCACATGGAGGCGAGCCTATGACGACTACCGTTTTTCGAACTCGGAGTAGTGGCCGATTTTCCCGCCGTCTGAGCTAAACGGGGAGATCGCGCTCACCGGCGCGGGAGACGTCGTCGGGTTTCCCGAGTACGGGGTGCGCGGGAAGGCATCGCTGGCGTCTAGCTCCGACGGGCTCGTCTGCCGATGCGCAGCCGTCGTTCCGTCGACCTCTTGCGCCCCCGTGTCCTGGGTCGGCGCTTCGTAGACCGGGGGGCCCGTTGTCCCGCTGCTGTACTTGTCCCCGAGCGCGGCATCGCCCGCCCGTGCGTTCTTCTGCTTCCGCCGCCGGAGGAGGAAGAAGACGGCGGCCACGATGCCCAGGACCGCTACGCCGACGCCGACGCCGATGCCCGCCGATGCGCCGGTAGAGAGCCCGGATGGTGATCCGTCGTCACCGTCGCCGCCGCCACCGCCGCCGCTACCGTCCTCTCCATCGACATCTTGTCCCACCTCGGCGATGTCACTAGTTGGGCCGGTGTCGTCGGTGGTCGCAGTCTATGGGCCTGGTAAGCGAGCCGTCTCCGAATAATACAGTCTGGGCGAACCCGCCAAAGGGGGAATGCACTTACAGGACGGCCATCCCCAACCTGGAAACTCGCCTCTTCCACAGGGCTTACTGTGCTGACAAGCCACCGCTGCGCAGGCTTGAAGTCATCGGTGCTGATGTCGTCGTTCATGAAGACTGGGCTCCCCTTGTGGCAGTCGAGCCACCAGTCCGTCCCGTTGTCGACGTTGATGAACCGGACGCCGGTCGTGCCATCATCCCACTGATACGACTCCCACATCTGCCCCTCGGCGTTGTCATCGGCCGGGTTCATGCAGAGCCCCGTCCGGCCCTCGTGCTTCTCATCGGAGCGGTAGCAGGCGGACAGGTGGAAGTCGGTCCCGGTTTTCTGCGAGCGCACGAACCAGCGGTTCTCGACGTCGTCCTCGACGGGGACGAACTGCCAGTAGATGTTGGCGTCATCGGGCCAGACGGCGAATATGGGCGCCTCGTCCCTGTAGACGAGGTTGTGGGTGAGGTCCTTGCCGCCTTTGTCGACGCGGAGCTCGCTGATCTGGTACCAGATGTTGGGGTCAAAGACCGCCGGTTTGTCGTTACTCATGGTGGCGGCACGAGAGATCGATCTACCAGGAGCGGATATCGATGGCCAGCGGAGAACGGGAGTCCGGGTCAGGAAGGACGACAGGAACGACGGCAGGAAGAGGAAAGTCATGCAGAAGTGGACATGACTTTACTTGTAAGCCCAACAGGGCGGCACACTTGAGCAGGCCAGTTCCACTCGGCTCGGGCCCAGGCCGACCCCCCATCTCGTGCCCAGGCGTCCGTGGTATCCCGTCCGTCCGCTGTACCTCGTCTCCCGTAGTGATGGATCGGCAGTGGCGCACGTCCTTGGGCCCCAAATCAGGCACAGTCTTTGTCGATCCCTCGGCAGGGGGCCCCCAAACGCCGGGGGCGGAACTCCAGCGGTTGTTGCTCATTCGTCCTGCGGGTGGACCCCTGCACGTCGGCTCCAAGACGAGGTGTCGTTCGCTCCAATGTCACCCAGTCTGTTCGACTGCAGGAAAACCCGGCTGCCTCGCAGGCCAGAACACCAGAAAGGGTGGGACTGAGGTAATTATTAACCCTCGAGTTGGTGCGAACTGGGGCGGGACGCCCGGCGGGCAGAGAGCCTGGTATGAGTTTCACGATCCGTCCGCATGGGACAGCAGCCATGGTAAGGCGAGTTTGGCATATTTGTTACAAGTATCAGTAAGCAGAGCCTGGTCGTGCCAATTACCTTTTGTCAGCACACCGGCATGGATGTGTCGCGCTGTTCCTGGCAAATAGCTGTCATATTAATATGGTAGAGTGAATTGGGGGCTTTCATCTCCTCTGCTTACGGGGTGTGGAGATTCCAGCCCGCGGATTGGTCGACGGCCATGCGCATTCGAGGACCTCCTGCAGGGCCTGTGAAGCTCGCACTATCTCTGGCCCCCGATTCGCCCATTCGCACATGGGCCGCACCAGCCCTACCAAGTACCTTGCGCACAGCCTCCTTGTTGGACGCGAGCCGCCGCTGGACCTTTCCTTCCCAAGACGAATCCTGCGACCTTTGTGGTGGGTGGCAGGCACTTGGCAAGCGCCACCAGCACCAACGTCAGCGCTAACCGAAAGGGGATTAGCTCGAAATCTCCACTGTAAAGCTTCTGCGTTGTGCCAGCTGAACCTTCCTCGCGCAGGGCTAGAGCCAACCTACCTCGTAATTGCTGTACTCACGCTGCAAACATTCCGCACCTCTCTCAACCGCCCGCCAAGCCTTGCATTTGTGCCGCCCGCAACATACCAGCAGCCTTGTGTTGCCGAAAACAGAAACCCGGCCCTTCACTCGACAGGACGCCTACCGAGTGCTCCACCAGACCCATCCGCGCCCGACCATGGCAGCCAAAGAACCGCCGCTCGACGAGATCCAATGGCGCTCTCCGCAAATCGTCGCCGAGATGGGCGGCGTCCACTCCAACACCGTCCTCCACTACCTCGCGCGCTCGCCCTTCTTTGAGGAGACCTCCAACAACGCCATCGTCACCAACCAGGCCTTCCATAATGCCTCCATGTACCACCTCATCCAGACTCGCGAGGCCTTCGAGGGCCGCCTGCGCACCATGGCCGGGCTGGAGTACGTCGTCGCCCAGGAGCCCGCCGAGATGGGCCCAGGCATGGGGACCGGCGTGTGGGTCATACGGAAGCAGACGCGCAAGAAGCGCCCCGGAGTTGAGGACGATGTCGCTGTGCACGCCACGTACTTTGTGGTTGGCGAGAACATCTATCAAGCGCCCAGCCTTGCCGACATTCTCCTATCAAGAGTTGTACGTGTGCCAGCGGACCCGTACATCCACAGAGACCTCAGTTCGCCGGATGCTAACTTGGTGGCAGAACACCATCACCGAGGCCATGAGCAAGGTCCTGCCGACGGCAGACAGCGCCCGCACTTGGACATCCGCTCTCGGCAACGTCTACAACCAACCCGCCGCCAACCGTACCGACGACGCCACCCCCGCAAAGCCCGCGACCACGGCGGCAGCCACCGATGGTGCCAAGGTAAAAGACACATCCCTCAACACCGAGCTTCAGCGCCTCGCCGAAGAGTCCTTCTTCCGACACCTCAAGTACGGCGGCGACTACACCGACGAGAAGCCCATCACCGGCCAGCCGGGCAACTTCCATATCGCGTCCGGTCGGAAGGAGAAGGCTGCCACGTCAAACAAGCCGACGCCCGTTCTGCCCAAGGCGGACGGCGGCATCGGCGGCCTGGGGCTTGCCGGGCCGGGGGCGAAGAATGCGAAGGATAAGAAGGAGGGGAAGACGGAGAAGAGCCCCCGGCCTGGGAGCGCGCCGAAACCCAGGAGAAAGAAGAGCAAGGCCGGGACTGGGACTACCCCTACGCCGACGAGTGCGTGAGATGTTGGGCTTGGATGCGGGCTTCCCAATTTTCTTGGGGCGGGGGGCAAGAACGTTGGCGTGACTAGTGAGGGTGGGGTTTACGGGTGCCGTCCCGTTCGTCCCCTGTTTGCGGCGTTTCCATCAGACGAGAAGAGCATGCGTTAGAAATGATACCCCTTATTGATTGAACAAACTTGGAGTGCCCGTGTCTCCCAAACGTGTACATCCTTCGAGAGCGAGCATGCCCTTTAGATTTTCCTGCTCGTCTCCCACAAGGACTGTGTTATCTGGGCGGATGGATCAACCGGAGTCTGTTCCCCAGTCCTCGTGGGCTCGCGTCAGCTTCAAACGAGACCTCGGCGGCATGGCGCATGCGAACACAAAGCCGGACAACACCGGAGCACGCCCTGAAAATGCCTCGGTCGGTGTCAAGACAGACGCTCCCTTTTACCCTGCAGATCTGTGACAGGGTGAAGGATCGAAGTGCCGCTAAACATAATACATGATCCTTCGGATGCGGGGGCGCGTAATCCTTCTGGCCTGGGGCGGGAAGGATGATCCGAATGATGACGAGCGGCCTTGGCGCGGACCACCCGGCGCTAGGGAGACGGAAACTCCCCGCCGAGTCCACTTACACACACGAAACGGGCTGGAATAAGTCTATGGATATATTCACCCGTGGCAGAAAGGACAAGAATCAACAAAGCGCGCCGTAAATAGTAACCTCCCTGTCTCCATTGCCATATCCCATGCCGAACCGAGACCCTCATTTCACATAGTCTTCATCTCGTACCCTGTGTGCACAACCCTCCCTCCTCAAGCGACTCTCTGCACCCTCCTCACCATCTTCCGCGGCCCGTCCCCGGACACCACGACCGCCCCCTCAATGTCCAGCATCCGCATACACTCCGCAAAATCGCCGCTCTCAACGTTCGTGCCCACGGTCTCCCCAACCTTCTTCGCCACTTCCGCATACCTGACACTGCCCCCACCCGTCGTCATCTCATCTAGGACGTTCACCACAACCTCCTTCAGCTCCTCTCTCATCCGCCTGTCTGCCGCGCTGGTCCCCTCGGTCAGAAGACTCATGTCGATGCGGCCCTGCGAGTCCGTGGCCGCGGTCTTGAGAGCCGAGCGGATGAGGCGGTAGGCCTCGCGGACGTCGGAGCGCGAGACCTCGGTCGCCAGGCGCATCTTGGCGTGAGCCTCCGCGAGGCGGATCATGCTTTCGAGCTGACGGGTGGTGGCCGTGATGCGCTTCTCCGACGCGCGGACGTCCTGGCCGAGCTTGCGCATCTCGACGTAGCACTCTGTGAGTTCCTTGGCGGCCTCGGTGGTGATGGTGGGGTGGACGGTGGATTTGGCGTACGAGATGTACGAGGTGAGGAATTCAACGGGCTGGCAGGGTATGTCAGCTTTGGTCTGATGGATCGACGTCGAGGGAATCTGGAAACTTACAAGAATTTCGTTGCTGGACGGGGCATGCTCAGGGGCGTCCTCAAGGTACATGGACAACAGATGCTTCGCGAGCCGCCTGTCGTTCTTCTCATCCACGCGATCCAGGATGAGGTAGACGATGTCAAATCGAGAGAGCAGCGTCGGCGGCAGGTCGATGTTCTGAGGCACAGACACGTCGGGGTTGTAGCGGCTCCCGATAGGGTTCGCCGACGCCAGGATGCTCGTCCGAGCATTGAGAGTTGTGATGATACCAGCCTTGGCGACCGAAACAGTCTGCTGCTCCATCACTTCGTGAAGGACGGACCGCGTGCCGTCCGACATCTTGTCAAACTCATCGATACAGCAAACACCGCCGTCGGACAGGACAAGAGCTCCAGACTCGAGGACGAGCTGCCGCGACTCGGGGTCCCGCGTGACATAGGCAGTAAGACCAACAGCCGATGAGCCCTTGCCGCTCGTGTAGACACCACGGGGCGCGATCTTGTGCACATACGAGAGGAGCTGGGACTTGGCCGTGGATGGATCACCACAGAGGAGGATGTTGATGTCGCCTCGGTATTTGGGGCTCCCTCCCTTCTCGAACGTCTTATTGGTGCCTCCAAAGAGCTGGAGGAGAATCCCCTTCTTCACGTCATCTTGCTCGTAAACCGACGGGGCCAACGAGCGGGAAAGCAGGTCGTAGATATCATCTCTGGCCGCCGTCTCCTTGATCTTCTCGACGTCCTCGGGAGACAGTTTTCTCGTCTCCGGAATATGATTCTCGTCGTTGCTGGTAGCCTCCTCCTCGGCTTCATGGCCTTCAACAGCCAGAGTGGAGGGGTCGGCGCCCATCCTCTTCTTGTCGACCTTTTGGATGTGCAGAACGTCGACGTATGTTTTGTACACGCTCTTGACAGACCTCTGGCGCGGGTTAACTCGCACAGGGCTAGCCCTGAATATTCCCGTGATCTGGACACGGTCACCAGCCTTGCAGAAGTCGACAAGCTCGTTGTACACGCATACGGAGACAGAGTGGGGGGTCTGGCCAGGAGGCACCATGTCGGGAGTCTCCTGCAGCTTGATGACTTGCTTGTCGGCAAACTCGCACCTGTTGTGAACGATCTGCATCGTGTTCTTCTGCGAGCAAACGGGCCGCGGGCACTCGGTGGGCTCTCGAATCCTGCCCCTCTCAAGTTCAACGTTCGTAGTGTGGCCGCAGACGTTGCACTTGAAGAAGGCATCCTTCATATCGGGAATCACAGGAGTGGTCCTAATAACCAGTCCCTTGATCGAGATGAGATGGTCCATGTCTACGCGGCGTTAGTGCCATTTTCCCATAATAGCATGACTGGAACTCGAAAGGAGATATCTTACCTGCAGGGTTCAGGTCACGAAGATTGATCGCCTTCTCGAGGCCGAACGGCCGGACGAGGTACGCTGTCTTCTCAATCTGCTCTTCAACCGCCGCGTTGTCCATCCGCGAAGGAGCCGGGGAATCAGGCCTGTCCGAGCTAGGGAAAGCAGGCTCCGAGCTCTGGCTCAAGTCCATTTGCCCTTGAGAGGTGTTCTGAGTCGACCGGCCACCCTTCGTCGCAAGCTCCAAAATCACGTCTTTCACAGCTTGGTCCATAACAGGGACGATTTCCTGGGGGTAGAGGACGAGCTGGTGCCAGAGCTTCCGCGTCGGTGGGTATAGCTTGAGATCGCTGATGTCAAGGTACAGCCTGGTGGTGCCGAGCAGGAGCATCGTCTCCAGGGCCTCGAGGTACGGCTTCGAGCCGGCATCAGGCGCGTCCCTGATGTCGTCGTCGGACAAGCCATCCTGGTACATCCTGTACTTCTTGGTGAAGTTTCGCAGGAAGTCGTTGAACGATACAAACGAGTCCTCGATAGACACGGTGGTACCCCAAACAACACCTTGGCCCGCGCCTCCAAGACCGTCCGCCTCCGACGTAGTGGGATCCCTGTTGTCGAATGTGCCAGTCTCCGACGGCCCTTCCTGGACAACACGACCGACATCGTCAAGAATGACCCGCCGGGGCGCGTTCGGTGTCCTGGAGAAGCCGAAGTCGGAGTGGATGTCACCGCGCGCAGCGCGGCCGCTGGACGGGCCGGCCCTCACGAAAAGGCCGCTGCTGTCGCTTCGAAGATCCGAGTGCGGGGGGCGAGCGGAGCGCGTGGGGCTAGAACTGGGGTCATATCGGATGGGCGAGGACTCTGCAGGGAGCAATCGTCAGTATAACTCCAAGCACTGGGGAATGGCTGTTGGACAAAGCTTACGGCCAGCAAGGGTACCGCTCGCACGGGGCGTCCGGTCTCCCATAGATTGGCTGTCGGACATCTGCCTCAGGGGCGAGCTCGGCGCATTGGAGTCGCCATTTCCGGTCATCTGCGAGTGCGTCATCTGTCGCAGCGGCGAGGATACATTGCCCGACTGGCCCTGGCTCTCATCGCGCGGGGCAGGTGACGACGACGGCTGGTAGAAGAGAGGACTGGAGGCGAGCTGCGGCGGCTGCGCGGCCCTGGGGGTTGTGCTGCCCGCCTGGGCATCCTGTGAGCCGCCGGCCGGCGTGGGGCTGCTCCGCGGCGCCGTGGAGTTCCTTGCGGACCGGCGAGGGGTCTGGCGCCGGCTCGAAGGAGACGACATGGTGTTCGTTCCAAGGGGGTTGTTCTTCCCAGACAGGGTGGGCTGGAGTTGATAGTTGGGAGCGGAGGGACGAAGACAGATGTCAGGTACAGGGTGTGGAAAGGGCTGGAGGGGCAATGTTCCTCTGACGACCTCTGGGAAGGTGGGATGTGGATATGGGCAGCCCGACACGCGCTGAAAACCCAATTAAAAGGGACGCGTTCTTCACGCGTAAAGTGGAACGCGTAGAACTGGCCCGTGCACGCTGGGCTCTCGGGGCGGATTAATAGATAAGCCGAAGAATACCCACAGCGCCTTGCGCCCCACCAAACCACACCGTGGCATCCACTGAGTCGAGGCTCACAGCGAGCTCGGGGATCTCGCTTGGACGTTGAAGACAGCCACCGCTCGATACCTCTACTTCAAGGCCCCGACGTCTTGAAATATCACCGCCAGCATGTCTCCCGGAATGTCCCTCTTCACGGTGCAGGCCGTCCTCATCCTTAGCAGCGATGACGGCTCGAGGATATTCGCCAAATACTACAACCCCCCCCACCAGTCCTCTGCCGGCCAAGGCCAAGGTGCGCACCCTACCCGGCTTTCGGTCGCCTCAGCGTGCTCTGATGTTGAACTTCTGTCTTTGCTAACACCGCTTCCCTGCCGCAGTAGGCTCCTCCAACCCGTACCCGGATGTTAAGGCGCAAAAGAACTTCGAGAAGGGGCTCGCGGACAAGACGCTGAAGCAGACGGGCGACATCATTCTCTACGACAATAGAATCGTGCTGTACAAGATGGAGTCCGACGTTATGATGTACGTCGTCGGCAGCGTGGACGAGAACGAGATCCTCCTATACAACACCATCCTCGCGCTGCGGGACTCCCTCCACCTCCTGTTCAAGTAAGTGGAACCCCTATCCCCGATACCACAGGCCCGTGGCACACACGTCGAGGAGCTGATCATATGCTAACCCCGTGGAAAGACAATCCGTCGACAAGCGCACCATCATCGAGAACTACGACCTCGTCTCACTCGCCGTCGACGAGATAGTCGACGATGGCATCATCCTCGAGACTGACCCGACCATCATCATCCAGCGCGTCAGCAAGGCGCCGAGCCAGGACGTGAACCTCAGCCGCATCGACCTGAGCGAGCAGGGCGTGAACAACCTAGCGCAACTAGGAAGGGCAAAGTTGACGGACTGGTTAAGGCAGGGGCTCTGAGCTCGGGGACTGGCGGTGAGCAACGTAAGGGGTTAGGGATAGACCAGGCAGGTATTTGTAGGGCAATGTTTATTTAGTCATGAGCTTTTGCGTTGTTCTCTTTTGTGATAGAACGTAGCCCACGTCTAGAGTCTATAGTCTATGATGCCGTGCGTAGCTACGATCGAATTTCCGTAGCCGCCTTCCGTAGTCTGTTCATGACAGCCCCCGCGATGTCCGCGCTGTCCTCGATGCCATCCACGTATATCATGTCTGCACCCCTCCGATCCAACTCCCTCAGCGCGGAGAAGAGACCCTGGGCAATTCCCCTGATATCTTCCCCGAGGTCGATGTCTAGTAACGTCCCGGCCTTGTTCCCGCTTCCATCCTTCAGCTCTCCCTCAACGATTTCGAAGGACAACGTGCCGACGGTCCCGTTGGCCTCCTCTATGTCCTCCACTATATCAGCCGTCGCTGCCAATTCTCCGGAGGAGAACCCACCCCCTTGCTTCCAGCGCTGCGTGCGAATGACGCCAACCGTCCTTTCACCGGCGTGTCCGTTCACAGCCCTATTGGCGGCGTCCGCGCGAGCGGGTACCTCCACGCGGTCCATCTCAATCACCCCGTGAGCACCATCCGCGAAGCTGGACTCGTATAGCACCACCTTGGCCCTCGGGCTGTAATGCTTATACTTCATCCCCGGTGCCCTCGGCGCTTCCTTCCCCAGCTCGCCAGAGTCTTTGTACGCCTTCGCCGCCCTCTCCCATCCAGGACACGCCTTAAGCTCCTCCAGGCTCACGCCCCCGGGCCGCAGCACGACGGGCGGGTCACACATCCCGTCCACCACCGTGCTCTCCACGCCAACGCGGCAGGGCCCCCCGTCGAGGATCATTTCTATCCGCCCGTCCAGGTCGTCGAGGACGTGCCGCGCTGCGGTTGGCGACGGCTTGGTAGAGGCGTTAGCCGACGGACCGGCTAGCGGGGCGCCGGACAGCTTGATCAGTGCAAGCGCGAGCGTCGAGTCGGGCATCCTGGCCCCGAAGCTCGGCAACCCTGCCGTCACCTCGGGCGCCAGCCTCGCCGGCCGCGGCGACGGTAGCAAGATAGTCAGAGGCCCGGGCCAGAACCGCTCGATGAGCGGCTTGTAGATTTGCGGGATGGGGTCTCCCGCAGGCGGCGGGCCGCCGTCGGCAGGGATCAGGAGCTCTCTCAGCATCTGGAGATCGCAGACGTGCACGATGAGGGGGTTGTCCGAGGGCCGGCCCTTCGCGGCGAAGATGCCCTTTACCGCGCCACTGCGGCGCGCGTCGGCGCCCAGCCCATAGACTGTCTCCGTTGGGAACGCCACGGGAGTATCGCTATCTAGAAGGTATTGGGCTGCTTCGCGGAGCTTCGCGAGCTCGGTTTCTGAAGAGGGGTCCGTGGCGAAGTTCTCGAGGCGCGAAGGGCCCCG
Organism: Sordariomycetes sp. S4602; assembly: GCA_023628835.1. Lineage (NCBI taxonomy): Eukaryota > Fungi > Ascomycota > Sordariomycetes > Sordariomycetes sp. S4602. The sequence continues at coordinate 1,043,658 of JAMAJV010000007.1, forward strand.
TTCGCCGGTGAAGGCCCCGAGGGGGATGTCAGCGATCTTGACGATCCTTGTCTTCATGGTGAGGGTTCTGAGAGCGGTCCGGGTCAAGGGGGATACACGGGCCAGGCCCGGTGCAAGGGTCCTTGAGAGAATGGTTCGTAAAGCCAATGTGGATGACTGAGGATGAGGCGCTCCTCGCAGTGGTTGTGATGTAAGAGCTTGTCGTTGATCAGCGCGCCGCTAGAGTCAGCGAGAAACTAGCATGAGATAAGGAGCAGACATGAATAGTGTGGTGGCGAGACAAGGTTAAAATATGAGACGGTTCTATTTATCGGGCTGTTAAGATTCGATATCGGATGTCCAATGATGGGATTTAAAGAGATGTTGCGACTTTGGTGAGGTTTTCGGGCGGACGACTTTTTTTGAGTCATAAAATTTTCGTCAGGTTGACCCCGAGTCCCAAATATTTCACCACTCACGCTATTGCTCTACTCGGTACGCACCCGGCCACTGTTGATATTTGGCGGCCTCTTCAAACTATTTCCAACCTTTTCAGGTCTGAAGAATAACCCCGTATTTGAGATTACTAGTAGTCTGGTCTGGAGCTGCCCTTGTCGGCCAAGCCAGTCTGCATATGAAGACAACACACGGATGAACGTTCCCACTTACAACACGGCAATCACGATGAGCACCCATTACACCAGACCGAGTTTTGAAAACTGGAATTTATTGAGAAACCCCGAACAGGCGGATACGGAAACGGAAACGGAGAACAAAGGCATCTCGAAAACACCTGTCCGGTTACTTTTGAGACGCACGCCGGCATCCTCGTGAAAACTCGAGCAGTGCCACCAGCTGGGGCATACTTCGAACAAGGGCCCCCCGGCCATGCAAACGAGGATTTTAGAAGACCGTCTTTTGGCTACCAAACCCCGGAAAAAGGACAAAAAAAAAGAGACAAAGAAGATTCCGTAAGCCGCCTCATCTATCAACATATGCGTCGGGAGCCTGGCATGAAGCATTCGTGTCGTCAAATCATGCCCACGGTTTCCTACCATGCCAAAATAACGATTAACCCCCATCGAACCAACTCTCCTGACATACAAACGAAACGTGTGTCACCGTAGCCCCGGTGAAAACAACTGCCGTTAGGAAAGAGGATGGCTTAGATGAGGTCGGCGACGTTCATAGGCATCTCCTCGATCTGGGTGCTGTAGAACTGCTCGATCTCGCGCATCATGCGGACGTCATCAGCAGTGACGAAGTTGATCGCAACACCCTTGCGACCGAAACGACCACCACGACCGATACGGTGGATGTAGTTCTCGCGGTTGGCGGGAAGGTCGTAGTTGATGACCAGGGAGACCTGCTGGACATCGATACCACGCGCCAGAAGATCGGTGGCAATGAGCACACGGGACGAGCCAGAGCGGAACTCCTTCATGATAATATCACGCTGGCCCTGGTCCATGTCACCGTGCATGGCCGAGACGGTGAAGTCACGGGCAGTGAGCTTGTCGGTGAGCCAGTCGACCTTCCTGCGGGTGTTGCAGAAGATCACAGCCTGAGTAATGGTAACAGTCTCGTAGAGGTCGGAGAGCGTATCCAGCTTCCACTCCTCCTTCTCGACAGCGATGTAGAATTGCTTGATACCCTCGAGGGTAAGCTCGTCCTTCTTGACGAGAATGCGGACAGGGTCACGCATGAACTTGGTGGTGACCTCGAGGACGTCCTGGGGCATGGTGGCCGAGAGCAGGACAACCTGGGTGGACTGCGGGAGCAGCTGGAAGATGTCGTAGATTTGCTCGGTGAAACCGCGCTGTGAAGAGACCTGTTAGATATGAAGCACAACAGGCTCGGGTGGAAGTACTTACAGAAAGCATCTCATCAGCCTCATCAAGGACGAACATCTTCATGGAGTCGGTCTTCAGGAACCGACGCTGGATCATGTCCTGGACACGGCCGGGAGTACCGACAACGACGTGAGGGCCGTCCTGGAGGGCCTTCATGTCCTCACGAACACTGGTACCACCAATGCAGGCGTGGCACTCAATGTTCATGAAGTCGCCAATAGCGATGACAACCTTCTGGATCTGCTGGGCCAGCTCGCGGGTGGGCGCGAGAATAAGAGCCTGGCACTGCTTGAGGTTGGGGTCGATCTTCTCCAGGACGGAAATGGAGAAGGTGGCGGTCTTTCCGGTACCGGACTGCGCCTGCGCAATGACATCGTGACCTGAGAAGGGCGGTTGCGTTAGCCACAAAAGCTCCACCGCGGGGGTTCGGACAGGACGAGAGCGCTGTCGAGGGTAGGAAGGGGTGACATACCCTTGATGACGGGCATGATAGCGCGCTGCTGAATGGCCGAAGGGCGCTCGAAACCGTAGGCGTAAACACCTGCATTGTGAGGTTAGATGGGGCTCGCGTTGGGGGTGGCTTTACCCCTGCAGGAAGGTGGGCGGGGCAGCATACCTCGGAGGAGCTCGGACTTCAGGCTCATGTCGTCGAAAGAATCGACGGTCTCATCGTAGTTAGACTCGATTTGCCCTAAGAAGCGGTCAGTCAGCGTTCCGAAGATACTTCGAGGCCTCTCGTGAAGTAGTAGTTGATGGCGGTGGATGGTCGAAGTGCCCGACGAGGGGTTTCAATGGTGCGCTTTGGCCCCGCAACACCCAGGACAAGAGCCCCGCCAAAAACGGTTGAAAGCGAAGCGGGAGAGGGATGAGGCTGGTATCGAACTTACCCTCGGGGACTTCCTCGAGTCCCTGGTTGGTGGCCATGTTGTCGGTTTTTCTTAGGAGGTCTAGATCGCAAGCGCTGCTTGGGATCTAGATAGAAGGTTGAGAAGGTGGGGCTTTGGTGTGCCAGTCGAAGAGAATCTGCAGAGCACTCGCGAAACGAGGGCGCTGGTCACAGGAAAATTAATCGACGAAGAAAAGGTAGATTCTGGTCCTCTTGGCCTTAGCAAGAGGGGATATTCCAGGATCTCGTGTGTGGCGTGCTTCTCGGTTGTTGGTTGTTCTGGGATGAGAATGTGGAAGGTGGGAGGATTTTTTTTCTCAGCTCGGGAGAATAATAATATGAGGGCGGGGGAGGCGGTGGTGGAAAATTTATGCTGGCACTGGAAACGGGCAGCCACTCACGCCAGCCCTGGGCAGACAAGGTTTGCGAAAAAAAATTGGTGAGGCGACTCCCAAACTCGGTTGGCTTTCAGTGGACTGACCAATCAGATGTGTTAGGGTACACAACTGGTGGCGGTCTGAGTGGCTTGAGAGGGAAAGTGGGGTAGGAAGTGGTGTGAATCTATGTGCGCACTGTACCTTCCACTTTGAAGCTGCCTGCTGCCCTGACCTGTTCGGGTGGACACAGCTGTAACATCAACCAGCACACCTGCTATTATGCGGCTGCTGCCTAGTAATGCTCACGTTAAGCTCAAACCCACGTCTCTTTATCCATGTCATGTTTTGAGGTTTCTCTGGAATGAGCTGATGCTGGAGAGCTGCGGGAAATCCTGGAACATACGAGGTAGGGAGCAAGTGAGGGGCGTTTGAAAACAGCGGCCGCCACCGCAGAGGCCTGCGGAAACGGAGGAATGCAGCCCTGAAGCCCTCCGGGATCCACTTTGATGGAACAGGACGTTTCACTGGCTGAAATAAAATCCGGAGCAGAGGCTAACCATACGCCAGTTTCCGCTTTTGTGGCCGGTCTGGGCTTCGAATCGTTGCGATATTGCTCCCTCTCTGATAACAGCCAGCCGCACTCACCGATACGAAGGACAAAGATAGATACCGGAACCGCCGATAGAAAGCGTACAAAGGCGCTCTAAACCTTCGGCTGCCATCAAGGCTTCCAGCACAGAAGTCTCGGCATGCATCAAGAAACGCCTACCCCCAAGGGGAACTGGGCAACCAGGGCGCTGGACAGCAGCTCACTGGTCACAGCAAACTCGATTCCGGTCCATCCCTTAGGAGTCAAACCGCTAGGGAACCAGTACTTTGCAGCTGGCCCTATTGCGAGGGCCTCCATGGGCAGTTTCCGTCTCTTTCCTGATGAGATGCTGATGGTCTTCCTGGAATATCTTGATGCTGCGTCCCTCCGTACACTTGGATCCGCGTGCAAGTTTCTGTACGCCGCATGCCGTTATGATGACCTCTGGAAATCCTTGTATCTAGAGTAAGTCCGTTGTTGGTCGCTAGTTGACGCATGTAGGCGTGGGTCGTGACTTTGAGATCCGAGTCCAGACTTCATCCCGGCGGAGAAGCATCCGTTGGGACCGCTCATGCGAGACATGGCTCGTTCTCAGATTGGAACGCAATGTTATCAGGCTGAAGCGCTGACGGATTTAACAGGTCGGAACTGGCCAATGCCAATGCTATCGAGTGGAAGGGGACTTGGAGATCGACCCTTCTCCAGCTTCCCCGGGAGCTGGACGGTCTCCTCAACTGCAGCAACGTCTTCTCGGATGTCCTTCACAGGCCCTTCGCGTGTAGCAACATACATCTAGCCACCTACGCTTCCACTATCCCAGGGCGTAATCAGATCGCCAAGCTGGAAAACATGACGTATGACGACTTCGCCGATCAGTGGTCGCAAAAGCCCTTTGTCCTCACCAAGTGCATCCGGGATTGGCCAGCCTTTCGCGACTGGACCCTTGACTACTTCTCAAAGAAGCACGGGGACGTGGTGTTCCGGGCAGAGTCAGTGAACTGGAGTTTCGAGACTTACACCAAGTACATGACGTCCACCTCAGATGAGAGTCCCCTGTACCTCTTCGACAAGATGTTCGCCGAGAAAATGGGAATATCCGTTGGGGCCGAGGCCGGCGCGGCGTACTGGAGGCCGGAGTGCTTCGGACCCGACTTGTTCGAGCTCCTCGGCGCAGAACGCCCGGCTCACCGCTGGCTCATCATCGGCCCCGAGCGAAGCGGCTCAACCTTCCATAAAGACCCCAACGCAACCAGCGCGTGGAATGCCGTCATCCAGGGCGCGAAGTACTGGATCATGTTCCCGCCTGGAGCCGATGTGCCCGGCGTGTTCGTATCGAGCGACAGCAGCGAGGTCACCAGCCCCCTGAGCATCGCTGAGTGGCTCCTGGAGTTCCATGCCGAAGCCCGCCAGCTCCCCGACTGCATCGAGGGCGTTTGCGACGCCGGGGAAATCCTACATGTTCCGAGCGGATGGTGGCATCTAGTGGTGAACCTTGAGCCGGGAATCGCGCTCACGCAGAACTTTGTTCCCAAGTCACCGAGCCTCCATCACCTGTCGGAAGCGGTTGGGTTCCTAAGGGACAAGGCAGACCAGGTGACGGGCTTCAGGCGAGACATCGCAGACCCATACCAGCTCTTTGCTGGCCGTCTCCGCGAGCAGCATCCTGGCCTCTTAGACAGGGCTTTGGAGGTCCTGGAGACGAAGAAGGAGGGCAAGAAGAGAAAGTGGGACGCAGCGGTAGGGGGCGATGACGGGACCTCGGGTGCCGGGTTTAGCTTTGGGTTCGGGGGAGATGATGACGAGATACCTTGAATTTCGGCGGGGAAACGCATCTATTGCCCTTGTTGCTTATCGGGCTGCCAGCCGGTGTGGAAACAGCCGCTGCTGAATGCATGTCATTCGAGTTTCCCAGGGAACGGGGGAAAAAGGTTGATATATGAGGGTATATCCGAACAAGACATGACAAGACCACAGTCGAATGTTGCCCAGCAACTTTCCATCTTTTTTATCTTGACGGCGCACAATCTGCAAGAAGGGAAGCAGCTTGATTTGCCAGTCTCAGCGCCGGCCCGCCCTTTGGCTTACACAGGAAGGCCTCGTTCCGTCTTTGCCTTCTTGGATTTTGGGTGCGTGTTGTAATAGGATACTTGTAGATGGCTAATATTGGCCTCCGTGGTCCCGGCTGTGTGACGAACCGGGACGGATTACCAAGCTGCTGGTCCGAAATTCCAGCTTCCATGCCAGCCACGGCGCCTGAGCTCGGTTGGTTGGCTGCTTCGCAATCGATAATATTATGGTCGTGCTCGGGGAAAACTGTAAGGCCAGCGGGCCATGGCAGGTAGAGTATACATACAGGGGCTGAGCATCAGCTTGAAGCTCCGAACCTTTAAATTTGACAGGCGCCCCTCCCCCTGGACTATTAGGCTTGGCCCCGCTGAAACATCCCTGAATGCGGGGGTGGCCGTCGAGCTCAGGGAGTACCTGGTACTTTGACAGCTTCCTTGACATTCTCCTCCCCCAATTTCGCGCTCTCTCTCCTTGATTCGACCCGCATTTCACACGCTCGCGGCTTGCTCAGGAAGTCATGGCTGACTGTATCCACCACTACCTCGTTCAGCCTCGACTTGCATCATCCCTCTCGTCTGCCCCTCGACCTCCAACTCCATCACGCGGCCTTCTTCACACGTGTTCCCGCCCATTCCTCGCGCTATTCGTTCATTCCGCCCGCCCATTCCAGCAAATGATACGACCCATTGCGATGAACGTCGCCGGCACCATGTAAAGTGCCGCGGAGCATTCCGTTTGGTCACCGGCGCCGCTTGTTCCTGCATCTGCTTCTTGTGCTTTGCTTCTCGCGACTTCGCAGTCGCATCTCCATACACTCATTTGCGCGCGTGTTTTAGCGACCTCGCAATATCTGATTTACTTTCTGCGATAACTCTACCGCTCTATACCTCATCGACTCTCAGCTCTTGGGCGTATCTCGCACCGACAACTGTCCACCGTTGTTTCCGATAGCCCCCCATCTTCCGATCTCGCCGTCCGAATCTCGATTCGATCACTTGCCGCTAACAAGCGGCCTGAATATCACGGGAATTTGCTCACGAGCATCCAAGATCGGCACTGCACTGGCACCTGGTCGTCCCTGTCCCGCCATACCCCTCACAGTACGCACCCTCGACCGCTCGCTACCCCACGGGCCCGACAGCCGCTTGCTACAAGGTCGCCATGGTTTCGGATGAACACTACGAGATTTGCCTCCCCATCCTCGAGGATTCCAATCTGGATGATGAGGATAGAACCGACAAGCTGGAGGAGCTACTCAAAATCGAAACAACGCTAGCCGGTACGACTCTCGACAATGCAATACTTGACGTTCTGTGGAGATATCGCGAAGGGGGCACAAGCTCGGCATCACCCCCGCCAATACGGCAAACGATTCTCCGACGGCCCTCCCCCGCCTCCTGGCGGACCTCGACAACGCCTCTCTCTGGGTCTCCCCGACTCGGCGTGAGCCCCCTGGCGCCCCCTGGCTATGTCCCCACCACCCTGAACCGAACCAAGTCGTCGACCGCCTCGCCTTTCTCGTCGCCGAGACCGTCCCCCCGGCTCAACTTTGCTACGCCTGTCATACCCCATAGCCCGAATCTTAATGCGTACGAGTTTGCAAACGATACCACGCCGGCGCAAGAAATCAGCGGCGACTACCCCGCCGAGAACGTAGACTGGCTGGTTAACGACGATGGCGGGGCTAGCCTTACCGCCTCGTATCCCGTGCCCAGCGGCCTCAACGCCGCGGCTCCCGAGTTCTCTTCTTCCGTGTTGGCGCAGCAGTCGGATATGACCCCTTACGATATGCTCCGCACCATTCTAGGCCAGTCCAGGACCGACGACGAAATTGAGGCTGCCCTGGCGAGCCATGGGTATGACCTCAGTGCTACTGTTGCGTCGATCATGGATAACCAGGCTCGGGGCGTCAACCCGCTGACAGGGTCTCCCGAGGAGCCCAAGAAGGTGCTGGTGGGGAGGTCGACCACACCTCAGCCGCGCCCTACGACTCCCGTGAACCAGAACCAGAAGTCGGGCATCATCTGCAAGTTCTACCTGTCTAGCGGCCAGTGCCTGCGGTCCGATTGCCGGTTTAGCCACGATCTTAGTAGCCACCTGTGCAAGTATGTGAACACCACACGGATCCTACGGTGAACTTCCCGTGTACTAACAGGCTCACTCGGCAGATACTGGATGATGGGCAACTGCCTTGCCGGTGACACATGCGTCTTCTCTCACGACCCAGCCCAACTGGTCAACAAACTCAGTCTTGACGGCAGTAGCACGCCTCCCTCGAAGAATGCCAATCTGTTCGTCCAAGACTATAGCTCGTTTCCATCCCTCCACGGTCCCAGTCAGGATGGGTACCCCCCATTTTCGGGGAGCCCCAATTTCGGGCTGTCACACTCGCCTGGCCTACGCCCTCATGGCGGAGACAACCGATCCAGGTCACGACCCGGAAGCCGACACCAGTCCAAGGAGCAGGCCCCCGCCCTCGACGACAACGACGCCTTCCCAACTCTGGGCGCTGGGAGGCCTGGCAAGAAGCACCACGGGAAGAGGGGTGGCCACGGCCATAAGGAAACCTTCATCCCCAGCTCCCTTGCCGACATTGTCAAGATGGCGCCGTCGCCGTCGCCGTCTCCCCGGGGAGATAAGCGAACGGGGAGGAATGGTAGCACAGGCAGCAAGAACGGGGAGAATAGCGCGGCTGCGCAAGCCATATCGAGCCCGAGGCATATCCCCTGGCTAGAAACGGGAGACCGGGCCAACAAGGCTTATCTCAAGGCGCGGCAGGAGGCCATCAAGCATGGTGGTCTCCGAAACAAGTTCCTCCAAAGGTGCGTGTAAACCATTCCTATCCCCAATGAAAAGGTGGAGCACCCTTGCTAACTGTCAGTCCGACTACAGCGCTGCGCAAGCCTGGAATCGCAATGATGCTCGAGCGGCCAAGGCGCTCAGCCTCCGCGGGCAGAGTGAGAACGATCTTATGAGGAAAGCTCACCGCGAGGCCGCGCGAGAGCTGTATGAGCAGCGCAACAAGCTCAGCACAACGGAAGTGGCGGAGATCTACGTCGACCTCCACGGGCTCCACCCGGACGAGGCTGTCGAATATCTCGAGAAGGCACTCTTGGATAATAGCCAAGAGTCTAGACCTGTATTCGCCATTACTGGAACGGGGCACCACAGCAAGAACGGGAAAGACAAGGTGGGCAAGGCGGTTCGCAATTTCCTTAACGAGTGGCGGTACGCTTTCAGGGAGTTCTCGGTGCCTGGGGACAAGAACAACATGGGCGGCATCCTAGGAATTGACGCGAGGAGCTGGGACAGGTCGCTTGCTAAGGAGGGCGCACCAGTCTCGACCGGCACGCCCACGGCGCCTGAGGCACAGAAGGAAGAGCCAGAGATGTTGAGCCAGGGGGTGGAGATTGGCGACGGGAAGGTTAAGCTCCTGGTGAGGGAGCCCCCCAAGGGGCCGAGTGGTGGGCGGCGGTTGAACTGATGGAGGAAGGAAGAAAGGTCGACGGTTGAGAGGAGGAATTAGAAGATATCCGGGAGGAGAGCCAGAAAGACGAATGAAAGTATTCTTGAACCTATCACAGCGCCTCCATGATAACTGTGACACCGACTCGGCTCTGATGTGGCCCACGGGTGTTTCAAGTGGCACGTACCAGTAGCACGGAGCCCTCAGAGTTGTTCTGCTCACCACCGTGAGCCGATTACTCCGGATAGAGTAGTTTGCCAGACGAGCGCTCTTGCAGAAAAAAATAGGGAAATAAGAGAGCGTTGAACAGCAATTCGTGCCAGGAGATTCGGGTCCAAGCTGCTGGGATTCCAGACACCAACGTCATCAACACAGCGAATCGGAGCCGAGTTGGCGGTTGCGCCTAAAATTAGGTACATGCAGCCCGAGCCGCACTACGTTCCACGTCAGAACCTCCGGCGCTGCCGTCCCGCCCGACTTCATCCCAGCTGGTCTCCATCACATCCACCACCGGCCGCCATTGTTTTTTTCGTCTTCCTTTTTATTTCATGGCCCGGACTCCTTTTGGCTGAACATACCAGGCAACAATGGTCTATCGGTAGAAGCTGGAACTCGACCATCCCACCATCGCTGCCGACCTCACGAGCCCGTGTCCACGAAGACTGCCTGCGCATCCCTGATCTGGCCCTGGTAGCCAAATCCACCTGCAGGTCGCCGCCGCCACGATGCCGGCGGACTACTTCTCAGCTGCGCGCGCCCTCTCGCTCTCGCCGACGCCGGCCTCCCCCGCCGCCGACCGCCCCTTCACCCGCCCGCGCGCCGCCTCGCGCCTCTCCACGGCCCGCCCCCGAGGACGCCCCAAGTCCGCCTCCGCGCGCCTCTACGACTCCCTGGTCGCGACGGGCGAGACTCTCGTCCGCGGCTACCTCGTCCTCTCGCCCCGCCAGCGGGTCCTCTTCATAATAGCCACCGTCATCTCGACCATTCTCTCCATCCTCTTCTTGGTCTACTCGCCCCGCATCTTCACGGCCCTCGGCCCCATAGCCCACACATGGCGCGAGACGCAGGGCGGCTGGGTCCCCATATGGCTCGCCATCTTTGTCTCCGCCTTCCCCCCGCTCATCGGCTACAGCACCATCAACACCGTGGCGGGCTTCGTCTACGGCTTCCCGAACGCGTGGCCCCTCGTCGCCACCGCCAGCACCGCCGGGTCGCTGGCGAGCTTCGTGGCGAGTAGGACCGTGCTGAGCGGCTACGTCGACCGCCTTGTCGGCAAGGACCCGCGGTTCTTGGCTCTGGGGCAGGTTCTGAGGAAGGAGGGGCTCGGGATGCTGACCATGATCCGGTTCTGCCCGCTGCCGTACTCGCTGTCGAACGGGTTCCTAGCTACGATCCCGAGCATCGGGCCCGTGGCCTTTGCGGTTTCCACCGCCTTTGCCAGGTAGGCTGGCCCCCCACACTCGGCCCGCCTTTTTGGATTTCCCGACACCAGGGACTAACGCTGCAGCAGCCCCAAGCTCCTCGTCCACGTCTTCATCGGCTCCCGCATCGCCCTCTTGGCGGAGGAGAACGCCTCCATGCCCGCCTCGACCAAGGCCCTGAACTACATCTCCATGATCCTCAGCGGCTCCGTCGGCACCGCCGTGGGATGGCTCATCTACCGCCGCACCATGGCGCGCGCGACGGAGATCGCGCTCGAGAACGCGGCGGAGGAGGGGCTCGTGTCGCCCCGGGAGGCTGAGGCCCGGATGGAGAGCTATGTGGATGACGGCGATCCGGGCGATGTCTTGGCCGGGGTGGATGATATCTCGCTTTGGGATGGGGACGGGGCCGGCTATAGTGATGAGAGGGAGGAGGCCAGTAGGCGCGTGTCGCCAGTCACGTCCCCATCGGGTTTCGCAAATGGCCACGGGAAGGGGGCGGAGCAGGGGGAGCAAGAACGGGAATGAAATGCGGACCGATCCATGATTTAGACTGCTTTTGCGTGGTTAAAATCGGGCGTTTTGGATATTGGAGTTAGAATGTTGGCGTTCGGTTCATCTCACAATGTTTCAAGCTGGCATACTTGGTACGCAGAACATCGCAGACAGATATAGAACGGAACAAGGGATACATCAAGCCAGTAAAGAATCTCCCTGCCATCCTCGGCAACTATTCGTAGATATTATATTCTTGCGGTTTCGTTATTTCATAGTACCTGTAAGTCGTCTTCCAAACCCCCCCATCCGAAGAGAAAGCAAGTATCCCTCCCGGAAACCAGTGGTATATAACTATCGCAGTCCGAACGCCCATCCATCCTATGTTTGAAATCTCAAGAAACGCCAACGCTGTCGTCGCATGAAAAGACCACGACGAAAAAAAAACAATGCTAAACATGCCAAACAAATACAAGTCGTATACGGAACATCATTGGCCCTTGTAGGCGTTCATGAACTGTATGGCTTGGTCCATTGGGTAGCCAATGAACACAGGCCCCGTAAACACCATCTGGGGTGTGTTGGTGTTCGCTGTCTGGCCCAGCTGAGGCATGTTCAAAAATGTAGGTTGTGCGGAAGAAACGGGCCGAGCATTTGCCTCTTGCTTCTGGGAGGTGTCTGGTCGCGCGGTGGCGGGTTTGTGGCTCGCCTCGGAGGGCTTGCCATCGTGTGGTGGGGGATGCGATAGGCCCAGTCCGTTCATGCCCGCCAACTTGGTATGGTCAAAAGGACATTTGCCGGTACGCTTCGGTGGCGTTGGAGGCTGAGGCTCTTGAGCGTCGTGGTCCGAGTCCGTTGGTATCACCACGGGTGCAGGTGGTGGAGACGGTGGACGATCTCCAACCTCGCGCAAGTCGTAGATGGGAACTGAAATCCCCCACGGCCGGCTAGGCGACTCACCCACCCGAATCTCTTTCAGGGGGCGGTCAAAGTGACTTTCTCTAACGGGTTCCTCCCCCTCCTCTTCGCTCTGTGCATCATTGTCCTCGACTCTGCCTGAGAGCTCAGTGGCCGCCGGGGATTCGTTCGTCTTCGCGCTGACATCCTGAGCCCAGTCTTCTACCCTTTGGTTAGAGGCGTCGTTGACTGCCCCATCCTCTGGCGGGTCTTCGGAGACAGGCAGCATTGGCTTGTGGAGCTGGCCCAGGCCTTCGATCATGGTCACGATATTGCCGTATTTTGCGTCCAGCTTTCGTATTTGGTGCTCGCTCCGCTGGTACCTCTCGACGCATACCGCATGGCTCCGGGGGAGCTCGTGCTTGTGCGTCTTGACATAATGGGCAATTTCCTCGGGAGAATGCTTGTCCATATACCGGATGGGGCACTTGCTTGTACCGGCTGGTGCGCGCGGAGACGCCGCATCTTCTCCCATCGCGACGCATATGGGATCGGCAGGCTCGTGGTGAGCCAGCTCGGGAGCTGCCTCGCGCCCAACCTGGCTGCCACTCTGACTAGGGGCTTGTGGTGTGGAGAACGGACATTCTAGAGCCCCCTTCTTGCCCTGAACGGTGAAGTCCTGCTCCAAGGCTACGGTAGACATGGATGTGTCTGTACCGGACAAGCGAGAGAGCGTCTCCCTACTCGAGAGGCTAGTCTTGCTAGCCTCAGTGATGGATGCGAGCTGCTGGGCTACTTTCCGTCCGTCTCGTATCAAGAGAGCGATCTGGTGACTCGCGTCGCTAACTCCGCGTCTGGGAAGAGGCACGCTCGCCGCTGTGTTCAGAGAGGGATGGGATGGGACCTGAAGATTCGCCAAAGTCTCCGAGATTTCGGGAGCGGCGGGTGCATACTTGTCGGCCAGGTACTGGAACTAAGGACAGGGGCGCCCGAGGGCAGCAGTTAGCTTCTAGCGGCGACAGACCAGAGCGAGGCATGCGTGGGATAGAAAACGTGGAAGAGTGAATCAGAAGTGGTAAGGTTATCGATCTGCGTTGCTGGTGACCAGAACTCTCGATCTAGAGCTAAATGGATCATCATTGGAGGAAAGGGTGTCGCCCAGGACGAGACACCCTGGGAGTCGAAGCGCTTCGAAACAAATAGCTTACCTGCTCGTGGGCGAAACGAAGTTTGTGCTCCAGCACCGTCTTCCGGTCTGTCAAGCTTTGCACCTCATCGGCAAGAGCGTTGAAACTGTCGACTAGGGTGTGTGAGAGGTGGATATAATTCATTCCCTTATGTAGACCACGCTTTTCAACAGAGGCTATCCAAAGGATTGATGCGGGTGGCAGGCTCCAGACATGGGGATGGAGACAGCAAGAAGTATTTTCGCGAGGCGGAGGAGGCCGAGAGGAATGAGGTTGGTGCGCGGAGAAGGCACTATTTATTCTCGGTGGGAGGCGATGAGGAGAAAACTGGGCCCATCCGGTGGGGCCTCGGATAGGCAGGAACGGTTCCAGTCGGAGACGTAAGCTGAAGTCTCGCTACAAAGGTGATTACTGACAGAAAAGTCCTGAGCGGGCACAACGCAGGTCATTTTAGCGCCCTGTTAGGGTCGCGCACAGTGGGTATTGCGCCATAACAGGGGACGAAGAAGCTGGAAAGGGCAGGTATCGGTACCTTAAGACAGCCTGCCCAGCGTTCTCCAGCTAAACTTGGCTCCCAAATTCAACGCCATTGACCCCTTCATGCGGTTGCTATGATGCTGGATCAATCAAACAGTCTCACAGCAAGCCACCTGGCTTTTGGGAACAATGGTCGCCGTCAACAAATATTGTAAGCCAACAGTACCTAACTCATGTCATCAAGCGCTCTCTACCGTGTCACAACGTACTCTGACGATAAGTTTAGCCTTGCCACTTCCCGAGCATCGCGTCTCCTCCCCTCGGCCAGGGGCAGCCGCTTCATCCAAGATGCCCTCACCGGCCCGTATTTTGTATGATGATTCGCACACTGTTCCCGGTAAGAGGATTCCATCACTCGAAACCCAAACTGATAGGGGCCCTTCCGCTGATGCCAACTAGGAAAGCTTCTCGTCAGGGAAATCACCTTTGAAGTTCCCCTGAACCACGATAACCCGGAATCCACCCGCATTCGGCTCTTTGGCCGTGTCGTCACTCATCACGATGGTGGCGCCTCCCTTGGATCAGGCGAGGAGAAACCATGGCTTTCCTATCTAGAGGGAGGCCCAGGCTTCGGTAATGGACACCCCAAGGACAGCCCCCTCGTCAAGGAGAACCTCCACCAGTCGTACAGGATCCTGTTTCTGGACTACCGGGGAACGGGGCTCAGCACTCCTGTCTCCGTTTCAACTATTCCAGGAGATTCAACCAACGACAAGGTCGCGTACCTATCGCACTTCAGACAGGACAGCATTGTCAAGGACCTCGAGGCCGTACGCCTTTGTCTCACCGAGAAGGACCGCCTAAGGAAGTGGTCTATCATGGGCCAGTCATTCGGTGGCTTTGTGAGCCACACGTATCTCTCATTCTACCCCGACGGCCTGAGGGAGGTATTCCTCACAGGCGGACTCGCCCCGGTGAACGTCCATCCAGAGGAGGTTTACGAGGCTACCTTTAAGAAAGTGATGGAGCGGAACGTCGCCTACTACAGGAAGTTTCCGGAAGACATCATGACGGTCCACTATATCGCCTCCCACATCCAGCAGCAGGACGAAAGCGACGAGGGCGGCATTCAGCTGCCCGACGGCGGCTATCTCACCGTTCCCCGATTCCTGACGCTTGGGCTTTCCTTTGGCCGCCACGAGGGCATTCATAGCACGCACGCGCTCCTCACAAAGATGAAGCTTGAGATAGCACAGTTCGGGCACCTCACCCGCTCCACTCTCGCGACCATGGAGCAAGACAACCCCTTGGACTCCAACCCGATTTACGCCATCCTCCACGAGGCGATCTACTGCTACGGGCCGGGGGTAGCCTCGGACTGGGCAGCCTTCCGCGTTGGCTCTAAGCTGGATCCCTTTTACTGGCTCACGGATGATTATGCTGGGCCCGTACTCCCCTCAGCCAACGCACCACTCGCACCCCTGTTCTTCTCGGGCGAGATGATCTTCCCGTTCCACTTCGACACGTACCCCGAGCTCATGTCTCTGAAGGAGGTCGCCTACAAGCTTTCGGAGAAGGACGACTGGCCGCAGCTCTACGACGAGGAGCAGCTGGCGCGGAACGAGGTTCCCGTGTTCGCCGCGAGCTACGTGGACGATATGTATGTCGACTTTGGGCTGGCGAGGGGCACCGCAGCAAAGGTAAGGGGGGTGCGGGTCTTTGAAACGAATGCGTTTTTTCATAACGCTTTGAGGGTGAAGAGCGGGGAGGTCATCTCGGCGCTGCTGAAGCTGAGGGATGACCCTATTGAGTAAGGTTTCGCCGGGAGGCAGGGCCTTCATAACTGTAGTCTCAGTACGCAGGGTCGACAAAGGGACAATGCGAGGTTTCAATCATCATCCACGGGGACTCTGTCCTTAGTTCTCCCACCCTCATCGTCCGAAGAGAGGACTCACGTTATCCTTGGTTCCGCGAACCTCGCGTTCGGGACATCGTGTCCGAGGGTTCCACGCGGGCGACTTGAGACTCCCACCACTGGCGACGAGTAGGAGGGAATAGAACATTCCCGGTCCCTGGCGTATCCAAAGGCCTATTTGATAAGGGACACGCTTGTAAGAAGCAACTCAGAGCGACCGGATGTAGCTGATCGATCAACCGTCGATAATACCCCTTCGTCGTTGTGGGACCCTTGCTCCGGCGACCATGTTTGTACCGAGTATTAATTATCCTGGGGACGTGCAGGTGTAAAGAGTGGGGCAGAGGGACCACACAGTTGATAGGCGCACCCCGGTCTAAATCCTCCTGTTGACACCCCGACCCTCCCAGTCATTTATACGTGCAGAAATACTCCTGCGTGCGTACCGAGCAGGTGCGGGACAGGCCCAGAGCAACCACCCATGTTCTGTCCCCCTGCCGCCTGCGGGTCCAGCTTCTTGCCTTCCATTGATTGAAGTCTTGCCGTGCCATCGGGGCCCACCAGGCCTTGCCCATCGTGGCTTCCGCACCATTTGCGTGTTCGACCACGAATACCATACCGGCAGGACCGCCTAGGCAAAAACGAACCAGTTACTGGGGAAAGCCCATGCGAGCCGCCGTGTATGTTGCTCAGCGATTGATTCCTTGGGAAGTGAAGAAGAGGACCGAGGCTCCAGGGTTTGGGATGGGCGACTGGGTCCATTGTGGCGCGCTGCTGCAAGATCATTGTGGAGAGAACGCGAGGACCAAGGGCTGTGGGCCGCTCCCACCCATCCTCGGCGGGCGGGCCATGAAGATGCGCGGCGCACCCACCAGGGATATATCTAAGACGGCCCTGGGCACCTCTTGGAATTGTCTCTGGCGCCGACACTGCTGGCAGAAGCGGACTCCAGACGATGGACTGTTCGCTGGCTCGCGTAAGTGGCACAAGCGTTGTCCCTAGATCGCCAGGGTGGGGGAACCAGAGGCGGTATCCGGTCCTGCGTATTATATGCTCATTCACCGGCTGACAGCTTAATTCTGCTCTCCGGGCAATTCACTTGAACCCAGAGCAAGGGGAAAGACCGATGTTAAAATCCGCTAAACGTACGGGCTCTATAGATGGGGGGGAAGATTTTGACAATGGATCGATCGCTATATTGTACCATGTGGAGCGGCAGTCCTTGGTGAGGTGGCGACCATTGGCGGAGCGACTTGATGATACAAACGGTCGGGTGATGGCTAGGGACATCGTCATGAGCACGAGGGCCGCGATGTGGGCACTGTGTGAAAGCCGAGGCATGGAGCCCGAAGGAAGGGGTGGGAAGGGGAGAATTTACTGACATAACCGATAGCTGTGCGCTGGGGTCAATGGAATGGACTAAAGTCATTAATAGGGAGCTAATTGGGGGCTCGACGCGTTGCATTTTGGCAACATATGTGGAGAGGGTGCCCTGAGCTCATCGGCGCCTATTTTACAAACCTGCAGTACTCGTTGAAAAACCAACATACACCGCTTGAGTATTGGCGTCAGGTATTAGGTGGCTTCCTGCACGGTTTGTTACGCATCTGGGCGGCCAGATGAAGTGTGTGAGGGACAGGTGGTTATGTTCGGACCGGGCGGGAAATAAGATCACGGCATCGAACCCCAACGTCTTGGCCTTGTGGACCACGCGGCTTGCCTTCGGAATTACCCACCCGCCGAGCAGCAGACGTTTTGATGCTGACATGAAAACTGCGCTCAACCACAAAGGGGGAGTCACTGGCTATTGTGTTTCGCGTGTATCGAAACTAATCGTGGCCGAGAACCGAAGGCGGAAAAAAAGAAGACATCAACCACGGTGCCAAGCGATATTGCACGCAGCTCGACGGTACGATCGCCACCGCGTATCTTCGCATAATGCCATGGGTGTGGCGCCGGACGACGTGTTAAAAACCTCGCTGGATCATTTGCTCCGTCCATGTGGTTGGCATCGAGTCCCCCGCGCAGGAGTGCGATTCGCGGCAAAGAGACAGAGACACATGGAGTGGAAAGGCGTCGAAGAGCAGATACCTTGGCCAATCGCTGCCTGATACCACATGTAATGGATGCGTACGTAGTATGCTGTGTGGCCACGGCAAAGGTTCCGAGCGGGCAAGGGGAAGCGATTTGATACCTCCATCCCAAATTCGACCTCTGCGAGAAGAAGAAAACGGACAAGGCGCCCAATAACGAAGAAGACTTTGGTCCCTTGCACATTTCTATCGGGGATTCAGCGGCGTGTTTTGAGACACCTGGCAGGCGTCGACGTTGCGGGTTGGTAGGATTGCTGTGAAGTGAGGTCTAATTAATGCAAACCCAGAACAGAATCGGTGCGGTGGAGGAAGGAAGGTGGTGGTCGATCCAGCTCGTTGAGTGAGGTCGTGGGTGGGTACGAAGGTACCGTCCGTGTGCTGGGAATGGTGAAGACGGGGCAGCCACGCACACCCAGAGGCACGGCGCCTTTTCAAGCAACGGCCATTTGTATCCTGCAACAAGTATGAGTGTATCCGAAGCCTCAGATCCAGGCAGGCGGCGGCATAGTCACTTGCCAGATAGGTACTTGCGATCCTGCATAGAGGTACCTGGCCCCGTTCCCGATTGCCCAAAATGGACGGATCTGTGTCGCCTTCTTGGCCCGGGGCTGGCCCTGGAGAGAAACGTGGAACGCGGAAGTGGACATGGGTGGTACGCGTGCTATTGTCAGAAATGAGAGAGCGAACGGGGGATTACCCCGTAGCAGGCCTTGTCACTACAGGTACCGCCGGTACAAGGTATCACTCCTCTAACAGTTTAGGCCAAGGGACCTCTGCGTCTCCATTATTATTTTTTTGGCTTTGGCCGGGCCTTCGTCGTAGTGACAAGCTGCGGCGGACGGATGTCCTGGCCCAAGTCCACACGCCCCCCCCCCAGGTGGGTGCGTGCCGTTCAACCTCGAGCTCACTTCCCTTCTCTCCCACGGCCCCTCCACACACATTCTTCTTCCTTCCTTCTTCACCTCACTCCATGCGACCTCATCAGTCCTCGATGCACCGCTGACCAGACATCGCATGGTGCTGCCATCGTTGTCTAGCTCTTCCCATCCCCTCGAGGCTAATTCTCCATCTGTTCCCACGCTGCCCATCCGGGAGAGCCATCAAACAAACGCCTTTTTATACCCACTCGTAGTCGACTCTCCTTCGACTGACACCGTTCATCACCCATCACCACCAATATTGTGACGGCTCATCCTATTCCCCAGACGACTGGGATATTCAGCCCCCCCACATCGCATGACAACCCCGTTCTTTGCGACGTGACTACGCGTGGCCTCGGGCTCATCCATTTCGCGTCTAGGGCAGCAAATATCCTCGGCAACCATTCCCATCGATGGGTCTTATGGCATCGCCCACGCCTTGATTTCTCTCACGACCGTGTTCCCGAGTCGCCGCCCTTCTCACGCGCCCTTTCACCTCGGGAGCTCCTCGCGACCATAGCGCCATTTCCCAAGTTCGTTTCGGGGCTTTTCCCTTTGTAACATCGCGGCGCGATGGCCCAGCGACCCCAGAATGTAAGTTCGGCCCAACTTGGTCCTCCCACTTCTCTCTCATTCCACCACGCGTCTTTTACCACTCGCGCACTCTGGCGATCCGCCGTCTTCCCCCCTTTTCACAACCCGCACCGCGCCCAGCCCTTCCCGATGATCCCCATCCTAATTTTCAACCACAGGACTCGCCATCTATCAACCTGGACACCGGCTCCCCCGGCCACTCTGAGCCGATGACCGCATCAAATTCTGGGACCGGCGATGCACCCGTTAATGATGGCTCGGGAGACGCATCATCGGCCGCCTCCCCCTACGGCACCCGGTCCAGAAACCGGTCCGGAAATCCCAGGCCCAACTACGCCGAGGATAAGGACATGGATTTTGAATACGACTATCAGCCAAAAAAGGATTCTGACCCCAGGAAACTAGCCCGTCAGAGCCAGGCCTCCGCGTCGACGGGGTCGGACGCTCACCGCGCCACCGGGCTCTCTCGGCGGTCGACAGCCGACGACAGCAAAATTTCGACCTCTCACCTAGGCGCGAAAGACGAAAATCCAACGGCCCAACAGGCGTCCGCTAACGCAGGAAATGGCTCGGGAGGTTTGCAGCCTGCCTCAAAGAAGCGAAAGGCGGCGGCCCACTCTGGCAATTCCACCCCTGCGCCGCAATCCAACCAAGCCGGAGCTCCTTCGACGAGCCGGTCAGCATCGCAATCCCGGACTCGCAATTCTGGAAACGCGCCGTTAGACACCAACATGCTCTCGTTCACCGATTCCAACGCGATGCTGAAGGACGGCAAGCTGGTGGCGGATGATGGCACAGTGTTGGCCCCAAACGGTACGTTGCGAATCACTAGCGGCCGCACGCCCCCCCTTGTTTCCCTCTCCAAGCACGCACAGCCCAGCCGAGCCGGGCCCCATGCTGATGAACATGGCTGCAGACCACGTCTATCTTGTCTGCGAGCCTCCAGGAGAGCCGTACTACATTGGCCGGATCATGGAATTCCTCCATGTCGGGAACAACCCGGCGAACCCCATCGATGCGCTGCGCATCAACTGGCTCTACCGGCCAAAGGATATTGGTCGGCGCACGCAGGATACTCGG
The DNA here is from genome assembly GCA_023628835.1 of Sordariomycetes sp. S4602. NCBI lineage: Eukaryota > Fungi > Ascomycota > Sordariomycetes > Sordariomycetes sp. S4602. Next base: position 1,063,954 of record JAMAJV010000007.1, read on the forward strand.
CTCCTCTTTGCGACAATGCACTCGGATATCAGCCCCCTGGCAGCGCTGCGCGGCAAGTGCGAAATTCGGCACCGGTCGGAAATCGACAACCTCGACGAGTACAGGAAAACGCCAGACTGCTTCTGGTATGAGAAGCTGTACGACCGGTACATCCAGAAAAACTACGACCTCATCCCTACGTCTGCCATCATCAATGTGCCCGAGCGAGTCAAGAAGGTGCTCGACGAGCGATGGAAATTCGTGCTGGTGGAGCAGGGTCGTGGCAAAGAGCTCACGTCGGCTATGAAGTTGTGCAAGAAATGCGGAGCTTATTGTGCAAGGTTGGTTTCAATTTTGTTTTGTTCATCCTGTATTGCCCATTTTACCCTTTCGATGTCCCTCTGCCTCATTCGGTACAAGGTACTTTACTTGGGCGGGCGGGCGGGTGGGCGGGCGACTCCCGACCAGCCATTCTTCCCCCCACACCCCTGCTCCCTTTGTCATTTTTGGCCTCTCCCCTGCCGCTGCCGCCTCTGACTGGCTGCTGCCGTCGCCTGGCCCCACATCTCGGCCGGCCGGTCCTTGTTCCTGGTTTCGCCAATGGGCGGATGACTAACAACAGTCCTTAGTCATGACTCGGTTGACTGCTCCGACTGCAAGTTGACGTACCACATGAACTGTGTCAGCCCGCCGGTCACCAAGAAGCCTTCAAGGGGTTTTGGGTGGTCGTGTGCTGCTTGCAGCCGAAGGCATGAGAAGAAGCTGCATGCCCGCAACACCCCGAACATCCTCAACAAAGAAGTCGAATTGGACGATGACGAGCATGATGAGCTCAACGATGAGGAGGAGGCTGTGGACACCACCCAGTCTAACACTCCCGTCGTGGATGCCGTCGAGGACCACCAGGTTCAGGGGACAGCCGAGCAGATCCACCAGGCTAGCTTGTGGCCTTACCGCTATCTCGGGCAGCATTGCAAGGTAGAAGATGCTTTGGATTACGACGACCGCATCTACCCTCGGGCTAGCTCGAGGATTGGTCCCCGCCACCAGGCCACTGTCCTGCCGTGGCCCGGCCGACGCGTCGAGTATGAGCCCGTTATCGAGTTCAAGAAGTCAAAGAAGGATGCAAAACTGTCCAAGGATGCGCAAGCCGCCCTTGAGGCGCAGAAGCGTCGTCGAGAGACGCGGCCCAAGTGGGTCCAGGATGAGCCTCCCGGTTACACTGTCAGGGGCGAAGATCACGATGCGGACGACCCTAACTGCACGGCCACTCTTCTATGGAAGCCCCCGTCTCAGGAGGCGCTCCCCGATGAAGTTCTGAAGAAATATAAGGAGCGGACGCTAGCCTTGGCGACTACCATTGGTGTGCCTGAGAGGTCAACTAACCTGCAGCATATCGCCTTGACCACCCTCTACGACTGTGAGTTCGACACGGTCAAGGCATTGGATGCACTCTCCAAGACGCCCGTTGAAAAGTTCAAAGAGCCCAATTTCACCCCGGCGGAGCAGAAGAAGTTCGAGGACGCCGTGATCAAACATGGCCAAGAGCTGCATGCGGTTACAAAGCACATGAAGACGCGAAAACATGGCGATATCGTCCGACATTATTACATCTGGAAGAAGACGGACCGGGGCAAGCAGATCTGGGGCGACTACTCCGGGCGCAAGGGCAGAAAAGAGGCCAAGCAGGCCGAAGAGGCCGCTCTCAAAATGCAGGAGGACCTTGCCGACGAGCGGGACGATTCGGCCTACGACAACGAAAAGGCCGAGAAGAAGAAAAAGAACTTTATCTGCAAGTTCTGCTCATCAAGGTCGTCGCGCCAATGGCGCCGGGCGCCGGTGTCCGTTGGCCCCGAAGTCACAGGAAAGGGTTCCGGCAAGGATAAAAAGGACCAATGTGTCGTTGCGTTGTGTCGCCGCTGTGCCGAACTATGGCGCCGGTACGGAATTCAGTGGGAGGACCTTGAAGAGATGGCGAAGAAGGTTGCGCAAGCTGGTGGGCGAGCGTGGAAGCGCAAGCAGGATGAAGAGCTGCTGAAGGAGTTGGTGGCGGCCCAGGACCCCAGCCTTTCATCCCCTGCCCCCGAGTCCCGCGCGAGCCACGCTAATGGCACCCCGACGCAAAACGGCGAGCCTCCGCGGAAGAAGCTCAAGGGGACACCCGAGGACCGCAACGGCCAGGACACGTCCTCGAAGAGGAAAGGAGCGGAGAAGCTGGCATCAACTCCCCCTGTGGCGATTCCCGAGCCGAGAGACTTGCCATGCGCGGTTTGCGGGCAGCTGGAACCCCTTGGCGACCAGCATCTCTCATGCCGGGAGTGTCGTCTTGCGGTCCATAGGAACTGCTACGGGGCTGTTGGCTCGCGAGCCCTCTCGAGACCAGAGAAATGGACATGCGACACGTGCACCAATGACAGGAGCCCCCAGGTTTCAATTGTAAGTTGAATGGCGTCGTGTCCTCTAGGGGAGGGAGACGGCCAATAACTGACAATCCCGTAGGACTACAAGTGCGTTCTCTGCCCCGTCGAGCATACGCGACACGACTTTGTGGGGGCACCCAAAATCACATCCCACAAGAAGAAATCCGACAAGGATCGTGAGCGTGAGAAGGTGGAACGGGAGCAGGCTCAGAAGGTTGCCGACTACTACCGCAAGAAGCAAGAGGAGTCCAACCGGCCGGTAAACCCACGCGAGGCGCTGAAGCGCACAGCCGACAATAACTGGGTCCATGTCACCTGTGCGATTTGGACTCCTGAGGTCAAGTTCGGAGCCGGCGATGCGCTCGTTCCGGCGGAAGGGATCGCCTCGATCGCCCGCTCTCGATTCGAAGAAATATGCTGTGTTTGCTGGAAACGGTCCGGTGCCTGTGTGTATTGCCACCAGTGTCGGTCAGCTGGTAAGCTTTCTCGCCCTCCC